>CM021107.1:85913643-86144998 GCA_007115665.2 Sequoiadendron giganteum
TTGTATTGTGTTTGGCTGGTAGCCACTAATATAGGTGCCATAAGCACATTGTAGCAAGCAACAAAAGCCACAATGGAAGTAAAAAACCTGTAGGAAACCATTGCCATGTTTTGACTTGGTAAAATAACTATTGTTGGTAATTTTTTGGAGGCTACTTAGCCATATAGTAGAAGTTGAGTTTGTTGGGATTGTATATGTGTTTGTATTATGATTCTTTTAGCAGCCAAATTTCACTCAATCATGCTTAGTCGACCTAATTAGAAGAGAAGTTGGTTTTGGATTTATGTCTGCATTTTAGAGGTGGCAAAAGGAAGGGAAAAGGTGGTGATTGGAGAAGCTAAATTGTAGCATTACGTTTCTTAATGCCTAGTATAAATAGAGGGCAACCTCCTAGTCTTTGGCATTCATTCTTTTGGAATTCATTTTTTTCCATTCTATTATAGTTTTTATGTGCAAAGCATTACTAAGTGCAAGTAGTGAGAAGTGAGATTTCTTGAGTATATGTGAGTTATTTGTTGTGAGTTTTGAGTGTGAGAAAGAGGCTAGAAGTGGAGTTAAGTTGAAAGTAGAATGAGCAACAAGAAAAGTCTTGAGATTAAGCTTTGAGGGTAACTTCTTATTTAGAATTTAATTATTCGGGCATGCTAGTCTTTCTTATTTGTTATTCTCTTCTATTTTGAATGTCATGTGTTTGCAAGTGCTTGAGGAATTGGTGATTATATTATACATAAATCTTGCTTGTATGTTGAATGTGAAATATTATTAGATTACTATACATATATTTATTGTGTAGGAGAATGAGATTGTATTTATGAAGATAATGTATTCTTATTATATCTAAGATATCAAAGACCAAACACATGGTTGTATGAACTGTAATGTTGACATAGAAATACTATGTTCAAAATGTATATTTGTGATGTAATGTAAACTCGTATATGAAATGGAGTTTTTCCTTGGGATTAGGATAAACCAAGGTTGGGAGTAACCTAGTTGGTCAATTAGATCACTTAAATGTACAAAACTTTTTGGGCTGGAGTTAGGTTATGTTAAATCTCATCAACAGTCATCATGGTCGTGTTATTTACCAAATTGAGAAAATAAGGTGGGTTAACAACGACATCCACTTCAAAGAAGTGAGACACCACTTCTTAGAAAGTGAGTTGATGTAATTATCAAATATTTGGCCAAAGTAGTGTAAGTTGCCACTAATTACACTTGTCGGTTCACTGTGATCCAGATTTGTATAACTAGGCTAGGAATGTCATGCATGTAGGCAAGTATCCACTATATGGTATCTCTAGTAATGTAGGATACAACACCATGCTTAGGTATGGTATTATTATGAATATTACCAAACCAATCTCTTCGTTGAAGGGAGGGCCATCTTACTAGCTAGGTAGATGTGTGGGGGATTGTAGTTAGTTTGTAGTTGGAGGAAAAAAACTTTGGTGATACTCTCCCTCATGTAATCAATAATCGATATTTGAGGATGTATGCTCAAGAAGGAACATTTGGACCATTTGTACTATGTTTCATTGAGCTCTTGAAAGCTATGTATGTAATCATGATCTTGTATCTTTATGGAAAATCTATTTGGAAAATGAAATCATCACTTGGGATTATGTAATGCTTCTTTATAAATGCAATGGAAATTTGAAATGGGTTTATTTTAAATATGCATCTTTGATTTTGAAATGAAAAAAATATATTTCTATGTGTTGGAAAACTTAAACTGTTCACATGTTGGTTAAAACTTAGGTGAAAACAATAGGTAAACCATCAAGCTTGTTACAATATGGAGTTTTCTTGTCTCTTTACTTGTCTCATGCCTCTTATAGAACATATCAAAATCTACGAATAAAAATCCTGACTATTATCAATCCTAAAAAAATAATCTTCCTATCATTGTAATTTTCTTGAAGAGCCTTAAACTCCTTAAACCTTTTGGGGTAAATAGGTTTTTTTCCAAACTTGTTCATTAGAAGGTCATATTTACATGTTAAGTTTAGGAATCTTTCTAGAAGGTTGTTAGTTCTCATTAGATCTTATCTTATCTTTTGGCATTTAGTGATTGTTTCCTAGGTCATTTAATATTAGTTGTCTCATGACATAGGATTAAGACACTTGTCATGATATTATTTAATCCTATGTCTTACCTTGGATATACAAATAGGTGGTCTCAAGTGTAAATAAAATATCATACAATCATAATCTATCATGAAGGGCACACAATCTATTGAGAGGGGGTGTGAGTCAATAGATCAAATATATTTAAAACTCTTTACTTCAATATATATGTTCAAACATGAAACTTGAATCAATACTAATATTAATCAAGCAACCACATGAGCACACATTCACTCATGATAACACCAGATATACATAGAAACCCAAGATGGGAAAACCCTATTGTGAGAATAGTTGCTTGGATCTACTCTCCAAATCCACCTTAACAAAGCAATAATATAATAAGAGAATTTACAATATGAAGTAGGCACCAATCTACTGGAGACACTAATCCCCAATTATATTTGTAGGCACAAACCTACTAGAGACACCAATCCCCAATAGAAATATTTGAACACCAACTCAATAAGTAGAACATTAGTCCTACCAAATTACAAAGATAAAGCTTGCAGAACTTCAATGTTGATCACACAACTTACACAAGCTCTGAACTTGCTTTAGATACTCTCCTAAACTCCTTATGATATTTGATGATGGCAAACACTGATTGAGATGCAACTCACAATGAATAAACACTTGCTTGCACAACTGCTCTCACCCTTGCTCACTATGTTCTTAAATTTGTATACATACATACATAACATGTGAATGAGATCTTAATTATATACAAGAAATTAGATTAACCTCAATTCATGTTGGTCATGGATCTGCAATTAACCAAGATGACATAAGGTGGACCTAAACTCAATTTATGTGAAACATGTAAGAGATTGCTCCTAAAACAAATTTGTTGCCACCAAAACAACATGTCGTTGTGCACTTTCACAAGAACCTTAATTTGGTCCTATTTTAACACCCCAACCAATCAGTTGATGTTGCATGCCACTAGCCATTGTCGCATAGTTTTGGAACACTAATTGGTTAACTAAAAATTACAATGAACCTCTATTACTTCAATCTTTTTGCATACTAAACATAAATTTTAGAAACTTTGAAATAGGATAGAATAGGTGTAGACATATTCTCATTTCAAACCATAGAGAAAAACTCACATCTAGAAGGGAATGTGAAACATGATTGTATTGCCAGAGAAATCTCTCTGTCATGAGTAATTGACCTCCAAAATTCTAGATCAAACTTTCAGATTTCTTCTATCAACATGAACAGATGCAAGCATGATACTACAAAAAAACTATAAGAATTCAAACTCAAAGAGTGACATCACCCATTTCACTAGCCTTCTCAAAAGATCGGTTCTAGCAAACAAATGTTTAAGGAGATCACATTTTATAATCACATGAGTTTCTGCATGGAGAAGATAATGTTCTAACTAATGCCTTGCAAAAATGAGAGTGAGACATTGTTTCTCTATGGTAGAATATCAAGTTTCATAATCAACTAGAATATGACTAATCTAGTAGATCACTCCTTCTTTACCATCATCATCATGTTGAGGTAATAAAGTTGCTAAAGTGTGAGGTGACACAAAAATATAAAGTAAAAAGAGCATATCCTTCATAGCTAGCATCAAGATAGGGGGATAGACTAAATAACTTTTGATAGATTCAAAAGCTTTGTTGCACTCATCATCCCATTGAAAACAAGCATCTTTCTTTAACATATGTGTGAAGGGAATGATATGATCAACCAATTGAGATACAAATCTATGAATCACCTGAATCTTCCCTTGCAAACTACGTATTTGAGAGATGTTTTTAGGTGGAGGCATGTTAACAATGGCATCATTTTTTTGTGTTGACTTTGATTCCATGGTGAGAGATGAAAAATCCTAAAATCTTGTTGGAATCCATGCCAAAGATGTACTTAAGAGGATTTAGTCTCATCTTATAGAGTTGAAGCCTTTCAAAGATAAGACAAATAATTTTTACGTGATCTTGACGATTCGTAGACTTAGCCAAGAGATTATCAATGTAATATTCTAAGATCTTATGAATAAAATCATGAAAGATGATTCATCGCCTATTAGTAAGTTTCTCCAACATTCTTTAACCCAAACGACATGAATACATAACATAAGGTACCCCAAGGGGTAGTGAAGGTTGTCTTATACCAATATTTTGAGTTAATACAAATCTAATTCTAGCTAGAGAAGCCATCCATGAAAGACAATAAGGTGTGGCCTGCAGTTGAGTCCAAAATCATATCAATATTAGACAACAAAAAATCTTCTTTAAGAGAAGGCTTATTAAGATCACAAAAATTTATACAAATGCAAATACAGTCATCAGGTTTATTGATGACAACAATATTAGAGATCCAATGTGAAGAGTCAATAAGATGGATAAAACCATCTTTTGGAAGCTTTTCTATCTCAGTTTTGACTAATAAAGCAACCTTAGGATTCATTTTATGAATATTTTTCTTGATGGGCTTAGCATCGGGACATAAAATGATATTGTGAACCACCACACACTCATCAATACCAGGCATATCCTCATATTACAAAGCAAAAATATTAGGATGAGAATGTAATAAATTAGCATGTTGTTAAGACTCTTTTAAAGAGAGACATTTTCCAATCTTAATCACTTTGTTAGAATATTTAGGATCCATGAGAACATTAGAATTATATCCTTTGACAAGGGTACTATGACCTTGAAGATGAGGCATAGAAACACTATCATCTACATTAAATAAAGGAACCTTATTATCAATACTCATAATAGATCCCCAAAATATGCCTATTTACTCAAGCAGTATGGGAATCGTCGTTTATGGTGATAAGAAGGTAGATTAGAATAGGTGCCTAAAAATTCCTGTAATGCTTCATTCGAATATAATACATCTAGAGGGACCTCCGTAGATTCTACCTTACTTTCAATAAATTTAAAATGAATTAATTTGAGATAGGGAGGTTCAGTGGAAATCATGTTGACATTCAACCATGGTTTCACCTTACACTTTGTGAGGTGGTATCCAAGTCCAATCTTATGCTTACAAGATCAACCTCTAAGGGGACTTTAATACCTTTCTCATCACACCCACAACCTTTACCTCCATAACCGTATTTAGAAAAGAGATTGAATCCTGGACCATAACATGTTTGTAATTCTTGGAAAGGAGGATTAGTGTTAAGAGCATAATCCATGCTATAGGTATCACATTGCTTCATAGGAGCATAATCATCCCTAATAGAGCTACAATCACCATTCTCCTTAGCATAAGTATCATCATCCTTCTCAACAAAAGGAAAATATTCTTTCTTAGTAGAAGGGAATGTAATTTTTGAAAGATGTAGGTGGATAGGATCGACTTTATACTCCCTAATATAGGATTCAGTAAAGTTCAAGGATCCCTAATCATCACGAAGATATGCATTCGATTTAGAAAAATAAGTAGAAGGGGTAGATTTAGGACTCTCTACTTTGGTAGGATCTTCCTTAGGGACATCCATATCAATATTATCCTTTGCAATAGGTCTATCTCAAGAGTAGATGTCAATGCATTAAAAGATAATGAAGGGATAAAAAATTTAAGAGTAGAAGCAGTTGAGGCTTGACCAACAGTTGTCATTTCACATAAGTGTATAACATCAGGGTCAACCATGATTGTGATTACTTCATTATTGGCAACAAATTTCACAAAATGATGCAAGGTAGAAGTAATTTCTCCCAAAGCATGAATCCAAGGTCTTCCTATGAGAATATTATATGGTAATGGTCCTAGCATACAATATACCAAGGTGGGTATGGTAATGAGTCCCAACCTTAGAGGCAATATTATTGTGCCTGAGGCTTGTTGAATGGCATTATTGAATCCCTGAATGTACAAAGAGGAAGCAACAAGAGAAGTTGAATCAATTTGTATTTTAGGCAACAAGTTGATGCTACATATGTTGAGTGTTGAAACGATATCAATGAGAGCTTGCCTAATGCCAATATTGTTAATATTAAAACTATTATCATTAGAGGATTTTCTTGCTTCTGTACTTCTGAAGGTGGGATTTCATGTGGATGGAACATAATATTCGACAAACTCACATGAATATGATCTATCAACACATTAACATTAGTTGGCCTATTGGATGAAGGAAAGAGGATATTTTCTAAGGATTCCTGAAGCATACCCTAGTAAACCAAAGCAATCTAAAGCAAATCCCAAAGTGAGATCTTGGCGGGAGTAACGTGAAGTTGCTCGATAAGATTTTACTCACTAGATGACTTAGCTACAGGTTTAGGTGCTTGAGGAAGGCTTGGTTGGGAAGGTGGTAAAGAAATAGGTTGATTAAGAATTTGTTGATTCCTTCTAGTATTGTAAGTATGGGCTACCTCTCTATAAGAGAGTCTAATTAGATTGCATAAATCTCGTGTAAAGGTTCGATATGTCATTTGCGATGGGAACCCCATGAATAGAATGGATTATTTTAAGATATGGTCTAGTCAGAGTCATGTAGATGACTGGTATCTTAGGCATTTGAGGGGTGGCAGAGGCTACAACCACATTCATAGACTCTTCAACTTGTGAAGAAGAAGAAGGTTTCGATGAAGAGATATGTTTATCAGATTTTTGAGTAGAAGGAGATGCCTCTAAGAAATCATCTAGGGAATCATCCAACATATCAAAATATTGTTTAGAGAATGCATTATCAAAAGCATTAATTTTTTGAAGAAAACAATCCAACATGAATTCAATTACGTCAGGTTCACCAAAATATAAAGGAGGGGATTCACTATCCTTGAGACTCAAGAAAAAGAGAATATTCAAGGAGAATATAGCCCTCAATTACCTTAAGGAATAAAGCTCAGGTGACAAGATAAAGAATAGAGAATATTTGCACAATTTAATCAAATAGAAACTAAACTACTAATATCAAGAATATGAAAAATTACTTAATTACAAAGATATATGACAAAATTAGAATCTCTAGTATACATAAATGGAAAGAGAAGAAGGTACAAATTTTACCCCTAAGAGGACTAAGTCTCAACCATGGATAATATCTTTTTACAAGGACTTCTACGCCCCATGTTATCACCTCTGATAAAATAGAGATTAAGAGCCTTAAATATGTAATGCCAAATTCATCAAATCCATACAATTGCACATAGAATAAAGAGGAAAAATATTAGGGATTGTTCTGAGGCTTGCCTCAGTCAAACCCCCATTTTGGTGTTTCCATCTCATAACCAGATAGATAGGAATGGACAAAAAAGACATAAAATGTAAAGATGTGTGATAGAAACAAACCCCGTAATGGAGAACCCCTATCATGAATATAATAGACATGCAATAAACAATATTGAATAGATGAGACAAAGAGACAAGAGAGCATTACCAACAAATCGTGGCTCCCCTTTTGGCTTGATAGATGTGATAATCTTGCATGCAAGAGAGCCTTGACTATTGCTTTGATAGAAATTCAATAAAGCTTCACTATGGAAGCGAGAGAGAATGAGATGAGTGAAGTAGAATGAGAAGGGAAGTAAGATCAAATGAGAGAGAGAGAGAGAATGAATGAGAATGAGAGTGAAAAGTGGATTTTTGTGAGGTTGCATGGGCAGGAAGAGTCGTTACATCTGTATTTATGTCACGATGACAATGTCATAGGAAAAGGACGTGAACTATTCTTATTTGAATCTTAGAAGGTTCAAGTATGTTAGTGTGTTGTGGGGTGTTTGTGTGTTGTGCAAGCATCCTACTCAAAAATTTACAAGAATGGGGTATCTAGGTTGCTAGTGCTTCATTGTTGTTTCATATGAAGTTGGTATCATGAAATTTTGACTTATAGCTTTTTTCATTAATGCAGTGGGCTAGATGCACAAGTGTGAAACTACCATAAGGTGCAATTTTATGATACTACACATACATGATCGAAATTCAAGTGACCAAGATTCACCCACATCATTAGAGGACTTTTCTCAAAACACTCAAGCTATGGACTTAATGCATCGATATATAATGAAGCATCTCAATCAATGCATCCTTATGTTTGCTAGCAAAGGTGCCAAATTACCCCATGAATTTTACATCTCCTAAATCACCCAACAAAATCCTTCCACACCTCTGAACTTCTATTCATCATAATCACACATATATTCCATCATCCTCTCATCATCATGATTCATCACATTTTCTATCTTCTTCTAATCCTCCCATCACATCTCAAAATATCAATCATACATCCCACTTACACATCAAAATCCCATCACGCACCTAGAACACTTCCTTTTGCATCCCACAACCTCAAGATTCCATCCCTTCTCCTCACATCTCAACATCCATCCCATTTAACAAAACATATCCCCTCCAAACCTCTAATCTAATTTCATCCACCTACCAACACCTCTAATCCTTAAATCCCATCTCATCTACCAGTCCCATTTCATCCTATAATAAATACCAACACATATCATCCTCACAACATCCCATTTCCAACTATCAACCACTAGCCCTCAATTTCACAAGATCTTTGGCACAAGATGTTCAAAAAATCAAGGATACTCTTAAGGGACTTCAACTGGGACATCAAATGAATCTTATACTTTCCAAGAACTATGACCTTATCCTTTCGACAAACCAATCACCATGATCCCCTTTCCACAAAACTTTGAGATGCCTAAAGTCGATAAATACAAAGGAAAGGGAGATCCAAGGGAACACCTTAAATAATCCTACAACGCATGCCAAGAGGTTTGTTATCTTGTTGCATACCTCTTGAGACATTTTCATAGAAGTTTGGGTGGAAAATCCCTTGATTGGTTCACCCATCTCCCTCATGGGACCATTACCACATTTTACAAGCTAACCACAAAAATTTTCACTCATTTCTTGTACAAAACTAAACATGACATCACTGTGATGGATATTTGTAACATGAAACAAAAGAGTGGTGAAATCTTTGCCTCTTTCTTGCAAAGATGGAAGCATCTTTCTAGTTGCTTCCAACTTTGTCCAAAAAACAACTTGAACAATGTTTGTCCAAAACTTAGACTCTGAAATGAGATTCCATTTGCAAATGCAATGTGCTCACTCCTTTGACGAAATCATAGAAAAAGGAGTTTTCATAGAAAAAGAACTTATAGCCAAAGGACTAGTCAAGTTCTATAAAGAGAGAAAATACAACAATAAATCTAGCAACAAATACCATTTTTGGAGCAAAACTAAAAAGTAGTCAATGATGGTGTGACTAATTACAAACATGTTCAAAAAAATCAAATAACTCTACCATCATCATCCCAAAACAATCTAGCTCCCCAACATAATGTTGTCATCCCTAAAGGTCAACCAAAAAGATATACTCGACGTGAGTACACTGCCTTGGGTGAACCTATCAAATTCATCCTCCAAAAGCTAGTCCAAGCCAACATTATCCAACTTCCACCTATCAAACCCCTTTGATTATGATGTGCCTAAGCCCTCTTGGTATAAAGAACATGGACTTTTTGATTATCATAGGGTACATAGTCATAAGACATCCTCATGTATGAAACTTAAGAACTCGATCCAATATCTCATTGATCAAAGAGAGACCAACATTGAAGGACAAAAGTCCCCTAATGAACAAGGGTATATACAAGAAACCTTTCCCTCAACATAATGATTGTAAAGCTTCCACATCTCATAACACAATTCCTTATAACTACAACAACAATATCTCATATGATTATGTCAATGACCGCATTGAACAAAGTCCTTCCCACGTAACCACTACAACTATCAAATAACCTAATTGTGTCATCACTATCCAACGTGGCTGAGTCACCATTCAAGAAGCCTCATCCTCCTCCCAAACTACAAACAAGTATAGTTATCCTTGACCACTTGAACAAAACACCAACACAAATATTTATCCTTGAGCTACATAAAACATCCCCTATCCACAAAGAGCTTCTTGAGAAAGATTTCCATGAATATTATGTCCTTAATGACATTAATCTTGCTCAATTTCAAGCCATGATAGGAAACTTATCTTCTCCACAATCCCTTACATTTTTCACTAAATATTTTCCTTCCATTGACCTATCTCACAACAATCCACTCTACTTTCAACACCATATCCATAAAAACCATAATCAAGTGTTTCCTAGTACATGGTGGATCAGGAGTTAATGTTTGCAGCTTGATTATAATAAAACAATTGGGATAATCTAATGATTTTGTTGATCCCCAAAATAATATTGTCATTAAATATTATGGTGAAATTGAGTGTGAATCTAAAGGCTCCACAAAAATTCCCATTTAGGTTGGACTAACTATAGTTGAAACTACTTGTTAGATTCTAGACCTTGATCTCCCATACAACATCCTTCGTGGTTGCACATGGATCCATGCTATGCAAGTCGTTCCATCCACATTCAAATTCCCCCACAATGGAACTAAAGTGATTGTCCTTTGCAATCAAAATTCATTTCAATATTGCAAATTCTTGTAAGATAGTTATAGAATTTCAAAATATTTTCCCACCAATACCACATCATCTTCATTCTCATACACCGATCCTTCATCGCTTCCCACCTCTCACACTATCTCAGAGATCAAGGATAAAATTAGAGACTTTGGAATTAGAGAATATGAGCTACAATCCTTCCATATTGAGCATCTTGGGTTAGGGTATGAACCACCTAGTGTTGTACCTACTAAGCCTAATTGTCCTTCCACTAAAGAAGTGCAAGCATCATTTGACATTAATAGTGCCAATAAGGATAGCCATGAAGAATTCATTGAACATATCACCAACCTCTTTCACGAATCACATATCCTTACCATCTCCAACTCATCCACTTCCACCCATCTCCTAGACTTGGATCAACAAGTGTCACAAAATAACAAGGCTATTAATAAAATACAAAAATAAAAAAAGCATTTATCAAATGGAGATCCAAAAAGAAAGAAAATCAAATAAAATACATCTAGTTCAAATCAAAATCCAAAGCTTTGGACTCTATAAAAACCAAAGTCAAGAATCAAAGCAATCAAAAGCATAAATCGATCCCCAATCATGCCCTTTCATCCAAAATAGTTGGGGGCATCTCTCTAAGCAATATATCAAGAAACGAGCTTGTTGATCCTATGTCTTCATCCTCATCATCCTCATACAATCCATACATTTAACCTAATCCATCCATATCCATACATCTATCCACCATTACCCTTGGTGATGTATCTCCACATACCTTTGATGGTGACCCCTTGACATTCTTTAATACAATTTTTTCCCAAGCTCCTTTACATGTGACACAAGAAGGTCATCATAGTGCACATATTAGTAACCATACCTTAGCTCCCTCCATCCATGAGACAATGTATTTACCATATTACCTAGTATGCCATCCACACCCATCCATCAAGAATCGTCATCCATCTATCAAAGGGCGTCCACCTTGATCACAACATCATCAAGTCTCATTTGTCCAAAAAATCTAAAAAAAACAAAAATAAAATAAAAAAATAGTAAAGAGAAATAATCTGTCCAATGGTGAAAACCATTTCGATGGTGCCTTGGATAAGTACCATGGTGAAAAATCGAAATCAAGCACCATGAGTAATAGTCTCTTATCCACCATCTCTTAGGATGCCATCTCCTCCCATTCACCATCGCTTCCATCCTTCTATATCATAATAAAGCATATCTACCATCCATTCATCCATAATAATCCTATCATGGCTTGTATGGATCCTTGATTAGTGTCACCCATCATCCCATCTATCATTTCCCACCCTTCCTCGTTCTTTGCGCTACATTAGATGTGAAAGTTACATCGACATTGTGTCAAAGGTTAGATCTTGTATATCCTTAATTTCCAACACATTGGCCTTCAAACCTCATGCATCCTCACCCACCTCTTCATCCATTAATAAAATCTCCACCCCATATCCATCTCATCTCAACCATAATAAAATAAATCATCATCCCAAATCCCATCCATAATTTTTTCTTTTAAGTTATAATTTTGAGCTCCTCGAACTTGCACTTAAACAAACATAAAACATTACATCCAAGATATCAATCCTTAATCGAAATCATATCATGAGCCTAGTTGTCAAAAATTAGCCAACAATTATATCCTTTTTCCTATCAATCAATCATCTATCATTTCTTCTTGGTTATCAACGAGCTTTACCAAGTTGAATCTTATTAATCAATGCCCTTTTGGAGCCCTTGTGTTTGGAAAAATCAATCAATCATTATCTTTATCCAAGCCTTACTTAGGTGATTATCCAAGCCTAATGTAAGCAAATCAATCATCATTATCGTATCTTTAGCAAGAGATATGTTGGTTGCATGCCATGTTTTGAAGTGAGTCTTTCATTTTGATTTATCTTTTGACCCATGATTACACCTACTTACAACCACCTTGATCTATTTATATCTTGGTGTGTAACAACTAGTGTATAATGGGGCATCGTCTTTGTCTTATTTTTCATGCTTGTCATTGTTTGAATTTCAATTCAATGCAAAGGTTACCTTGTCACCCTAGTTCCTCATACCTTTGTACATAATTATCTTTTCTATATCAAATATTAGGATTTCTCAATACATATTGGCATAACCTATCAATCGTAAGTCAAATTCCCCTTCATTTTCATCCCCTTCCATCCAAATTCCTTCCTTTTCATCCAATCATCCCCTTTCATCTTCCCTTTCATATGCTTCTTGATCCTAATCCCCAATCGTTCCCTTCCATTTCAAAAGCACATTCGTATTCTCCTAACTTGCATGTCCTCTCAAGGGGGCATCCCATCACATAATTATCATCTTTTCTTCTTCAGCCTTTCCCATCCTCCCACTGATTGGGACATCATATAATGTGATCCTTATCCTCTCTCATCCACTATGTTTTAATCTTCTTTGATACTGTGAACATAAATTTCCTCAAGCTCCCTCTAGGTGGTTTTAATTTTTACTAAGTACCGGCCTGTGCCCCATCTGTTTGAACATCATTGGGCTCATTTTTACAAAAGCTTCGTTCAACTATTGCCACATGTCCCCCAGGCGCTCTTCACAGGGATTTCCCCCTTCGCTCTTCTAACGGCTCCTATCATGCTTCCACATGTCAACAATTTGCATATTTGAAGGTTGATTCCCTTCGATTTTCTATTAGGCCCCATTCGAGTGCCACGTAGCATCGGTCTATGTAAACTTTTTGGCGGACCCCACCGATAGCGTCGTTTGTGAACGATACCTCCACGTGTCTTCATAGTGTAGGTTTTCATCATAAAAGGGGAGGAATGAACCACGAGCTCTAACATTTCGCCACATGTCGCTTATGGACTTCATCAACAAGAAGTAAGGAGAAAGCAACAAGCCTTGCTAAGATTGCCACATGTTCTAACTACCTTTGTGGATTAGCAACACATTTTGACACTATGTTTTGTTGGGACCATTGTCATCATTCATAGGGGATGCGTCTGGTTTCTAAACAACCACGTTCCATGTTCAGAATAATTTTTGTTGCCACGGCCAAGGGAAATCATTGCTTTGATATCTTCTATCATGATTCAGAATCTTTTCCGTTATCGGCCCACCAGGCGGTGGAAGTTTTATCTATAAATACTACTTCTTCTTTCAAAGAAGGGGTTCAAAACTTACAAAAACAATTGTGGAAAGACATTAGGCCTCTTGTATTGTTTTAGCTTATTGTATAAGATTCATAGACTATGCCATTGTTCAACCTTTTTGTTTCTTGACTATTTGATAAAGCTTTATACTGTGTCATTGTTGTATTGAGTAATTTGTTCACAAACTTCTATAATTTCAATATAAGCTTGCTGATTCAGACCATGTCTTTGACTCTTCTTTTTAGTAAATGTATGGAAGTTATTTTATGTCATTGAGTAAATTATTTAGATTTCCATTTTGATTTAGGTTATTCTAGGACATAGCAGATTGTTGAACGACCCTTAAATCATATCTAATAGATAACATATAGGTTTATCGTTCTCAAATCTACTTCTTGATGCATTGCCTTAGATTAGATTTCATTTTACATTTGTTTCCTTCTACCCTTTTCAACCCCCCAATTACAGAAGAAGTCACACTCTTTAAAAACCTGGAGGTCACTTAGTTTAGCGCAATAGGTGCCCCCTTTAACTGAGTTTCCCATAAGGTTGTTACCTTGTCATTTTTTGGCATCAACAATTTCTTTTTTTGGTATGCCCAGTGGGACAACTTTAATGCACCTAAATTCAAAGTGTGTGTATAAGCCATTGACCTACTACTAGATCCCAAACAACGAACAATCCTGATTTGTTAGTGTAGACATATAAAATTTGATCACTTCCACATGATCAAAATCGTCTACTCTATTCATCTATTTCATTAATAGTGATTAAATAATTTATTTAATCATTATTTCATTTTCTACATAAGGTTCCTAAAGTATGAAATTGAATAATTAAATACTTTACCTTACACCTTTTCATCTCTAAATTAAATAAATAGGACAATTTATTTAATTTAGTCATTTGACCTATTTGGATTAAAACCAATTTTTAATCCCTCTTTTTATCTCTCCTTGTCACATTCTCAATAATCCTCTTTTAATCCGGATTAAATTAATCTGTGATTAGGATGTGCACCACTTAATCTAGATTAGTGTCACATCCTCCATAATCTCCCACTTGCCTCTAATCTCTCATTAATTATCCTAATCTTGTGTTTGCACAACTTTAATCAAAGTCATTAGCCACATTTAGCATACCCTTTTCAGTCAACCTTTCCACTTGCCTTTCTTGGCCTTGACTCTCTTTCCCATGTGAATTTTTAATTCACATTTATTCACCCAAGGCTCCTCTCTTCCCCATGTGAATTTTTAATTCACTTTTATCCTTCCAAGGTTTACCCTATCCCCATGCAAGTTCTAGAAGACTTGACTTGTCACTTTACATTTGCCAAGGACTTCTAGAACCTTTGACTTGTCACATCATTCACATGTGGAAAATCCCTAGCTTTTTGGAAACCCTCTCTTATCCAATAGACTCTCCTAAGCATGTGAATTTTTAATTCATATTTATTTCTCCAACCACTTTCCCATTTCCCATGGAGATTTTTGAGAAATTCTAAAATTCCTCAAATGTCTCTTTCATTCTCATTTGGGGACAAGAATTTTCTTTTTGAGGAAAACTTCTTATCCCCCAAGGTACCTACAAGGTACTTGTCCTTCATCCACATCATGTACCTCTCTTCCACCTCATTTCCACATCATCCCACCCTAGGCCATCTCACATTCCACATGTCAAGATGTGAGGACTTGTGAGTCCTCAACTCACCATAGCCCTCCATCTTGATCTTGTTGGCTCAATCTCAACCGTTGAATTCTCTAGAGAACTCAAATTGTTCTATAAATACCCCCTCATTTCTCTCATTTTGGGAATGAATATTTTGCTATAAAAACTCTTGCAAATTCTCCATTTGAGCTTCTCTTGCATTTACCATAGCATTTAGCATCTCACCATCACCATGTCTTCACTCATCTTGCATATCACTTTACATATTTGATTTAACTTTCCATCCAAAGAGCACACAAAACATACGAAGATCAAGGGCCAACCAAGGAGGAAGTAGCATGAAGGTATACTCAATCTTAATTTGTTTCATCTTTCTTTCATGTTTATCTTTCCTTAGGCTAATCGTTGAGGTGTCCTCTTTGTGTTACTTTCCTCTTATTGCATTAATAGTTATTTAGCATCTCATTATAGGACAACATTTTCGGGATCACATTTTTGGCATGCCCAGTGGGACCCACAAATGGGTCTCTTTTCTTTACATTTGTTGTTGTTTAAGTTGTTTGCAGGTTTAGGTCGCAAAGGGGCGGATTCGCCCTGTATAGGGGTGGACTTGCCCTCTCGTGCAGTGCAGAGGGGCTGACTTGTCCTCCAGTCTGCTACAGAGGGGACAATTTGCCCTCTTGTTTCAATATTTTTAACAGTTTTCTGCAAAGGGGCAGATTTTCCCTCTTGTTTCAGCATTTTAACTATTTTTCTGCAGAGGGGCGGATTTGCCTTGTTTCAACATTTTTGATAGTTTTTTGCAGAGGGGCAGATTTGCCCTCTTGTTTCAACATTTTTAACTATTTTTCTGCAGAGGGGCGGATTTTCCCTCTTGTTTCAGCATTTCTAATAGTTTTTTGTAGAGGGGCGGATTTTCCCTAAACAACACGTTCGAGAAGGTAAAAAACTTGCATTTTAGCTCAGTTTTGTCTCAGTTTGTTGTTGTTTTGAAGTTCTAACCGCCTAACTTTGATTTTTTGTGGGTGTAGTTGGATATCTTACTAATACTTTGTAGCATTTGGTGGTTATTCAAAAAAACAAAAAAAAAGAAGAGAAAACAACTAACATTTGTTTGCAGGGCCATCATTTTACTCGATTTTTTAAAGTTTTTCCTTGTTGTTTCATCTATGCACTTAATATAATTAGGGGGAAGTAATACTTGCTGTGTGGTGTGTCTTTTTTTCTTTGTGTTATTCTAAGGGGTTTAGTTTGTTTTCACCTTCCCCTTGCACTTTGTGCGGACCGGGGGGGTAGTTGGAAACGATTAGTGTCTTCTTTTTAGAGGGACTTGCTTGGGGATTTCATCACCCCAAGGTACAATCCCAATCACGCGCACCAACGGGGTATAAAAAGGGGGGAGAGCCAAAGTTGTACCCCAATCCAGTCACATCTTGTCTGGTGAAACGTCGAAGCTAGGGTGATACCTATATAGGCATGAAGAGTTGGTCTGAGCCTTTCAGTATCTCACTAGGGTTCCCGACTCACACTTGTGATGGGCTGGTGTTCACAGTTGTGCCTCACGTACCAAGAGTATATCGAGGACTCCCTAGAAACATTGTGCATCCTAGATTAAGACCTTTGTTGGCCATACCCCTTAACACTAATCATAGGATTGTGTTTGTTTGAAATGTCTTTCTGTGAGAAACTAGTAAATCTTGATAAGTCAGCCTCATTGAGTCATTTCAAGTCCTTTCCATAAACCAAGTCACTATTTTTCTGCAGAGGGGCGGATTTGCCCCCCCTGATCCACTATTTTTGCTACAGAAGTGTGGATACACTCTCCTGATCCACTATTTTCCTGCAGAGGGGTGGATTTTCCCCCCTAATCCACTGTTTTGACTGCAGAAGAGCGGATACACCCTCTTGATCCACTGTTTTGACTACAAAAGGGTGGATATGCCCTTCTAAACAGACAGTTTCATCCATTTACCATTCCAAACCTCTGTTTAACCACACTGAGTCTCCGTTTGACCATTTGATAATCCTAAACATTCATCTAACCAATTCAAACATCCATTTGACCATTCCAAGCCTCCATTTAACCTTTCTAAAACGTCCATTTACCACATTCACATTGATCATTTCATAATTTGGGAACCCATTCTACCATCTTACCGTGTGACCTAAACATTTGCATTTTCCAAAAAGATCACTTCAACAACACATCTTTCATTTGCATTCATCATCATCTCTCAACACAAAATCCTTTAAACTTGGTTTTAGGAGTTATCCCCCGAATTGACCAAGGCGTTAAGTTTGATCGTTATCCTACTTATCAATCATTGTGTTAAACCTAATCAACCTGCTTCTATCTTGAGGAGGATTTGTGTTGTAAGTCAGTGTCATTGGCCCAAAATCAATCCCCTTTTATCTCAAGGTGGATTCAGCGTCGTGATCGTTAATTTAGCTAGTTCAATCCAATCAACCAATGTTACAAGTCACTTAGGGTAATTTATGAATTGGGTTTTAGGATCCCCTCCATCAACTAATCCTAATCCATCATCCAATCCAAAGAAAATTTATCCAATTGATCCAAACAATCCAATTCAACCAATCCTAATCCATCATCCAATCCAAAGAAAATTTATCCAATTGATCTAAACAATCCAATCCAATCTATCCAAATCCAATCAAAATCCCATCATCTAATCAAAATCATCAAATAAAATCCAATCTTTATCCAAATCATCAAATTCATACATCATCAATTGATCCATCAACCAATCCTTATCCAAATCATCAAATTGATACATCATCAATTGATCCAAACAATCCAATCCAATCTATCCAAATTCGATCAAAATCCCATCATCCAATCAAAATAATCTAGTCAAATCCAATCCTTATCCAAATCATCAAATTGATACATCATCAATTGATCCATCAACCAATTCTTATCCAAATCATCAAATTGATACATCATCAATTGATCCATCAACTTATCTAATTGATCCAAACAATCCAATCCAATCTATCCAAATCCAATCAAAATCCCATCATCCAATCAAAATCATCTAATCAAATCCAATCCTTATCAAAATCATCAAATTGATACATCATCAATTGATCCATCATCTTATCAATCGGTTCAACATCCAACCCAATCCTATAATCCTAATCCAACCTGAATCAATCAATCCAAATCATCACCTAGATCATCCTTTAGAAGTTGCATCTTGAAATCACTTAGTTGTTTTGCACGTTCATGCCCGTTCAGACCCGTTCACAAACACAAAAGCAAATGGCAGACCAACAAACCCAAGGTTCCCAACCAAATGCCCCTCAAGATCCTAATAACACTCCAAACAATCCACACGATCCCCATAATGGCATCTCATCCCAATTGAACACCGAAATCCAGAATATCACACCACCTGGTGACGAAAACATGGTCAATCAACCCGAAGTCACCATTGACGAATATCTCAGTAATCCTGCCAACGTCCAAATGAAAGATCACCTCCTAAACAAACATGGGGATAAGATCATTGCCACCCTACTCATGAAGGGAGTGAAACCACCATCATACTTTGATGCCTCACCATATGTCCTTCCAACATCTGTTGATCTGTAAGCTTCACAAAATGTTCCAGGAAATCCCTATGCCCCGAGAGTGCACCCATGGACAACTGGTACCACCACGAATTTGGAAATGTTGTCATCCATCAAGTCCAAGAGTATCCTCATCTCTCTACCACAACATCTACTATTCTACCACCAGATCCTAATGATCCCCATACCTATGGCATGCCATCATACATCCCATCTGCTCCACCACTTCCTCCCCCATATCCTAATATTGGGGGCACACCTACACTTACCAATTTTCTACCTCCTGTATTTCGACAGCCTCCAAATAATCCACACCAACCCACCACACTACCACCACCACCACAACATACTGCTACCGCTCTAGCTTCATCTCAACCCTTGCATCCACAACATATGCAACACACTACCATTCTTACACAACCATCACATCAAGTAGTGCAGCCTATCTCACAGCCACAACAACCACCGCATAACCCTTTCGTGGTCGCCCCCAGCAACAACATATCTCATCTCACCCATCTCATCAACAACAACCACAACAATGACCCCCACAACAACATGTGCATATCCCTACACAAACACACCATAATCCGCTTACTAAGTACCTCTATCATCCCTCTAGCACATACACTGTTCCATCCCATCTCAACATGAATCCTCATCAGAATTCTCAAAACCAAACACATACCCAACTGTCACCTTACACCAATCCTTTGCAACCTCAACATCATCCCCACAAACAACCATCGAATCCATCCCCATATGCCACGCAACAACCCACCATTGCGCAACAATACCAATCCTATTCACCCTACTTTCAACAACAACCAACTTATCAGCAGGGGGCACCTTACACTTCCTATTACCAACAACCATCATCACATCAACAAAGAGGCCCTACCTCCACATATTACCAAAATGCTACAAAACAACAGGACCCGTCCCTCGCTTCCTACTATCAACAACAATCGCCTTACCAACAAGTGGCTCCCACTCGTCACAATCAATCATCCAACTATCAATCCACTTATAATCAACAAAAACACTCATATCCGACTCAACCCATCTATGATCCGACAGTAGTAGGACCATCCTCATCATATCCACAATACTATCCATACAATCACTCCACTTTGACTCCCACAACTCTCTTCAATAAGGACTTGGAAGAAGTAAAAGCAACACTAAAGGATCTACAAGCTGGAGCAGGTAAACAAACATTCAAGTTTGAGGACATATGTCCTTATCCTTTTGATCTTTCCATCTCCTTGATTCCTTTTCCCAAAAATTTTGAGATACCAAAATTTGATAAATACAAAGGAATCAGGGACCCTAGAGCCCACCTTCAAGAATTTTATGCCCATTGCCAAGAGGTCATGCATAATGACAATTATCTTATCTGACTTTTCCCTAAAATTCTACAAGGAGTTGACCTTAACTGGTTTATGGGCCTTGAAAAATGATCTATCAAAACCTTTGCACAATTATCCGAAGAGTTTGTCTCGCGCTTCTCTTTTAATCTAGAGAAGGATATTGACACACTAGATCTCCTAAAAGAAAAACAACGTGATGGAGAGACCTTTGCAAGGTACTTGCAAAGATGGCATGCCTTGGCTAGTAGGATGAAATTCCCACCATCAGAAAAAAGACATGGTCACATTATTTATCAAAAATTCCCACCTAGATATGGCTCATAATCTCCAACTCCATTGTATCACCACCTTTGCGGCACTTGTGGAGAAGGGCCCCATCTTGGAATGAGCCCTTGTTGCAAAAGGGCAAGTCAAACATTTTAATTCTGATAGAGAGAAGTCCTTTGGGGATAAACCTCGTTATTGGAATAGAAATAAAAATGTTGTCAATGATGGTGTCACTGACACCAAACATGTTCAGGTGGCCACCACGACATAAAAATACCCTCCTCAACAACAATCGCCAGTCCAGAATGCCATATCCGTCCCCCAAGGGGCACCACGACAACAATCGAACCAAAATAACCAAGGGGGAAACAAATGATAGTTCACTCAGTTGGGAGAACCCCTTAGCATGGTGTTTAACAAGATTCTTCAAGCTAATTATCCCATCACGTATCCTGTCACCAAACCTCTTGATACGTCTAAACCCAAACCTGCTTGGTTTAAAGACAACGAATATTGTGAATTTCACAAGATTAAGGGACATACCTTAGATAAATGTCAAGGCCTAAAAACCTACATTCAAGGCCTCATCGATCGAGGTGAAATCCATGTAGATGCTAACATAGCATCTTCGTCCAATGCTCAACTCCAGATATATCAAAATGCTTTTCCTAACCACAATCAGGGTTCTAGTACTTCCAACTCTAATCCTAAATCTAGTAACAACAACAGTCAAGGTAACAACACCAATAACATCAGCTATAAAAATGTGCCATACAATTACCAAGGTCTGGTCTCATACGTAGAACAAGTGGAGCCACGTGTATCCATGATACATGTGAAAGGAAAAGATCCACAATTTGTTGTTACCACTCGACGAACCCGCATCGCAGTCCCAACAACTCCTCCATCTACCCAATGGCCAACCGTCAGCTCACAATATAATATCCTCGACTACCTAGGCAAGACCGCAGCCCAAATATCCATCTTAGATCTACTTAATTCATCTCTCATGCATCAAGACATCTTGACTAAGGCTTTGAAAAGCACACAAGTGCCCGATGATATTGACCCCACCCAATTCCAAGCATTGGTAGGAAATCTCTCATCAACCTATTAGTTAGCCTTTAGCCAAAAAGACATGCCGCATCTTGATTCAAGCCACAACCACCCCCTCCATCTCGAGGTTGGTGTAAATTGTCAAAAAGTAAAAAGGGTACTGGTAGATAATGGTTCAGCCCTAAATCTTTGCACATTAAAATTCATACAATAGGTTGGATACACCCAGGCTGATTTAAGAAGTCAAGTTATCACCATCAAGGCATATGATAACGCAGAGCGGGATTCTGAAGGAATTATTTGCCTCCCTATTCAAGTGGGCCCCATTATATAATACACTATGTGTCATGTTCTGGACCTTGAACTTCCATACAACATCCTTCTTGGTCGTCCATGGATTCATTCTATGCAAGCCATCCCATCCACTTACCATCAATGTTTAAAGTTCCCATTTCAAGGAATGGAAGTTACCATACAAGCTGATCCCCAACCTTTTGAATATTGTCGTGCCTTGGAAGCTTCCTTTCCACATTCACATTACTACCCAGGAGTCAAAATGGGGGCATCCCTGACATTTGATTCTCATCCATCCACCAATACACTAAACACCTCATCTCCACCATCATCCACACCTGCTTCCACCATCACCAAGGTCTAGATCATAAACAAGGGATGTGGCGAATACGAAATGCATACCACCCTAAATGTGGCAACCATGCCACCCTCGCCCCGCACATATGGACAACCAACTCTGCCAGTACCAAAAGTGGAAGAAAAGACACTTACACTCACCTCCAAGAACATGGGTTCGACAACATTCAATGATTTGGGATCTCTTCGGGATCAAATGGAACCAGATATCAGTCAATGGGTTTATCGAGAGGAACCTAAGCCACCACATCCCCTTATAGAAGAATTTCAAGAAGTTTATCCACGTGCCTCCAAGTTCATTGAAAAGTGTCATTACTAAGGCGAAGGCCTCAGTGTGGAAGAACAAGAAAAATGTCAGCCCATTGAAGCAACTAACATCTGACCAAGAAATTTGGGCTTGGGTTATGATACTAAATAGAAGGGTCCTATGAAATTCTCTAGCACTTCTAACAATGTTAGTGTTGATGACGGTTCCCTTGAAGACATACCAGAAGAAGAGTCCATCATACACATGTACGATGATTTGAATCACGTTGACCTCCCTGCTATGTTTGAATGCTTGTCTGCTTGCACCATAACATTATCCCTCAAACATCCTAAACTTATAGATCATGACCTACAAGGTAGCACACCTATTGACACATTTCCCTCAGAGGATACCTACGTACATCTGATGGGATTGGGGGAAGATGAATGCCCTAATCGCAAAAGAAAAAAGAAGCAAAAATAAAATAGGTCATCAAGTGAAAACCTCACTGAGGCGCTTTTTGACTGGGAAAAAGTAAAAACAAAGGGTGTATCTGACAGTGAAAATCTATATATGACACTGAAATATGGGGATGTTCATCTTCCCCTTTTGGGAACACAAATATCTGAGCAGTATTCTATTCTCATTGGAGAGACGCAAGAGGTAAATTTGGGGACAGAAGAAAATCCAAGGATCACTTATGTAGCCAAATCTTTATCAGAAGAAGAATATCTCACCATTTTCCAAATTCTCCAAGAAGGGGTTATCAATTTTGCATGGGCTTATTCTGATATGCCCGGCCTAGATCCTAATCTTGTTGTACACCATTTGGATGTCTGTCCAGATGCCAAACCTGTCAAGCAGAAGCTCCGAAAGATGCACCCGTGGGTAGCACTATTAGCTAAAAAAGAATTGAAGAAATTACTAGATGTTGGCTTTATCAGACCCATTGATTATTCCAATTGGATTTCCAATATAGTACATGTTGCTAAACCTAACAGAGACATCAAAATTTGCATAGATTTTCGGGATCTTAACAAAGCCTGTCCAAAAGATGACTTCCCATTGCCTAACATTGACATGTTGGTCGACATTACTGTAGGACACGATATGTTATCCCTAATGGATGGATTCTTACGCTACAATCAGATCCAAATTGCCCCTGAAGATCAACACAAAAGCACTTTTACAACACCTTGGCGTACCTTTTGTTACAATGGCATGTCCTTTGGCCTCAAAAATGTGGGGGCAACATATCAACTAGCAATGACTGTTATCTTCCATGACCTCATCCACATTATCATGGAAGATTATGTCGATGACTTCCTGGGAAAATCCAAAACCAAAGAAGAGCACCCTACCATTTTGAAAAAGATCTTCGAGCGCTTGGAGCAGTACAAGCTAAGACTGAATCCGAAAAAGTGTGTGTTTGGTGTCAAGTCAGGGAAATTGTTGGGCTTCATAGTCTCCTGGAGGGGTATCAAGGTTGACCTTGCTAAAGTAAAAGCTATCATGGATATGCCTCCACCTAGAAACCTGAAATAATTAAGGTTCCTTCAAGGAAAGCTACAATCCATCCATCAGTTTATAGCCCAACTTGCAGATAAATGTCAGTCATTCACTCACCTTCTGAAGAAAGACACCACCTTCAAATGGAATCAACAATGTCAGTTGGGTTTTGATATGATCAAATAATACTTGGCCCACCCACCAATCTTGATGCCACCTATCCCTGGAAAACTCCTCTTGCTATACATCTCTGCCACTTCAGTTGCATTGGGGGCATCGTTGGCACAACACGACGAATCCTCAAAAGAGAAAGCAATCTATTACATTAGCCGAACACTGGTTTGTTATGAACTTAATTATTCACCAATGGAGAAAGCATGTCTCGCGGTGGTCTTTAGTACACAAAAATTACGTCATTATATGCTTAGCCATCCGATAAAGTTGATATCAAAAGTAGACCCCCTCAAGTACCTATTATCTAAGACGGCCCTAACTGGCTGAATGGCTAAATGGATCATGCTTCTCAGTGAGTTTGATATAGAATATGTGGACAAAAAAGCAATCAAAGGACAGGTAATAGCATATCAGTTGGTAGATGCTCCATTAGTAGATGCCTATCCCATAGATGTTGAATTTCCAGATGAAGGAGTCTTTGTAATATCAGAAGCTACCACATGGACATTGTACTTTGATGGATCACACACTAATAATGGATTGGGGGCATGAGTCTTTCTTATCACCACCCAAGGCGATTACATACCAAAATCATTCAGATTGGATTTTCCTTGCACCAACAACATTGCCGAATATGAGGCCCTTCTCATAGGCCTTAGAATCGTAGTCCAATGGCACATCACTCATCT
This sequence comes from Sequoiadendron giganteum, assembly GCA_007115665.2. Classification (NCBI taxonomy): domain Eukaryota; kingdom Viridiplantae; phylum Streptophyta; class Pinopsida; order Cupressales; family Cupressaceae; genus Sequoiadendron; species Sequoiadendron giganteum. Next base: position 85,938,582 of record CM021107.1, read on the forward strand.
GCAAGTTTTTGGTGACTCCCAGCTGGTTATAAAATAGGTCAATGATGAGTTTCGAACAAAAGATTACAAGTTGTTTCCTTACAAATGTATGGTGGATGACTTCAAAAAATATTTCACCTTCATCCAATTTGAGCAGATCTCGAGACTCCAAAATAAGGCAGCAAACATTATGGCTACCCTTGGCTCTCTCCTTGACATGCCAAAAGACCACACAGATTGTCATTTCTTAGTCGAGCAACTCCTAATCCCAACGTATGATATCCCTAAGAGTGACATGGTGTGTGATATTGTAGGTCCTGAATCCCCTTGGTACCACAAAATTTACACGTATAATCATGACAACACCCTCCCGCGTGATCTCATGAGAAACCAACGTAAATCATTTATCCAACACACTGCCTGCTACACCATCATCAGTGATACACTTTATTGGCGTGGGTGTGATGGAAATCTCCTCCATTGTTTAGACGAAATCGAAGCCCACACAACATTAACAAAAGTGCATAGTGGTATTTGTGGGGCCCATTCTAATGGTATGACCTTAGCCAAAAGGATTCTAAGAGTAGGGTATTACTGGTCTACAATGGAACATGATGCTTGTGAATATGTCAAAAAGTGTCTTCCGTGTCAACAACATGCAGATTTAATTCACGCTCTAGCACAAGAGCTACAACTTATCATGACACCTTGGCCGTTTTCACACTGGGGTTTCGACTTGATTGACAAGATCCACCCTCCATCCTCTGATGGTCACACTTGTATCATCACAGCCACTGAATACTTCACCAAGTGGGTGGAAGCCATACCACTCACTCAAATCACTAGTGTCCAGATCTCTAATTTCATCCTCTACCATATCCTCTGCAGGTATGGTATCCCCTCTGCCATCATCACTGATAACAGAAAGCCATTCAAGAATAAATGTATGAAGCTCCTTTGTGACATGTATCATATCCAACATTGTTGGTCCACCCCCTATTACCCCCAGGGTAATGGACAAGCAGATGTAACAAAAAAAACATTGATCAAAATCATTAAGAAGATGGTCAATAGCACTGGCCGAGATTGGCACCTCCATATCCATCCTGCTCTTTGGGCCTACCATACGTCCATCTGCACCCCCATCATCACTACTCCATACTCCCTTGTCTATGGTGTTGAAGCCATCTTTCCAATCAAAGTTGAAACACTCCTAATATCACTCAAGAATCTCATCACTGACGAAGACACCCGAGTGGCACACCTGACACAATTGGAATTGCTAGATGAAAAATGGGTCAAGGCTTATAACCATCTCCAAGCCTATCAGCACCAACTCAAAAGGAGCTACAATAAGAAATTCCACCCTTGCCAATTCAATGTTGGTGATTTGGTCCTTAAAGAGAATCAATGCAATCAACAAGATCGAGAGAAAAAGGGTAAGTTTGAAGCTAATTGGTTGGGCCCTTATGTCATCACCACAAAGTATGGTTCTAGCGCCTACAGGCTATCTACCCCTAAAGGGGAGCCCTTGGAAGAACCCAACAACATCATGCATCTGAAGAAGTTCTATACCTAGGTCAGCTAGGGTATCCTTTTTGTTAAATCTCAAAAAATACAAAAAATCAAAAAAGTCAAAAAAATACAAAAAATCAGAAAAATCCAAAAATAGTAAAGAGAAATAATTCATCCTATGGTGAAAACCACCCCTGTGTGGCACCTTGGATATGTACGATTAGTGAAAACATGGCAACAGGCGCCTCTCGTATAGGGCTTAATCATTATCTACCTCATGTCCTGGTTACTTTATGGCTTATCCATCGGTTCCTCAATCCCCATATCCTCCCATCCGCTTGCATCACCTCATCACTTGGTATACTTTTGGTTGAGCATTGGACGATCATCATCCACTATCTGACATCTTGAGCTTGTTATCCTAATCTGAGCTTGTGTCATCTCATTTTTGTGGTTTTCTCCATCTAGGTTCACTCCTCGTGTCCATCTCCATCTAGGTCTCCTCATGTCTTATCTTGAACTACGACGCCTCTGCACTTGCACGTAGGCAAGGCTAATATTTTGATCATCCCCCAAGGCATTTTGTCCTTCATCATCTGTCCTCATGGTCCACTTTTCAATCTTGACCATCCTCGATCTTTTGTCCTGTCCAAACTACGTTGCCCCTGTGCTTTCACGTAGGCAAGGTTGATCTTTTGATCTGCCCCCGGGGCTTATGTTTGTCTTGGTCATCCATCAGTTTCCATCAGTCCACTTTCCACTCTTTTACCATGGTCTTTTCTTGAACTACGAGGGATCTGCGCTTTCACATAGGCAAGGTTGATCTTTGATCAACCCCCGAGCCCCTAGGTCTTTAGGTTGTATCTTGTCCTCTTGTTGTCTTGTTGTCAAGTCTATCCCTATCATCACTAATCTTCTCGTATCAAGAAATCTGCCCAATGGCAATTATCCTGCATCATCTAGGTCAATTTAGTTTAGTATCCATCATCAATCTTAACAGGATGCATCTTTCCTAACAGACCACATCAACCCCATCCATCCTTGGGATCTTATGGCAAAGGAAACTTGCAATTGATCATGATCTTTTGGTACTTTTGGCTTTTGTTTATGATTTGAGCTCCCTCTCTTAACTAGTCAAGATTGCCATAATCCATCATATTATGGTGTGTTTTTCCTAGTCAACATAGGGGCATCTCTTGACTGTTTTATTGTTGATGTTTGTCGAGATGATCCACGTAGTACCAACTAGGATTCCTCCTGGATCCTGCGTTATGTGGGAGCATCCCTTTGTGCTTGTGGTTATTCCAATACCTGGCCCAACCAAAGTCATCACGACTTTGGGGTATTGGAATAAACTTCTTGTTTGTCGTGTTTGTTTTATGCATTAGACACTAATCCATCTTGGTTTACATACCCTAATGCCCATTGTCTTATGCTATAGAAAAAAATAAGTGCTCTAACAGATGGAAAATTGCATTCATGTTGCATTTCATCTCATTGCATATTCCCCCTTCATCCAATCTTGCTCCTACATCTATGACTCTTGATTTTGGTTGTGCAAAATTTCATTCCTTCTTACTAACTTTTCTTCTCAGGATTCTTACAATTCTTGACACATACCGTACCCCACACACCCTACGCCTATCACCTACCCATTGATACTTATGTCTACATTACATTTAGTGTGTCAGTTCATCATTTATTTATATGGCATCAATATATTTAGGTTCATCATTTATTCATATTGCATCAATTCATTTAGGTTCATCATTTATCAATATTGCATCAATTCATTTAGGTTCATTTAGGTTCATTTATCCATATTGCATCAATTCATTTAGGTTCATCATTTATATATTTTACATCAATTCATTTAGTTTCATCATTTAGCCATTTGCATCAATTCATTTAGGTTCATTCATCCATTTTGCATCAATTCATTTAGGTTCATCATTTATACATTTTACATCAATTCATTTAGGTTCATCATTTAGCCATTTGCATCAATTCATTTAGGTTCATTCATCCATTTTGCATCAATTCATTTAGGTTCATCATCTATCCATATTGCATCAATTCATTTAGGTTCATTTATCCATGCTTGCATCAATTCATTAGGTTCATTCATCCATACATTTCCATATATTTTCATACCCACCTATGCATCATTGTTAGGCCCGTATTTATTACATCATATATACAATTGCACTACCATTCATCAATCATTAACATCATCCATAATCACATCATCCAAACACACATAAATAAATCATTAACATCATGCATTGTCACAACATCTATATCAACACAACTCATCATATACATGTGCATAACATACATCATCTATCATACAAACATCATTATAACACCATATGCATAACATAAATCATCCATCACAAAAATGTTCGGCATAATTTCAATGAGTACCATCACATATCATCATCAAAATAATACAATGTTCATATCCAAAATATAGTCACATCATAACCACCTACATATCATCCTTAAATAAGAAGCATAGTCTAAAAATATGTGCTACACCTCCATCTGGTACCTATCAAAGCACCTGTATCTTGTCACTTGTCCTATGCCTACCCTGAGTTGCCGACACCTAACCTTTGAGGAGACTCAGGCACCGGTCCCCTGTATGTTGGAGTCCCCTGCGACTCATGAGCCGGAGTCCCAAATCAAGAAGGATTCGACTAAAAATCACTGTACCCTCTGGTCCATGTCCCTAAAGACTGGGGTGGTATCGACATCTGTGGTACCTGCCTAACATATTGCTCTTTACGTTGCATCGGATCTGGCACTACCTACTCATGCGCACATCTCCAATAGCCCGCTTCATGCATGTACTCATCCCTCTGCCTAGCCTGGAACCTAGCGGCATTCCGCTCATACCTGTATCTATCTCGCTCTCTGCTAATGGCTCACCACTCCTGCTCCCATGCCTCCTATGTCATTGTCAACAGTCGTACCTACTCTGCGATCCTCTCCCTCTCTGCCCATACAGTTTGTAGATTTTCCTACAAACCCTGTATGACTAACTCTGTCCCATCACCCTACACTCTCTATGACTGCCACCGAGCTATATCCCTCTCGGTACTCTCTGCCCGTGCCACTGTTGCGTCTCTCTGAAACTGTAGGATTTGGACCTGTCTCAGCACATTATCCCTCTCCCCTATAGCGCCTGCATCTATCCCTATGCACTCTCTCTCTCTCTCTGCACTGTCTCTAACCCGGCCTCTACAGCCTTAGCCCTCGCTCTCATCTCCTCTAAGGATACCTCTATAGTAGATACCCTCTCTTGCAAAGTTGTCCTCTCCCCCAAAAGTCCTACCATTTGAACTCTTAGTGTCTCCATCTCCCTCTCGGCTCGCTAAAAACACTCCAATGAGATATGCTCTCCTCCCCCTACTGACTCTGGTTGACCCCGCATCTGTGTTACTATCATCGCTGCCTCTAACTTGCCTCGATCCCAAGTCACCCGAGCCAGCTCACCCCGTACTCTCTCCATATCTGCTCACATCTCCTCCCTCCCTCTCTCAGCCTCTTGTACATCTCCCGTGAGCCGAGACACCACAAAATCAAACTCTACCTACTCTGCCTCCTGCACCCTCTGCACCTCTGCCTTTGCCCTCTTCAACTCCTCCACTAACACTCGTAGCCTCACCTGAGACTCTCTCAATAAAATCATTGGGTCCTCAACTGCAACTACTAGTACTATTTCTAAAGACTCCACCACCTGCACATCCACATCCATAGCCTCCCCCTCTATCTCCTCCTGAACCTGCTCCACCCTGATCGTCAACCGAATCCTCCTCGACTGTCCTCTCCTCTCCACCCTCATCAGTCTCCTCGGCTTCCCTCTAGTCCACCCCTCTCCCTCTGACTCCTCTCCATCCTCACCCATCCCTACAGTATGGGACTCCTGCTCCGCCCGGATCTCTGGCTGGACCTTTCTCTGTCGGCTGCTCTTGGTCATCCTCCTAGGACGTCTTTTGACATCTATCCCCCCCTGCTCCCTCCTGCGGATCTATGGCCCTCGCCTCCTCCTGCTCGGCTCTCACCTGCACTCACCTCCGCTGAACTCTACCATCAATCCCTGTTTGTCTAGAACCCCTCCCCTCCACCACCATGAGCATCTCCATCTCTAGCTCACTCCCTAGTCTCACCACATCTGTCTCTAGCCCTCCCCCATCTCCTAGCCCTCCTGCCTCCATCTCCTCCCCCACATCTCTCTTATCCCTCCTCCGAGGTCGCCTCCTCCTAATCCTCCTCCTCCTCTTTGGCTGACCTCCAGCCCCACCCTCATCTACCCCACCACTCTGATGTCCCACACCCTACTGCCTCTCCACCTCCTCCTGTCCCCTCTCCTCCTGTCGCCTCTGCTCCTATTCCCCCTCCTCCTATCCCCCTGCTCCTACTCATCCTCTGGCCCCCATTCCGCAGCTCCCACAACAGGCTCCTCTGGTGTAATCCTCTCCCATTGGTGGTTGCGATACCACCGACCATAACGATTTGTCACTCTAACATCCTTTGGACCCACCCACCTCCCTGGATAGGGCACTCCACCTTCCATCACCCACGCCTCCCTCGTTGCCCTCGCTGACAGCCTTACTCCCCATGGCACCTCTCTAGTGAGCCGACGAAATGTAGTCGGTGCTACTGGAATATCCTGCGTAAGTCCAAACTGCCTCTCCACCCTGTCCGGATGATGCGTCTCCATTATGTGTGGCTAACTCCCCAATCAGGACACATCTACATCTAAAGAAACCCTGATGTCTCTCCTCCTCGGCCCTCCATCCCCTAAACCACCGATACATATATGGCCACCATACTATGTCCTCCTCTCCTACCTCATCAAATGCTCTCCTCCACTGATTCATCTCCCCCTGCGTCTCATACCATAGGACGCAACCCCTGGCTCCCTCGTACTCCCAAGCCACCGACTCTCTCTCATCCAACTCTCCTCTCCTCACCACTATGGGTCTCGTCACCATAATATGCTCCCATCCCCACACCTGTAATAATGTCCTATGTGTCACGCTCTGCATACCCCAATAGCATATCACATGCATGTCTCGGTATAACTGGGCCAATACACATGACCCCTAGGAAAACTGTCCCTCCCGCCACTCGACAATATATCGAATCACCTCCATATACCATAAGCTGCAGAATCGCCTGCTCTGGTCCGACAATAGTATCCCACTAATCAGACAGTACAAATACAGTGGTAATGCTGGCAACCCCAAGGCTAAGCATATGTCTATATCTATCTAACCCCTCTGTATCGGCAAATCATCTTGCCCAAATAACACTAGAGCGGTCTCATCCAACTGTGTTCCTCTGGACACCACCTTGCTCACTAACTAACCTGCTATCGGCAACCTCAAAATTCACCACACATCCTCTAGTGTCACCATCATCTCCCCTATCGAAAGATCGAAAGTTGATGTCGTTGAACTCCATCTCTCTATCAAAGTTTTCAGCATCGCCCAATGCGCTCTCATCTCCAGAAACTGCACTAAGTGCAATAACCCCGCCTGCTCCAGTGTTGCGTGGTCCGCCCCACTCATGGCCTCTATGGTCATCACCAATGCCTCTGGCCTCCACTAATGTGTCCGTAATCGACCAAAACTCTGCAATCATAACATTCACCTTGTCAATTGTCAATCTCTTTTTTGGCCCCGAGCCTCTCTTTCTTATATTTTCTTCCTCTTTTTTTCTCTTTTCCTCACCCCTGGCCTCACTCCCCCCTATCTCTTAGGTCGGGGTGGATCTTCCCCCAATCACGGTGCAGACCCGCCCTGTGTTGGGGCAGACCCGTGTCGGGGCGGCTTTGCCCACGGATGGGCTACGCCGCCGCAGGGTGGCACCCGGCGGGGCCGCCACTAGTCACGTCAATGCCTATTCACCTGGCCCTGGGGGCGGATCCGCCCCGAGCCAAGTTAGACCTGCCTGTCGGAGGGCGTATTCGCCCCTCTACGGGCGAATCGCCTTTTCCCCCTCCCTCGATTTTTCAACCCTAATTTTCTTATTTTCCCGACTACCCATTTTTCTTCCCTAACCCGCCCACAAAACCCGTTTCTTACATTTTCCATAAAACATTTAAAATGCGTTAAAATTACCAAAATAATGCAAAGAGTGTTTTGTCGATAACCTGGTGAGGCCCATCTTGCTGACTGTAGGATCGTCGAACCTCATTTGCCCGGTGGATGATCTCGGTGTCATTATCCTGCGACATCTTCCCTCCTTGCCTGCTTTCTCTCTTCTCCTCTTCTCTCAACTGCTACAGTGCAAATGAGGTGAGTTAATTTCTAAAATTACCTTATATTCATTTTCCCCCCTTCTTTAAGAGGTATTTTTTACCGCTTATTTACCCTTTTTTTTCTTTTGACTAATCCCTTCCCTTCTCGGGGCCACCATTTGCACACCATTTGTACGATTGACTTCGTGCAAAAAGAAAACTTGCCTAATTTTTCACGCTCTTTCCAACCATACCATTTGTTTCTTCCTATCAAGAAGTCACCTGGGACCCCTCTTTTTCCCCCGTCATTCTCTCGAGGGGGCATACCCTTCACATTTATCTATTTTTTCCTTGCCATAGTCATTCCCTTGTAAGATTGGGGCATCTTCATCCATTCCCCCGCTAATTGGACAGCTCAGGTCCTCCTCCCCACGCTGGGGCATAATTTTCCGGTTACTTCCTCTATAGAGTCATCTGCATTTTATTTTCTTCGAAGCATGGTTATTCTAACGGTACTTTGAAGAGGGGAAAAATGTAGACATCTAAATTTGATCACTTCCACATGATCAAAATCATCTACTCTATTCATCTATTTTATTAATAGTGATTAAATAATTTATTTAATCATTATTTCATTTTCTGCGTAAGGTTCCTAAAGTATGTAATTGAATAATTAAATACTTTACCTTACATATTTTCTTCTCTAAATTAAATAAATAAGACAATTTATTTAATTTAATCATTTGACCTATTTGCATTAAAACCAATTTTTAATCCCTCTTTTTCTCTCTCTTTGTCACATTCTCGATAATCCTCTTTTAATCCGGATTAAATTAATCTATGATTAGGATGTGCACCACTTAATATAGATTAGTGTCACATCCTTCATAATCTCCCACTTGCATCTAATCTCTCATTAATTATCCTAATCTTGTGTTTATACAACCTTAATCAAAGTCATTAGCCACATTTAGCATACCCTTTTCAGTCAACCTTTCCACTTGCCTTTCTTGGCCTTGACTCTCTTTCCCATGTGAATTTTTAATTCACATTTATTCACCCAAGGCTCCTCTCTTCCCCATGTGAATTTTTAATTCACTTTTATCCTTCCAAGGTTTACCCTATCCCCATGCAAGTTCTAGAAGACTTGACTTGTCACTTTACATGTGCCAAGGACTTCTAGAACCCTTGACTTGTCAAATCACTCACATGTGGCAAATCCCCAGCTTTTTGGAAACCCTCTCTTATCCAATAGACTCTCCTAAGCATGTGAATTTTTAATTCACATTTATTTCTCCAACCATTTTCCCATTTCCCATGGAGATTTTTGAGAAATTCTAAAATTCCTCAAATGTCTCTTTCATTCTCGTTTGGGGACAAGAATTTCCTTTTTGAGGAAATCTTCTCGTCCCCCAAGGTACCTACAAGGTACTTGTCCTTCATCCACATCATGTACCTCTCTTCCACCTCATTTCCACATCATCTCACCCTAGGCCATCTCACGTTCCACATGTCAACATGTGAGGGCTTGTGAGTCCTCAATTCACCATAGCCCTCCATCTTGATCTTGTTGGCTCAATCTCAACCATTGAATTCTCTAGAGAATTCAAATTGTTCTATAAATACCCCCTCATTTCTCTCATTTTGGGAATGAATATTTTGCTATCAAAACTCTTACAAATTCTCCATTTGAGCTTCTCTTGCATTTACCATAGCATTTAGCATCTCACCATCACCATGTCTTCACTCATCTTGCATATCACTTTGCATATTTGATTTAGCTTGCCATCCAAAGAGCACACAAAACATCCAAAAATCAAGGGTCAACCAAGGAGGAAGCAGCATGAAGGTATACTCAATCTTAATTTGTTTCATCTTGCTTTCATTTTTATCTTTCCTTAGACTAATCGTTGAGGTGTCCTCTTTGTGTTACTTTCCTCTTATTGCATTAATAGTTATTTAGCATCTCATTATAGGACTTAACATTTTAGGGATCACAGTTAGTGTCGCCACTAGGAACAATATAAGTTGAAACCCATATAGTGAACGTTTCGCTCCCTCCGCTAGCCATGTTGCCGATTGCTAACCAAAATTATGTGGTGTAGGATGTCGGAAGCCCCTTTATAGCACCGATAGCACCCACCGATTGGTCCCCTATCTTAGACTCTACTGTAAAAGCTATACCTAAATTTATCAAGGATGGCTCAATAACACCATTCGAACATCTGCAAGATGTGTCAGACGTGTGTTTGGTGCATGGAGTTACCGACCAAAATATAACACTAAGGTTGCTCGCAACCTCTTTCAGAGGTAAGGCATTAGACTAGTACCACACTCTGCAAGCTAACACTATCGGTACATGGGGTTGGCTCGAAGATCCTTTCTATGAGAGATATTCAAACGATGGAGATCGGTCTTCACTCCACCATCAGTTGGCAACCATAAAGTAGGCTCCTCATGAAGCCATGACTGACTTCAATGCCCGATTTCACACAACTTGGTAGGGAATTCAGGTTGCTATCCAGCCATCAACTGAGTTGGCATTCATGTTCTACCTAAAATCCATCAATGCTGACATCTTTATGATGATCGAATCTCTTGGCAGGATTACTCTACCAGATGCATACAACATTGCAGTTAAAGTGAAAAACAACCTGATCAACATTGGGAAGTTGCCACCTCAGCCTATTATGCCTATGTTTCCAAACATATCATTTCCCACTCAAGAAATAGCATCTACCAGTGCGCCCGCTCCTCCTCAATCTATGTACACATATTTGAGCGCTCCACAGAACGTTGCTTCCATGTCTAATTCTTCAAAAGAAGAGATGAGCGACATAAAATAATTGTTGTGGAACCCAAAAAATGAAGTAACTACTATCAAGCGCAACCAGTTTATGCCTCATAGACCAACCTACCAAAATTATCAAAGAAGAAGGCCTTCATACTAGCAAAACCAGTACTAAGGAGGTACGTGCACAAATTCGCATGCCCAAGCAACTAATCAAATAGTGCTAGTGCCTACCCCACTGGGAGTTGTTCAGCCAAGTACAAGCCAAGAGCTGACCGTGGGGCAAAAAAACCTTGCTGAAGATATCAATCCCTGGTGCTTCCCCTATGACGATGCGCACATGCCCCAAAATTTTTTGTGTGGAAACTTACAACTGAAGGTGGCAAAACAACATAGCCAAGGTATAGCATCAAGTTTAGGAGGTTATACATATGCCTCTCCGCAAATGAAAAACATGGTACTTACCACTCAAATGCAAGGAATGTCCTTGGAACAAGAAAATGACATAGCTACCGATCACACCCTCTTCTCATGGATGGAAGGAGAAGAAGCGGTCTTCATATACGATGCATCCACATTAGAGACCCCACAAGTGCAATCTAATTACAAGACTCACTCAAAGAGGAGATTCATGGGTGAGTCAGTCACTCTGCAGCCTAAAAGCGTCCCAAACCAATCTCCTAGTCCTTCCACAATTGCTCTGCAACCACAACTATGCAAGGAGATGGTTATAACCAGGGCTAAAGAACATAAGCCTTCAAATCCGTCACCATTCAACATGGTGGAACAATTGAAAAAATCTTTTGCTAACGTATCCCTTTGGGATATCTTAACTATTCCAAAGTAGAAGTCATTGTTGCAGAAGGCCCTCCGAGAAGATACAGTTACTGAATCACTATAGCAATTGCTCAAAGAATCCCATCACCTCTGGACAAATTTATTGCAAATAGTGCAAAAGAGACCTCTAATGAAGTTAAAGAGAAGCCAAAACCGAAACCATTTTTCTTAACTCTTATTGTGGGAAATAAATTATTGCATAATGCCATGATTGACTCTAGCGTTAGCACCATGGTAATTCCCAAGCAGATAGCTGAAGCCTTAGGACTTAGCTATGAACCTTTCAAAAGGGGGGTTATGCAGCTTGATGGGAACAAATTCAAAATCGTAGGAGTCATCAAAGACCTCCCCTTAACCTTATTCGCCTGTCCAAGCATCACAGTTCCGCAAGATACTGTGATCATTGATGTTCCTCCCATGTTTGACCTTTGCCTATCCCGAGAATTCACTTCAAAAATAGGTGGGTATCTTTCTTTGGATTGTCTCATTTAATCCTAAGGACCAAGCATGGAGCTAAAATAAAAATAGTGTCCAAATCTTTGCATTCAAAACATGTGGCCAATGAATCCATGATCAAATTTGAGGTTGGTCATACCTCTTTCACTAAAGAAGAAACATATGGTACTGAGCTATTGGAGGATGGGAAGATAATTGGAGACCTATCGATCAAGAAGAGGTCCTCTTGAGCAAATATATTGACACCAATCCTTTTGGTAACTATCATGCTACCGGCTTGGGAACCTATGTCATCTATGTTGTGGATCAAGAGATCCCAAAGGTGGTAAAGAACCCCGCGATCAATCAAGCCTCAAAGTTGTGGACAATGCAGTTTGATGGTGCAAGGTGCAAAGTTGGTATTGGTGCTGGTATATGTTTGACATCTCCAACCAATGAGGATATTCTCAGGTCTTTTTGCTTCCAGGTTCGAAGTTGAATGTGAGTACCTTATGCAAGGTCTAAGCCTTGTAGAGCGGATGGGGGTCAAGAAAATAATGGTGTTCAGAGACTCCAAACTGATATTTAATCAATTCCAAAACATCTTTATGGAAAAGAATGTCTACATGCGGTCTTATAGACACAAGGTCTAGGACCCGATTGAAATATTCGAAGCCTTCAATATTCAAGCAGTTCCTAGGGAGCTGAATTCAACTGCAGATCACATGGTGACAACAAGATCTCAATTCAATCCTCTCTCGAACTTGATTCAGAATATACACTTGGTGTGAGTGATTGTCCAATCCTCCATTCTAGATAATGATCAAAGCTAGAAAGTGTTTGAAAGCGATGAACACATCACCTCATTCATCCAACAATCAGGAGAATTTGTCGATTAGCTTCAACGAAAAAATTGAGGAAGCATATAAAGGGAAAATCATTCTGTTAAGATCTAAAAAAATTTCGAAGGGCCTAGTCACTCTCAAAAATCTGTTCGACTATGATGATGCAATAAATGATAAGAGGAAGATTGTGACATACAAAGTGGACTACGCCAACCTTGAGGTCAGAAATGGAAGAAAGCTAAAAGTCAAAAAAGAAGTTTTGCAACATGACAAGGACAGACTCATGCACTTTTGTGAAAAATATGGAGTAGTGGCCTAGTCATATGATGACCTCAGGGGATATGATATCAAAATCATCCAACACACTATTGAGCTAATGGAAGGTGCTAAACCCATCTGCCAAACCAATAAATTTGAAGATTGAAGCCTTGACGGTGTAGGAACTAAAAAAGTTGATCCAGTCTAAGATTTTGTTTCCGATCAAGTATAATACATGGGTATCTAACCTAGTTCTAGTCCAAAAGAAGAATGGATACATTCATTTGTGTGTTGATTTTCATGACCTATATAGGGCATCGCTAAAATATCACTACCCACTGCCTTCCATGGAATCAATCTTGCAGGTTGTGGCTAGTTCAGAGATCTTTTCTTTGTTAGATGACTTTTCGGGTTACAATCAGATCCTAGTCAAGGTGAAGGACCGACATAAGACAACGTTCACTACAAAGCGGGGGATGTTTGCAAATTCAAAGATGCATTTTGGCCTTTCAAATGTTGGAGCTACATTCTAGTGAGCAATGGATATTGCTTTCAGAGAACTAATCAACAAGATTATGTTAATCTACTTGGATGATATTATGATGTTCTCTAAATCAAAAGATGACCATTTTGATCATCTGAAGATGGTTTTTATAAAATGCCAGGAGTTCAAGGTGTCCTTGAATCCAAAAAATGTATTTTCAAAGTTCCTCAGGGAAAATTATTAGGGCATGTAGTGTCCAAAGAAGGAGTCACAATTGATCCGAATCAAGTAAAAGCAATCAAGGAGCTGACCCTACTGGTCAATAAAAAAGGAGTTCAGTCTTTTCTAGGGAAGGTGAATTTTGTGAGCAAGTTCATTTATGATTTTGCAGGCTTGATAAGGTTGATCACCCTTATGTTAAAAAAAGATCAACCATTCAAATGGATGAAGGAGGCCAAAGAAGCCTTTGATAAGGTCAAAGAAGCCATTGTTTCAGCCCCTGTGCTAATAAATCTTGACCTATTAAAGGATTTTATCATGTATGTTTTAAGTAGCCGATCTAGCATAGCTACTGTCCTAATCTAGAAGGATGATGAAGGAAAAAGGGAACATCTGATAGCCTTCCACTCCCACACTTTGAAGGACTATGAGACATGATATAACTTTGTTGAAAGACAAGCATTTGCTATTGTCAAAGGTCTCAATAAATTCTGACACCTTATCTCTTATAGCAAGGTGGTTGTATTTGTAGCACATTCCAGTGTGCGCGAATACATAATGGAAGGAGAAATCATTGAGAAAAGAGCTAACTGGATAACAAAGATCCTAGAATATGACATTGATGTTAGGCCTACTAAAACTATGTGAGGTAGAGGGTTGTGTGAATATCTGGCATCAGACAGTGAAGCACCAATGGAAGAAGAGCAGCCCAAAGTAATCTTGCTCAATGAACTTGAGTCTGAAAGTTGTTGGTTGGCGAACAGAATGAGATTTATGCAGATTGGGAAATATCTGGTAAACCTTCCCTCTGAGAAGAGAAGATTTTACACTTTGCAGAACAATGGATACACGTTGATTGAGGGAGTTTTCTTCAAGAGGAATTTCAATGGTATAATCGTGTGGTGTGTAAATCAAGAGCAATCATATAAAATCTTGAAAGAATTCCATAGCAGCCCAGTAGGTGGGCACTTCTCCACAAAGACAACCACCATTCAAATTATGAGCACAAGGTATTTTTGGCCCACATTGTTCAACAAATCATATGCTTTGGTCAAAAGATGCAAGGAATGCCAATTCTTTGTAAGGAGAAGAAAAAATTTGGCTATGCCGCTCAACCTAATAGTAGTCGATGAGTTTTTTTGCACAATGGGGGTTGGATATCATCAGAATGGTTAAACCTACATCAAGTGCTAGCCACAAGTGGATTCTGACAACCACCGACTATTTCTCCTGATGGACCGAGGCTATGCCCTTGAAGAATTCAACATAAGTGAAGATTATAAATTTCCTTGAGGAAATAGTTACAAGGCTCAACCCACCTAAGACTATCATCTTCGACAATGCAAAAGCTTTCCTGGAGACTAAGGTATGTCAATTCACCTTTAAATATGGAATATTCTTGAAGACCTCTTCAAATTATTACCCGTAGGGAAATGGACTAGCTGAGTCAACTAATAAAAACTTAGTTTGACTCATCAAAAGGATCAAGTCAAAAAATCAGAAGGAATGGCACTAGAATCTTTGGACAACGCTTTGGGAAAACCGCATAACCCCTAAGTAGGTATTAAAGACTTCGCCATACAAATTACTCTATGGGGAGGAGGCACTATTTCCCATCTCTATGGAAATTCAAGTGTTGCAATTACTCAAAGCTTTAGAGATTGAGAAAAATAGAGTTATGGAGGTGCACCTAGCAAAACGGATGGAAGTTCAAGAAAAAAGGGGAAAAGCTCTAACGACAATGTGCAATCATCAGCGGGTGGTTAAGAGATGGATCGACAATAAATCCTTAGACAAAGGTCTAAAGTGCGAGGACCTCAACAAAAGGGCCACAAAGCCTGGTTAGCATGGAAATTTTGATAGCCTGTGGGAAGGCCCTTTCCGCATTATTAAGTGCAAATATCACAACACTTTTGAACTCGAAAACATGGATAAAGAAGCACTAGGGATTCCCGTTAATGAAATCCACCTTAAATTGTTTAATTAAAGCTTACTAATGGTTCTTCCCATGTAAAATATGTACTTACTGTATAGTTTTCTTTTCCATTCTTTTGTTCGGCCGGTCTTTCCACCACCTTAGAAATAAGAGCAACCCATATGCAAAATTGATAAGATATGGAGAAAGAGAGAGAAATGAACCCATGATGCAAAGAAATGAACTCATGTGTGAAGAATTGAAATAAACCCATATTACAAAACCACATGAAAAAGAGACAATAATTTTAAAATATAAGTTGTATATTCATTTATGGTATTATATACTTTGAGGTTACACGTTTAAAATGGCTATGGGGCCATACTTTCAAAAGTATATCTATATATTGTGCAATTCATATATATATATATATATATATATATATATATACTACAAAGGCTTTTTTTAGGCATATTTACAAAAATAGAGAAAAGTATTGACTATTCAGGTAGGAGTATTGTCAGAAACAACAACAAAATTGTTGTTATCAACAGGGTTGTTATCATTAGCAGTAGTAGGGACTGGAGCAATGGTATCATCAACAACACCAACAATGAGTGGCAGAGGGAAAAAAAGGTTCCTGAAGTATGTGTACCAGTCGACGTCATAAAATAGCACGATGTTATAGTAGTGCAACAAGAAGTGACATGCATGGGTGGCCCTCTGATGGTGCTCAGCTTGGGAGAGGATCCAAAATCCACTCAGAAATGGAACCCATGGCACCACAAGATCCTCTTTGATATGCTTATGCAAGTTGCTTGCTACAAGGAGGACCAAGCCATATACGACATTTGTCATAACTTCTCTAAGGCCGCCAAGATACTTCTTCAAAAATATTTGGAGTGTCAAGCGCAAAATCATGCCCTTCAGTACTTGTATGTCAAGAAGGGAAGCAACAAAGTGAGAGTAGATATTTGTGTTCACCTGATATTTATCTTCATATTCAATACAATCCCTTCCCAGAACCCACTTCATGGCTATGATAGCCAATGAGTGCTTATTTTTGGTCATTCTTTTCAATCATCTACTCAAAATCTTTCCTAGAAATGATGTCTAGGACTTGCTGAAACTAGCCTAATGGGAGTATTCATGGTACTAATCTTTGCACAACTGTCTAAGTCTAGCTCTACGTAAATGCTAATTCTAACCAATCACCTAGTACTAATTCTTTCAAATTGCTAAGTGTGAATTCGTTATTGCTAAGGGGTCTATTTATAGAAATGTGTAAGGTACTTGTGTGCCATAAGAATGATGCTAATCGAGTGTTAACTCGAAAATCCCACCAAGGGTCAGCTCGAAATTCCCACCCAGTTACGTTTGTAGGTTCGAATTGTTGTGTGCAAGATTAGGGAGCGGTAATTAATTAGTGCAAGTTAGTGGTTGTCCCAAGCGATCGTCTATATGGCCAGGTGTTGAGGTGTCACGCTGCAGGCATTTTCAAACTCCACAAAATAACACAAATATTTTCAAGTACTCATTACATCTTTGGCTTAATTATTCCTTTAGGGATATTAATTGCCAAAGCATGCGAAAGGTTCATAAGCTTTCAATCGCCGACTTAGTCTCCTAGGAAAATCATGCCGAAGGACGTGATCACTAATGTCATTATGAATTCTTGTCTTTTCAAAAGGGAAAGTAATTCGTTCTGCATGGGTAAGAAAGTTGGCAGTGCATGCCGAATTTAATGCGAAAAGGCAATAATTTTCTACTGCTTTAAATCAAAAATCAAAGAAAGAGCTAAGTATTGCATACATAAGTTAAACGGTGCAGAAAGCTTCCTGAGTATGCAAAAGAATTTTTTGAATGCAGAATTGTTGAGAAAACCCAAGCATGGTACAAAATAGCAACAAAGCGGTTGAGTGTGGAGAAATACCTATAGGAGATTAATTGCTCTGGTGTGGATTGAACCCAAAATGAAAGGAAAGAATTCTTTTGGATTTGCGTTTAGAGCCTTGCATAGTGTTTTAGGTTCCATTCATACAATACCAATGTGCTTTCTAAGGAAAAGCTAGCAAAGAATGGAAGAAACCCAAAGTTCTCAAACAAAAATGCAAGGTGAAGAAACATAAATTTTGTTTGATGCCATGCATGCAGTACCCACCACCCATATCTTTGAAGACGTCTCTTACGCTTCGCCTAGGATACTAGAGAAGCTAGTGTGGATAAATACAAAAGCCGCAGAAAAGAAAAAAACCCACATAGACCAAAGTCGAATAAAGGAAATATGGGATAACATTCATGATCCCATCCTAGAAAAGAACCCTAAGACTCTTAGGGAGGTGGCCTACAAGAAGATGAAGAAAAATAGCAACCCAGATTCTTTGGCGCATAAGTGTTGGTTCAATGGGCTTCCACAGTATATGGTCTCGTTTGTGCACTACTGCCTGGAGCTAGTCAACGAGGCCATTAAGCATTTCAACCCAAATACCAACACCATCAAGGGCTAGGAGTTGACAGTTAATATCTGCATAGAAGCTATCTGGGACATGCTATGCATCCCTGAACGAGGCTCCAAAGTGGACAAGATGGAGTTATTCACTCCAGCAAGGAGAAAGAAAATATGGAAAACCAAAGATTTGGCTCTGGATTTTTATAGCAAGGAAACAACAAGGCCCAAGGAAGATCAAAAAAATCCACCACAGATTTGGGTGACACACAAATCTTTCCCCACGGACCTACAAGATGCCTTCTCAATGATGGCATTTTTTTGTAGCCTGGACACCGACAGATATGTTCAGGAATTTCAACTGGGCTTGGGGTTCTAGTTATGCAGGAAACATTCCCTTTCTGGTATGACTTCACAAAATTCATCATCGAGGAGATGTTGAGCCAGATAAGGGAATACAAAACATAGCAGAGGTTCAGGTTTCCTTCTTTCCTCGCCCATATTTTTTTGCATCGGAACCCTTATTTCTCCAAAAAACATGTGAGGTTGGCTTATTTTGATGAAAATCAATGGAGAAGGCTAGTTTCTGTATGGATTCCTCTCCTCTGTGCAGCTTATGATTATTATGCATTTTCAGATTATTTCTTGACTCCGATTCTGCAAGATTTGAGTGAGGACGACGGTATTTACCGGCTTAACTCAAACCAGAAAAAGTATATGCAAAATTTCACTCTGAAATGCGATTGGTTTCTTAGAGAAGATTTCACATTCATTCGGATGCATGGCTTCACCGAGGAACCATTTCGGCTTTCAGCATGTATCACAAATCGGGTGCTTGCCCTTGAAATGTTTCAACAAGTATCAATTATTGACCTCACTTTTTATGGAGGACCAACTAAGAAGAGGATTTTTCTCTTGCCTGCTAAGCTTTAAAATGATGATTATGGCCAAGAAGAAAACACATGAACTACTAGAGGCAAAGCTGGCTCATCAGGGGCTGGTATGGATTTACAACAAATGGAATTACAACCCCGACAATGACTTACCAAATGAATATGTTAGGGTAATGCACAACCCCCGACCTTACTGGGAGAAGCGACATAATCCACTGAAGGATGCAAATGACCTATTGGTGGACCTGGTTCATATTCCAACCAAAGATAGTCGACCACCATGGCTCAAGTTCTACTTCTAGACAGGAAAATATAATGAGAAGCGTCAAATTGAGGCTACTCTTCACAATAATTTGACAAGGAATTTCAATTGGAGTGAAGAAAAGATTAGGGATTTCTAGATTTATCGATAAGAAAACCAACACCTTGATGCCCCTTATGAGAGCATAGAGATGGATGAAAGGTTCGATAAATTGTGGAATGATGAGCATCCTAATTTTGAAGCAAGTGATGATGAAGATATCAACCTAGAGGAAGCCGAGCAAAATACAGATGAAGAGAATGAAAAGGCGAAGACGACCCTGACATAGAAAATTGAGAAGGCGACAAAGCAACCTATCAAGGTTTCTTCAAATGTGTGGGTGAACATATCATGTGTGAGGGATTTGGTGACTCACACCTCGACTGCAAAAAGAACCAGGAAAACCCAACAACAATGGTTAGAAGCTATAAACGGGGAAGACTCACCATCTGTCAAACAACAACGCATGGAGGAAGCTTTCAGAGAGGGTTTGCAGGAGCTCAAGGCAAGCTAAGAGCCCACAACAAGCTAGGGATCACAATAATCTACACCGCAAGTATTCCTCATTCCCTCTTCTCTTGCTTCACAATCTTTAGTTTCTCCTGTTGTGTTCGTGACGCCCCTCACTATGGGTATTGGCCCTTCCTTTCCTGCTTATGCTATAATGGTTGTGGGAGGCTTCGTGCAGTTCTCCTAGGTAGCACCATTTTCCTTTACTCCTCCACAAACCTTTCCACATTTTTCCTCGGCTTAGTCCGCATCTGCTATCGCTTCACATCTTGCCTATGCGGCTGCCACTAATTCCCCTCTTGCTACTACTGTGTCGACCTCGACCCAATCTACCTAGCAAATGGAATCCACCATGACCTCGCTTTAGTCACTACTTCCCTTAAGTCCTCCCACTGGTTCACAAACTAGGCTCTAGCATATTCCTCCTTTATCCCCCCAAACAGCCATTCTTTCGAGGAAGAAATCACCCAGAGCCACTACCCTCTCATTCCCTTTTGCTCTTCCTCTCGGTGCACCTTTCGCAAGTGGACTCATTTAGTCGCCGACAAAAAAATTGTCAGAGTGATAAAATAAAGCAGGCACGGGCTATTAGGATCCAGAAGCAAAAGACCAAGGATGCTAAAAAGCCAGCAGAGCCAAAGGTACATACTGTTTTCAATGAGGCTCAACAATCGCTGCATTTTGCAACCATGTACCCGACCGTCATCAAACCGCAAGGAGAAATGCAACCCAATGATTACATGTATGCCATGGGACTCAATTTGAGCATAGCTCGGCCACATGACAAAGTTGAGCTCATGGAGGAGACGCAGCGAGTGGTGACCATTGACTTCCTCAAGTCCGGTCGTCAGCTGAAGGGTGTTGGCAAGAAGTTGAGTCCATTTCTTGGTCATTTAGTGGAAGTGTTTTCCCCGATTTTTAGAATTTGACACATTTGACCATAAAACTTGAAGCACTTAGAGATGGAATCTCGAAAAAAGTCACTGATCATAAAATGTAGTACTCAGAGTCTAGTTTCCAAATATGTAATTTATTTCAATACCCAGATGATACAAATTAATTTTCAATAGGCATTTTTAAAAACCACTATTTAAAAGTCCTTTTTTTTACTATACCATGCACGTGTATGTCATCCATATTTTGACCTAAATAATCATATTTTTCTAAATCCTTTTGGAAAAAGATTTGTAACTCATTGAAGCACGCTTTCCATATTTTTTGTAATTTTTTATCGATTTTTTTTTTTGTTAATTTTTTACTGGCCATATTTGGTGTTTTGAAAAATCGTTGTGTACGTCATGCATAAGATGACCTAAACTTATCATTTTTTTATTTTTTATTTTTAAATTGAAAAGAATTGTATGAAGTACGCTTTCGTGCAATTCGTTCGTCAAAAAATTATGTTAATCAAAAGTTATTAAAATACTAAAAAACCTTGACAATTCAAGTTTATATACCTGTTTCATTAGAAATTAAATGAAAAATTAAAAAATTAATCGAATTGTAAAAAAAATTACATATTTGGAATCTACAGTGTCTCATCTACAATGGGTTTTAATTTTGTCAAAAAAAATCTACAAAAAATGTCTTCAGACGTATGCCCAAAGTCACTATTTTCTTGTGACATTGCTAGGAACTTCAACTTGCAGGTCAAACCAAGTCCAGGGCCTAGGTTCAGATCCCCAAACCTTTTCCCTAACAAAAAAACAAAGCACAAACTCGCCCAAAAATTTATATTTTATAAAACGGGATCCTGCTTTATAAAAAAAAAAAAATTATGTTTTTACGAAACGAGATCCCTGTTTTGAAAAATTTCCAAAACAATTTTTTTTCAAAAATGGAAAGTTTTCAAAATGGGATCTTGGTTTGAAAAGTTTTCAAAAATGGATTTTTTTTCAAAACGGGATCACGTTTTTCGATTTTAGGCTCAAGATCTCGTTTATTAAAAACTAGATCGCATTTTTGCAATGTTGATTTCACTTTTTTGGCTAAAGCAAAAACTTCCACATTTCGTGGACTCAACTTCTTACACTTACCCTGAATAAGAGAGAAGAAGAGTTGAGATGGACAAAGCAAAGGATGCAGAATTTGAACACTTATCACAGCAAATGAAGATGGAGCAAGCTAAACTCCGGGAGGAACTCACAAAGTTCCAATCCTATGATCCCAACCTAGTCGCCGAGCTACAACAAAAAAATCAATAATACCAAGATCAGTTGGCTCGGGCAGAGCAGGAAATGCAATGAAAAAAATGAGGAGTTTAACCATCAACATGCTCAATTAGAACAACGGATGCAGCAGAAGGACGCGAACTTTGAGGCCTGACATACTCAACTGGAGAATGAAGTCTAGGAAATGAAGTCTTCCCTTGAGAAGGAAACAAAAAACAAAGAACGGGTTGAAGCAAACTGGCTCGTAGAATCAAGAACCCTACAAGGGCAACTCTCCATGACAGACCAAAGGATTGTGGAGCTAACGCATAATATCGGATTGAGGGATACAAAAATTAGCATTTTGAAGAGCTTTTCCTAGCCTCTTGCTACCCAGTCAGACCTCTTTCAAGTAACCCAACGGCTATATGTTTCATACTGGGAAAAGGTTAAGGCCTTCTGCCTAACTCTCTAGTCGACGCTCCAATTCATGGTGGATGCAACAAGTTTAGGCAGGGAGGTCCATGGAGCAATTGAGTGATTCCTGCAGTTCATTGTGAATAGAGTTCCAGAGGCAGAGAGGTTGCTCATTAAACTGTACACGATGCCAAATGAAGAGCTGGTAGGTGCAAGGATCGAGGACTGTAGGTCAACGACCACAACTTCAAAGGAGTTCATCTAGTGCCACACAACCATTCTCCATGCTCGCAATTGCTCTGCTACATTGGGCCAAAGTATGAGTAGCATGCAGGCAAAGTTTTCCCAACTCACTCAGATGGGCTTGCCTTCCCCATTTCTTTCAGATGAAGCGGTGGCTTCCACGAAGCACATTGCTTCAAAAATTGGGGAGAAGCAGCAAGATACATCCATCTTTCAGGGATTCAGTCATCCATCTACAATCAAGGATATATTAAGGGCATTACCCATCCAATTGTGTGGTTGCTCTTTCAGCTTGAATTTGGGTTTGAAATATCAATGAAGTTGCCTTTCAAAAAGGTGATTGACCTATACGAGGTGCAAGAGAATCTATGTGCAATATCAACGTCGTTCGAAGAGGATTGGTTGTCTTTGCAGACCGCTCTCTCCAACCTTTGATTGTGTTGCCCCATGAATCAGACTCTGGTTTACAAAACCACAAAATTTTGGGTCTTCGTTCTGTAGGTGGAGCACCCCTTGTAGTAGTCAACAGTCGTGATTACAAATTTCCTCAAGCTCCCTCCGGGTGGTTTTTATTTTTGCTGAGTACCGGGTCGCGCCCCATTTGTTTGAACATCATTGGGCTCCTTTTTGAAAAAGCTTCATTCAATTGTTGCCATGTGTCCGCTAGGCGCTCTTCGCAGGGATTTCTCCCTTCGCTCTTCCAACAGCTCCCGCCATGCTTCCACGTGTCAATAACTTGCATATTTGAAGACTGCTTCCCTTTGCTTTTCTATCAGGCCCTGTCCGAGTGCCACATAACATCGTTCCACGTACACTTTTTGGCGGACCCCACCAACAGTGTCGTTTGTAAAGGATACCTCCACGTGTCTTTACCACGCAGGTTTTCATCACAAGAGGGGAGGAATGAACCACAAGCTCTGACCTGTCACCACATGTCTCTTCTGGACTTCATCGAGAAGAAGTAAGGAGCAAACAATGAGCCTCTCCAAGATTGCCACGTGTTCTAACTGCCTTCATGGATTAGCAACACATGTTGGCACTATATTCTGCTGGGACCACTGCCATCATTCATAGGGGATGCGTCTAGTTTCTAAACGACCACGTTCCATGTTCAAAATATTTTATGTTGCAACGACCAAGGGAAATCATTGTTATGATATCTTCACTCATGATTCAAAATCTTTTATGTTATCGGCTCGCCAGGCAGTGGAAATTTTATCTATAAATACTACTTTTTCTTTCGAAGAAGGGCTTCAGAACTTACAAAAAAAATTGTGGAAAGACATCAGGCCTCTTGTATTGTTTTAGCTTATTGTATAAGATTCACAGACTGTGCCATTGTTCAGCCTTTTTGTTTCTTGACTATTTGATAAAGCTTTATACTATGCCATTATTGTATTGAGTAATTTGTTCGCAGACTTTTATAATTTCAATATGAGCTTGATGATTCAAACCATGTCTTTGACTCTTCTTTTCAGGAAATGTATGGAAGTTATTTTAGGTCATTGCGTAAATTATTCATATTTACATTTTGATTTCTATTATTCTGGGACATAGCAGATTGTTGAATGACCCTTAAATCATATCTAACAGATAGGTTTATTGTTCTCATATCTACTTCTTGGTGCATTGCCTTAGATTAGATTTCATTTTGCATTTGTTTTCTTTTTCCCTTTTCAACCCCCTAATTACAGAAGAAGTTGACTTCTTTAAAAACCCGAAGGTCACTCAGTTTAGTGCAATAGGTCCCCCCTTTAACAGAGTTTCCCATAAGGTTGTTACCTTGTCATTTTTTGGCATCAACAGATACAATGCCACTTTGTCATGTCATATCAAAGAGGGATAAAATGTAGACACCTAAAATCTGACATTATCCAACCACACCTCGTTTTTAGCCTATCCTTAGTCTATTAATTAATTAAATATTATTATTTATTTAATTAGCTCCATCCTTTCTCATCTTTATCCTAATCATTCCATTCACATGATCTGATTAATTAAATAAATATTTTATTTATTTAATTAATTCCACTTTATCATTTATTCTTATCCATTTAATTTTAGCCATCAATCTTGTTCACATGGATCATAATCTAGATTTTTCATCATGTGATAAGTGTCCCCTTCACATGTCTAGCTAACTTCATGTCTAGACTCATTGAACATAGAGACCTAGCCAAAGTCAAACTAACTTTCAATCTTATCCACTCATCTCAATCCCACCTCTTAATCCTAGCAATTCACATAAGGATTTTTGTCCTTATCGCAATCCTAAACCTAAATCCCATCCTTCATGTTCCACTTGTCACATGACTACATCTTTGATCCAAGCCCTAATCCTCCTCCAATTTTAGCCATCTATCATCAATCATTCCAAGCCATTGATTTTTCCTCTTCAAGATTCTATACTATAGGCTCTCATCCTCCATCTCTAGCTCATAGAATCACTTATCAAACTATCATACCCTTATGGTTTCATTTTGACCTATCTACTTGCAATAATATCAAGGTTATGCTAGAGCATTGAGCAATCCACATACTATCAACACCATAAGAGCAATCAAATGTAATAAGGGTGCACTCCATTTCCACTCATCAAAAAGTGAGCAAAGATTCTAGGTGAACGTATTGTGTTTTGTATTACATTATCTTCCATTTTGTTTTCCTTTGATCTTTTCCTCATCTTCATAAACAATGCACTTGAAGATGTTCAAAAAATAAAGTGCATAAAAAAAGTGGCCATGGATGCAAAGGAGAAGCTACCACACTTCATCACATCTTTTACAACTTCTATTTTCATTATATTCAAATTCAAGGATTTTGACAATCCCAATCTTGGGGATGAATGCATTCATACTTAGCTAGATGGTTGTAATTCATGAGAGAGACACCCACCATCATGTATAATGAACATATTCATCCCATCATTTAGAAAAAGTGGGTGATGTTAAAAACACATCTACACATGGTTGTATATGCAATGAGTTCAAAGTGGTATATGAATAGACTTTGTAGAGTTGTTTCCATTAATGACCACAAGCTAAAGAATTACCTCATCATGACATTTAAGAAAATGTTCGATCCATAGGAAGTTTCATTTATCAAAGTTGAGTAGATAAAATTTATTGACTTAGATAGCTATAAGGCTTCAACAAGGATTGGCAAGCACTCTTTCATGCAAGACAAGCTAGTTTATTGGTAGCAATTATACGAACCTCTCATACTGCTATGTACACTCGTCATTCTTCTCTTAGAAATGTCTAGTTCCTCTCTTGTTTGAAAGGAACGGGTCCATATAAAATTGTATCCTCTTAAGAGAAACAAACTTATAACCGAATCCACTCTCTCAACATAAACAAACTTACTTTTGCAAAAACAAAGAAGCTTGTTGTTATACATAGTGTTTTGTGTCTCGTTGATTGTAAAACACCTAAAGTACAATCAAAGCTTAGCAACACAATAAGATGTAGAGCTTGAGAAGCCATATAAAGTTGATAATGAGCATTATATACAAATGGAATTGATTGAGCTCATGTTTTAGGATGAGAATATAATTTCTTCTAATAATAAGGAGTTCTAAAAATATCCAATAAACGATGACTAATTTTTAAGCTTGTTGCTCAAACAAAAACCAACTATAGATATAGATATATTTTTCAGCTTTCCTATTTTTAGATTTTAATGTTTGTCACTTATAGTCTCTAGTTGGATTTTCAGCTGCTTTATATTTTATTTGTCAATTATTATTAGCATTTATCATGACACAATTGACATTTTATCAATTGTGTAGTGTATTATCAATTTTAATTTTTATTGTTTTCATCTTGTGCAAATTATAGTTATATACAAACATATGTATGTGTCTTCCCCTACCAGTCAACGCGTTATCCTCCAAAGCTAACAAAATCTTGACCCACGCAAACACTGCCCCCGAAAATTATTGTTTCCAAAATTTAAGAATTTTTTTTTGTCAACCACATCTATATTATTTAAAAGAAAAAAATCCCAAAAAATTGCTGTCCCCAAACTCGGAGAAACAATGATTTTAAATGAAGATAACAAAACAGAACCAAAATTAAATAAATAAATTATACCGCTGAAACACGCCATTGGAGGAAACAGTAATTGCAAGCAGTTGAGCTTTCAATCGACGCACTGTTTCAAATATCGACATTTAAAATACAACGCTTTCATGAAAACAGATCAGAATTTCAATTTAACGGCCAAATTAGAATTTTTCGAAGGCTGTGATTGACTGCCCGATTGGATGGACTAGACGACTAGATGCGCAACGCACGAAAGACGGAGGAGGAGAGGTGAGTAGCACGGCTAACTTGTTGCAGACTATTCTTCATACAAGCAGCAAAATCTGTATTAAATTATTCCCTGTTAACACCAATCTGCAACAGCCTAGGGATGTAATGGCCCTGCATCACCTGTTGCAGCTGACGTTTCTTGCAACTAGGATGTGCAAATCCCTAATTATCTTCCACTTAGGCATTTAAAAACTACAGTGCTTTAACAGTTTCTGCAGACATTTTCTAAACAGTTGCTTGAACAAGAATTTTCTAGTTTTCGAACTAATATCTATATTGAATTTGGAGTGATGGGTTACCCTAATATCCCTTAATCCCAGAAATGTAGATGCCCCTTAAATAATTCCTTAAAATACGTCTTCTCCTCTAGAAAGACTTACATAGTTTGTCGTAAATCTTTAAGTCTAGTCAAGTACTCCACAAATTACACAGGCTAGTTTTAGTGTCCCAGGGTTTTTGTACATGCCTAAATAGCTGTCCACACACATTTACAGCTAAATTTGTACCGTTAGAGGAGGGCATTGGATATGAATCACTTTTAAACTGCTCAAATTAGGGACTCCAATTCTTCCTCCTGCAACCAATGTCAAATAAACTGAATAATCAAATAAATATGTTATTTACTTACAATTGAGTTTGGGAAATTCTAATTTTAAATTTGGGTTTTACAATTGAGCTTAGTTATAATCAATGTTCACCAAACTCATTAAAAATTAAAATTCACCAAACTCAATTAAAACAAAATTTAAAATTAGAATTTCCCAAACTCAATTGTAAGTTATACTAAGAAATTGGTCTTGTACCCACTAGCACAACCTTCCATTCTCCAAGAACAACTGGTGTGGTTGAATATTGAGGATCATGACTAATACTTAATTCAAAAAATAGAAGCCTTAAAAATCTAATGTGGAGATGAAATATATTCTTTTGTCTACAATAATCACTCTCTCTACTTTAATAACCTTTATGTTTATTGAATTCACATTGCCCTAAATCTCCTTAGCAAGCTTATCTCCAAATTGATTTAGTTCTTCTTAATAGTTCGTCAAAGTATCTTATTCTACTTTATCAGCCATGCTTCTATTTCTCAAGGTAAACGCATACCTCAAACCTAATGATTAATGGACAATCCTTTTATGTTTATATCAATCAACAACATGGATAATTAACCAATATGCCTCTAATAACTGTGGAGCTTTTCTCCACTTTATGATAGCCAACAAGCCCCAGAACCAGATGCCTGGAACCCAAATGGAAGCTATTGGAAATGCTACTAGATGTATCTCTCATGATGAGCTGAATGCTCATCATGATTTGCATATTGGTTAAAGTAGGTTAATTCTGTTAAACAGATTTTAGTGGATACCTTTCTGATTATTCAAATTGCATACTGTTTTTTTGTGGACAGTTCAGAAGCTCTTCATAACGATAGATCTTTATATCAACTCAAACACCTGTCTTATTGTTCTGGATTCTCCAAAGAATTTTTCCAATGCTCCTTGTATTTTCTAACTTCTAAAGCAAATGGCACGTCCTTCGCAACTGTAGTAGATGGAAAAGCTCCTGTGAATGAAAATACTTTGCCCATATTTTATGACACATTTTGACAAATATGCGGCTTTTATGACACATTTTGACAAATATGCGGCTTTTATGACAAACAACATTGCACGCTTACGAAAATCAATCCCCTAAAAGATATGCTTACTGAAAAGCACCATTGTACCCTTGTGAGAATCAGCTGCCAGATCACAAAAAAATAAAACAATGCATTGTAAGCTTTTATCACTGTAATGCTATGTTCCACTGAGTTTCGGGGTAAGGCAGGATGGGCTTCCAGGAAGGGGAAGGGTCTGAGTTTGAGGACGATAGGGGATGGTGGCACGGGGTAGAAGGGCAGTAGTAATTATAAAAAAAGTGTAAGGAATAAATATAAGAATTACAAATAAAAATTTGTTATACTAATTAAAGTTTAAAGTTAAACCACTAAACAAAACAATTTAACATTAAATATTAACAATGGTGGGTGGGTTGAGGTTTGGAGGTGAATCTCCCAATAGGGATTGAAGGCCAGTGCCCCTCACAAAGGTTTGGGAGTAGAGCCCCTTCTGGGGTCAACATTCCTTGTGGGAGTATGAGGGCAGAGCCCCCAGTGCCCCTTGTGGGTCTGAGGACAGCATCCCTGATGCATTCCCTACCGCAATACAAGGTCAAGGGGTGGAGACCCTGCCATCAAGTGTAAATTAAGGCCTTCAAAACCACACAAAACCACACAAACCTTCATGGTAAATGTCATTTTCACAACTTATTTTCTGCAACACCAAGTCCTTACTGAGTGATTTGAAATGAAGCTTAAAAGTTTGATGTCTATTTATAAGTTTTTTCATTTTGTGAGTACTTTTGATGTCTATTTATAAATTTTTTATTTTGTGAGTGCTTAAAGTTTGGGTGGAGCCATAGACCATTAGGGTTAGGGTTTGTGATACAAATAAAACAAATAAGTTTTTTCATTTTGTGAGTACTTTTGATGTCTATTTATAAATTTTTTATTTTGTGAGTGCTTAAAGTTTGGGTGGAGCCATAGACCATTAGGGTTAGGGTTTGTGATACAAATAAAACAAATATTTTTATTTTCTTGCCATGGGGGATGGCTAAAGTCCCTAGAATGGTTGGGAGACTCCAAGCCATCCCCAAACCAGGGGCGTCTCAGAAATGTTCCCTCCTTGAGGGGGATGTCCCGGAAAGGTCGTCAAGACTTGAATGGCAATCGTGGGACAACAGGAGAAGTCCCCTTCCCGAAAAGGGGGGGATGTTTGTATGGGGTGCCCCCGTGGAACCCTGCTGTAATGTTAAAAATGACAATCACAGAGGAGGTATAGATAGAAATTTTGTAGTGTTAATTCAAATAATCAGAAACTATATCATTTGCGTACCTTTCAATATAGTTACATAAACCTGTTGGGCAATTTGTTCACTAATTAAACTTCTTCTATTCTAAACATACTAGATTATTGTTGGTGTGCAGTTGTTTCTAAAAAACTCACTCTCAGGAAACATTCCCAGAACCTAGTGCCCACCATTCTTACCTGCCTTTTGTAACATGCTTCATTAGTTCTGTCAACTTGGAACAACACTTAATTTAAGCAGTCTTTAACAGGTCTTGAGAAGGTTTGCACCCTACCGCTGAGAACAATGTAACTTGGTTTATCCCATTTAATAACATTTGAATCTTAGAAATGTTTCTTGAACCTGCAAGCAACACTCACTTATCACTTGGGCTATGTGATATTCTTAATCAGAGATATTCATATAAAATCCAATGTTTGATAATGGCATTCTTGTCTTCACTTCGGCTCTAATTCCTGAACGTTTTCAGTAGCAACATCACCAGCATGAATATTCCTCAAAATCATTCAAATCAAACTGTGAACACTTCATACAACACCCTTTCTCTCTGAACTTGATCTTTGCCACTCTTCTGAAAGGTCATGCAGGTTTTGTTCAGATTACAAGAAGACTTTCGAATGCCTTTGTTCTGTCTCTATTTCTACACCTTAGGAGTTTGTGCATTACCATCAGCATTTCTGCTTTTTATTTTTTATGAAACAAATTGATCAATCCCAGTTTATA
This sequence comes from Sequoiadendron giganteum, assembly GCA_007115665.2. Lineage (NCBI taxonomy): Eukaryota > Viridiplantae > Streptophyta > Pinopsida > Cupressales > Cupressaceae > Sequoiadendron > Sequoiadendron giganteum. The sequence continues at coordinate 85,969,019 of CM021107.1, forward strand.
TACTCTTACACTGTAATCAAATAAGAACACTAATCCAACTCTGAGTTCAACTTTATATCGCAGAATAAACATGACAGCTTTATAATTATTTTCTTACAGACAACAAAATTTTGAACTTTATACAGGATTCATAAATGACTCCCTAACCAAAGCAGTTTGTTATTATTTTAATAAGGATGTCAGTATATCTGTAATTAAAACAACTTTCCGATCTATTCATTCTCACTTTGATATAAGAAACTCTATTAAATAAATAGCAACAACATCTACTACTGGGTAAAGGTAACAACAAAAGTAATAGATTTAGAATCTTGCAACAAAATTAGGTTAAGTACAGTGTGTGGACAACATTAGAACTAAAGGCAACAAGAAGCTCGAGTTATATTAGCAACAACTTCAAATATTTAGACAATAATTAATATCTCATCTTCCTAGTTCAGTTTTGCAAGTTGTAATAATGCATGGTTTGCTTATCAGTTACTTGAGTATCCACATCAAAAGGTAATTAACAATTTAACCTACTATGAGTGTATTTCACGAATTGTTTACAAACAATCAAAGTTACTTTCTTAATCTAATCCTAGTCAGCTTTGTTTCTCTAGTCGTGTTTAAGAGTACAAAATATATAGTCAAAATTGAAAACTAGTTAAAGATAATTTGTTCGTGCTATAATGTAAAGAACGGGGTTTTGTGTGAATTGAAGAACGGATTTGCTAGGAGCACTTTCAAGTTTAATCCTTGCTAAAACATTACAGGAATACTGGAAATGTTCTTGAGAAAAACTGAATCATTCAATACAGGGAAAAATTTAACACAATGAAGCTGTAATTGTATAGGCCATTCCTATAAACATCTATCTTATCACTCCAGAGTTATTTTACATTGATACAGATCATGCATAAACAATTGAAATGCACAAAATTTATTTTTGAACTCAACATCTTTCCTCAATTAAGGATCAATCTACAACTGATATGCCACAATTGTATAAAGTACTCAACAGTGCAACCCAGATGATATATACATCAAATTTGAATATGTTTTGTTATAAACACCCCAAAGATTAACTTATTTCCAAATTTCAATACCACTATGAATGGATAATTGAAAATCAAGCTTCACATTCTAATAATAAAAATTCTGATTGATAGTAATTCCGATCACAGATGGGAATCTGAGTTTTTATTTCATCTTCTAATTTTAGATCCCAAGCTCTCCATTTGACATCTTCAACTTTGTAATTGGGAGCAATGAAACAGACTCATAATTCTTAGTTGAATACAAGAGCTAGAAAGGGACTGAGCAGCGAATTATCCAGCATATATTTAACTATTGAAGTGAAACTGCTGGCAATATCATTACAAGAAAATTCCAAACTTACCTTTTTGTTGGAAACAAGTACTGAAAAACAGCATTTAATTCAGAAATTGTCTTAATATCTGTACCATATCTAGTTATCGGCGGAAAGAAAAGCCAAATTCCCGTAGTGAAAACAAACATAAGAGTCGTAGGGATTGCAATGAATTTGGGTAATGTTATGTAAGAAGACAAGCTTCTTGTCAAAAAGACCTCAATGGCAACAGATAAGCCGTGGAGAGTAAAGAAAGCCGTAACTTCCCAACTGGGTTGCTTCTCCGTAATGTGATAGATCATCAATTCATGCATCAGTCCAGAAACTACAAATGAAGAGATAACTGCAAACCCTCTTGCCCAAAGGGGAGGCTTGGCTTCTGTTGCTTGATTCCCCTGACCTCCCTCATGTAACCTTTTGTGGATCATCCAGCAGAAACTCAATACAGGGCTATAAACAGAAGGCCTAAGAATATTTGTTACAATAAGGTTCCATCTTCCACCCCAAAAATCCTTCAAAGAGCTTGCAAGATAAGGTTTGTTGGATTGAGGTTTTAATTGAACCCCAATTGAAGAGCTTAATAATAGTGCAAGGCTTACCAAAACAATATCCTGGGCTAAATACATATGCACACCATAAAGCACCATAATCAAGCTCTTGGGAATCAAATGCCTGAAAGAGTATGAATATATAACTAGTGCTAAGAGACATCCTTTTATAATTAAATCCACCCCTAAAATACATCCCTTTATAATTGCATTATGCCACTTGTTGAATCTGCCTGGGTTTGAAAGAGAATTATTGGGTTCAGCCTTAGGTTTGTATTCATTAATGTCAACAGGAAAAGCAGCAACGGCCACAAAATGAAAAAGATTGTACTTTGCCCATGGGTTTGCGAGAGGACCCAAATCAAAACAGAGCATTAAAAGCTTAAAGGAACTAATCCATGTGAAAATGAATGACAAAGTTCCTCTCATGTGTACAGTGGAGAGTTGCAATGGCCAAGTTATGTACATACCCACCACAGGAATGACTGCTAAAATGCGCAAAAATCCCTTTGGAAGCTTCGAAACCACATAGTATGAATAAATTAGCCCACCAAAAAAGGTCCCTACAGTGCCAAAGCTGCTCTTCAGTACTTCCTCCATGATACGATGAAGTTTTCATTCAGTCGGTGTGGTATGTAGTAAAAAGATATTAAATTAACGAGCATCCGTATATTATATTATATCGTGTCTGGCCCACATAATATCAGAGGCATGGGGAAGCCGTCTGTCACTTGTGCTGTGGTGTAGCTAAAAGATTATTAATTGTTCTTATGTAGTAAAAAGATTATTAATTTAACGAGCACCTGTATATTATATCATAGCGTGTCTCACCTACATAATATCAGAGGCACGGGGAAGCCGTCTGTCAGTCGTGCTGTGCTGTAGCCAAAAAATTACAAATTGAATGAGCATCCATATATGATATCATACTTATGTCTGACCGGCGTGATCAGTCATATTGAATATTAGTTTAAAAGTGTGGAGATGAAGTATCAAATAAAAAGTTGTTCACATTGGTTCTTTTTCAAAAAGGAAACAAGCGTCTAAGTTGGATATTGAAATATATGAAACACAAGCAAAAAGAAAATTATTGAGGGGAGGTTTCAATCCTCATGGTTATCCCACACTTCATTGGGCAGGCTTTTCTCCTCTACCACTAGCTCTCAATTGGTATTAGTGGTGTCTTCTTTTTTACTAAGGTCATCATATAATTAAAAATCTTACACATCTAGTTGCAATTGAGCATTTCTTGATGGGGAGACGATAAGTGTTAGATACAAAAAAAACCTACCTAACTATTAGTGAAGGTTCAATCACGTCTTTGATATGATAAGAATGGTAAGTAGGTGATGACTATTTACAATAGTAGTTATCTAGAGGAGTCTAGTTAAAATGTTGCCTAGTCAATAATGAAGAGAATCCTCCTTGGTGACTATGAGAGTGACACCAACATGAGTTAGAGTGGTTTTACTAGTACCTTTCATTGGAGGATATGTTACAAGAGGGCGAAGAGGGACCTTGGTAATAGTGCAAGGAGCATTCCCCATTGATAAAATAGAATATGTAGATGTTGCTCTTCAAAGGCCACTTTACTAGCTTGAATTTGTATATGCATGAGCACATTTGCAACCACAAGTGTGAGTAGCAACACAAAAATCCACAATATTCATAAAAATAACATAATTATTATCTTCCATATGCAAAAATGATTTTCAACCTAAAAGCATGTCATATCTTGTAACAAGCCACCCAATTTAACAATAACATACTAAATAAATTGAACATAAAAATTCCATAACTTTTTATTTTACTTTTAATAATTCTTCCTTTTTAAATATAAATCATTTACCATATTGATTCCACTTTTCAAAATAAAGATATAACCATTACATCATTACATAGAAGTCTATGATACAAGTTTGTAACTAAATACAATTTGGATTAGGATTATGTCCTACTAATATGTTAAGTTATATCAATGTGCAAATTCTAACTTTTCATTACAAATGAAGTAACCATCAATTACATATTATCCGTTGTAGTTGTCTTATCCAAGTGCAAGCAATAATGGTTGTTCAATTGTAGGAGGGAAATCATCATAATGAAAAATTTACCTCCAACCATAGATCAAGTGATCCTCCACTCAACTTCCCACTAGAAGTGGTGCTACCTTTCAAAAGGGGTTATAGATAAGGATGTGTATAGTAGAAATATATTCAAAAGCCAAGTACAAATATAAAAATGTGGACACCTACACATGCAACCTATCATGAAATCTCCTAGATCCCCTCTAGCTAATATGATATCTGACTAACATGGATCTTGTAGTATAATGAATTGACAATGTATAAAATTATAACATCACTTTGGCCAAGGCATTCATTTATTTGTTGCATAAATATGGGTCATCTATTCATGTCATTACTATCTCTTGCTCAACTTTTCTTGATGACTACATAACTAGAAAAAAATGTAAATATAAACTACAATACAAAATATGTTCTAGTTACCAAACTCCTAGCATACCCTACTCTTGATTTGGTCATACTAATTGTCTACTATATTAGACAAATATTCATAAGTATAAGTTGACATATATTAACTATCGAGTTGCCAATATTATTATATTCCCTACCTTGAGATGGTCTTAGTTGCCTTCATTATAAAATATGATTATTTAATAAAAAACATAAATAAGTTAATCATTGCTTAAAAATATTTGGTATCCCTTACCTTGAATTGGCTCTATTTATATCAATAATGTGAGTGTAAGAATAGCTATATTTCCCAACCCTTTGGTATGTCCTTACCCTTGAATTAATTATATCTATACATAATAATATATAATAACTATTATTTCTAATTGATTCCAAGATCATGGTATACCCTTACTCTTAAGATGGTTTAATCAATATATCGAGTATAACAATACATGTGGAGAAAGGTGCATGAAATACATACTTATTTTTATCAAAGAGAGATATGTATATATTTTACACAAAAAGAAATTAGTGATTGCCAATATCATATTCCTCATTATTTTAACAATAAACTACTTTGACTAAACATACACTTAATAATGAAATAAAATGATCAAATAAACCATGTACCATTCTTAATGACATACCCCAAATAGAGCTCTTAAGATACATGGTATGACTATAAATCATCATTCACATAACATCCCTACATACTTTCAACATCTAAGTATGTTCACAAGGTCCAAAACATAATCATAAGAAGATTAAGAGCAATGCCATGACATTTGTCATAATAGATTAGAGTTTGATGATTGGTTAGATAGACTAATACTACCAATGGGTCAAAGTGATGACACGTTTTATATATATTTGGAAAGAAGCCTATGCTTTTATGCAAGGGCAATTTCTTACTAATATTATTTTGTTTGGAATATTATTTCATAATCCAATTGAGGTTGTGTTTCCTATAATACAAGTAATATGGTAGTAAATACTTAGTTGGAGGAGTTTCCCAAAGTCTGTTATGATATTAGTGAATAATAAACTATTGGGAGCAACTACTTTTATTTCAAAGTCTTTATGAAATAATCTCCATGCTTTGTCAATTGTTTTGCCTTGAGGGTTTTAATTTGTCAAACATCTCATGCATATTGTAAATTTCCATATTATGGGTTCAATTCTATCATTGTAGTTGGAACTACTATATAAAAGGAATTTCCTCTATTCTTGATGCCTTGATGGATGGTTGGTAGAAATGATGAAGGTACTCTCTTGTCAAAATATTCTTGTTATATAACTAGACATGCATTTATACAACTTACGAAGGTTACATCCTAGTTGATACATAATGAGATTAGGAGAAAGTCTAACATCTCGTGTATCACCTTAAATACATTATTGAATGCATGACTAAGATGTTTGTGTTACTACAAGTTTAAGAAAGTCTCATATTTTATTATTCTACCATTAAGAGAATATAGTTTTTGATTAAAGAAAAACTAGTTTTGAAGGGCCCCAAAAACCTTTACAATGAGAACAGGCTGCAAAAGAAAATACATGGACATCAACCAGCCAACCAAAAAATGAAACTTAGTTGTTAAATGATAAGCAAAAACAAAGCAACAACTAAACTATCAACAAAATGTCAGCCAAAAAAGCCACAAACAACAAAGACTACTGAAGTTGATCTAAAATCTTAGTAGCATCTAAATTACTGGAGATGACATTCTCATGCATCTCCACCACATCATCTAGCTCCTGAAGCGAGATGGTTGCCCTCTTCTTGGTCTTACTTTTGGTTCTCACACACAACCCCTTATCCTTGCTCTTCTCCATTAGATTTTTCTGACCTTCAACAACAAACTCCTGCACATTCTCACCTTGGGATTATTAGTGAAAGAAATTCTCACTTATTTATACTAAATAATAAAAGGATTGGCGATTAAATTAAGTATCTCTATTGAAAATTTAATGTTATTGTAGCAAGTGATGTGAATGAGAAATTTCATTAGATATTATAGAAGCTATGACTATGGTTGACATGCATGCAAATATATGATAGTGTATACAAGGTGCAAATTGTTCAATAAAATTTCTTAGGATATAGAAGTGCATGTTGATTGTGAATGCATGGACATGCATGCAACTATTTAACAAAGTGCCTCATAGAAATGTGGTCTCATGAAATGCTATGATAGCAATAAATACACTAATTGGTTTTTTTCCTAGAATCCTCCATACAAGTGTGTGGTATGGGCATTCATTAAAGAATAATAGAAGGTGGATGTAATGTCCCCTTTTCTAAAAATAGAAATTACTATTTTTAGTAAACCCGGTTTTCAAAATTGCAAATCAGGACCTACAGATAAATTGGATAATTTGGATTTTTCAAGACAAATCAATTAAATTAATTTTGGGTGATAAATTAATATTTATTTTTAATTTATCTTCAAAGTTCCAATTTAGGTGTTGGAATTTGGGAAGAGAGCATGTTTTGGCTAAAAAGGCAGATTTAATTGCTTATGACAATAGTTGTCATAAAAACAAATCTTTTTGGGAAATGGCTAATTTCATGGAGGTCAATTGGGAAAAGAGTTACAAATCAAGAAATGCAAGATTCCTTCCATTCTTGGCATGGATTTTGGGCGCCTAGAAGCTTCATGAAGAAGGCAACACATAAAATGCAATTTCTTGCCTTTTTGGATTCATTCTACTCATAGGTTTGTGATTTTTTTCAGAGGCTGGTAAACCAAAGGGATTGAGGCTCAAAAGCAATGGTTCAAAAGGTCCCTAGATGCAATTTCATACAAAGATTGCCATTGTGCTGAAAAGCTTCTAGTTGGAGTTTGTATTCATTTTTGTCTAGAGGATTTTAGATCCAGTTTTGTGCGCATCTTTCAGATTAGAGGTTGTTGTGCATATATGTTGTTGTTACCAGCCTATTTAGATGCTTTTTTAGTATTTTATTTATGTAATTTTCTGTTCCAAATCAGTTGTGTGAAGTTTGGTGAGTTAGAGCAAAAATTGCTTCATATTCAGGGTGTATTTTGGGTTCCCAGTTAGTGATATCTTCATATGATTTTCTGCAGCTGTTCATGGATTTTATATGCTGTATATGACAAAAATATAATGGAATTCCATGAAGTTACCCATATTAAATAATTTTATTCCAGTTGCACTTCACCCGATTTCGCAGTTGATGGATTTTTGGTGTATTTCAGCTCCAAAATTGAGTTTCCTTTGATGCAACTTTGCAACAGATGTATATTGCTGTTCCATCTTGTTATTAGCAGCAATATGATGCAAAAATAATAATTAAATCTTTAGAAATTCGTCCTATTCCATTACATATTATTCAAATCAAATTTGGAATATTTTGATGAATATTCAAACATACCCGATTTGCTCTATTTTAAGATTTTGGTAGAAATAAAAAGTTTCAGATTTGAGTTTGACTTTTCATGAGGGATATTACAATGGATTAAAAATAATAAAGCTCTAATAGATATGTATGCAAAATGTGAGAGTATAGATAAGGCACATGAGTAGTTTGATAGAATGTCTTGATGAATCTCATGGAAATAAAAGCTTACATAATATGTATACAATCAATTTGTTTTAGAATGAAATAAAACACCCAAAAATTTGATCTAACTACACACAAAATCTTAAAAGCAAAGTTCACAAAACCTATGATAGGTGACTTACCTCAAGATTCTACATAATTATCATGTTGTCAATAATGTTAATGAGAAATAATGAGTAGAGTTTAAGGATATGAGTAACTTGGAGTTGTTGAAGAGGCTTTAGAAACCCATCATGAAGGACATGGTCCATCTCCTCCAAGAATAGCTCAACAGTGAAGGTTGTGAGTCTTCCCACATTGTGTGATTGTATGGGAGGGCACACTCCAACCATCCCTCCCACTTCCTACTAAGCAGGTAAAATATTTGGATATGGCCTTGCATTTTCATCAATACATTTATCTTTCTAGTTTGACCATTAATCCTTCACAAGGAATCCTTCCCCTATTAGCATGAAAAGAATAAACCATAAACATAGACCAAGCCCAAAAAATATATTCACCCATTGTGCCCAAAATCCCAATATCTTCATGTAACCATTTCTTACTAGAAAAAAAAGAATAAAGAGTGGTGGAATTAATAGAATAGGTAGGTCTAGAGATAGAAAAATGGAGATGGAGAGAGGGAGAGGGAGAGATAGAGAGAGGGAGAGAGGAGAGAGTTCGATCATAGGGAAATATGGGATGAGAGAGGAATATGAGAAGAGAAAGAGAAATAGGTAGAGATGGGAATGAAGGGAGATGGGTCTAGGGAGGGAGAGGGAGAGGGAGAGTGGGAGAGATATATAGAGTGAGATATTGAGAGATAGATATGGATAGATAGAGAGATAGGGAGATAGAGGTAGACAAAGATATGGAGAGAGAGAGCACATAAAGATAGAGAGGGAAGGAGGGAGAGGTAGAGAGATAGGTCTAGGGACGGAGAGAGAGGAGAGGGAGAGATAAATCAATATATAGAGAGGGAGATGGAGAGAGGGAGAGAGGGAGAGAGGGATAGATATATAGAGTGATATATTGAGAGATATAGAGGGATAGGTAGAGATATAGGAAGATAGAGGTAGACAAAGATATGGAGAGAGAGAGAGAGAGAGAGAGAGAGAGAGAGAGAGAGAGAGAGAGAGAGAGAGAGAGAGAGAGAGAGAGAGAGATCAAAATATATAGAGGGAGACATATAAAGACATAGAAAGAGAAAGGATGAGATACAGAGAAGTAGAGATAAACACATATAGATGGAGAAAGAAAGAGGAGATAAGGAAATGGAATATAATGAGAGAGGTAGAGATAGATATGGGAGGAGGGAGAGATAGATCTAAAGAGCGAGAGAGAGATAGGGCTAGAGAGAGATGGATAGATAAGAAGATAAAGAGAGGGAGAGATCAAAGGAGAAATATGTAGAGAGAGATAGAGAGGTAAATAGAGATAAATACAAAGGTTTACAAAGAGGGAGAGAGGGAGAGAGGAAGATAGAGGTAGAGATGAAGATAGAGGGAGAGAGGGAGAATGAGAGAAATAATTTTTTCTTCACACAAACATGAGCGTGCTATAATGCAAGTGCATTTTAACACTAGTGTGCTATAGTATGAGCATGTTACAACGCGAGTGTGTTATTATATGCTCAATTTTGTATCTACTTTGGGTATTGCCAACCCTTAGGATTAGATTTTACTTGGGAATCTATCCCAAAGGGTTGGACTTGTATGTTAATACCCACATACGTGTTCTACAAAATATAGAAAAAATCCTAAATCTCAAGCGTGCTCTCCATCAAGTTTGCACATCTTTCAATGTCAAGTAAAAAATACCACAATAACATTGAGCTCTCTCTTATCTTTTTAACCGTGCATTTTTTTCTACATTTCATAATGTTAAGGTTTTGATCTTTAATTTCTTTTGCTAGTGTAGATCCTTTTTTTTGTCAAAATCCTATGTATAGTATTTTCTGTTTGATTTTTTACTCGTTTATTAAAATTTGAAATAAATTAATTTTTTACAAACTAGTCTCTATTCTATACACGTTCAAAAAAATGATTTTTCATTAGTTTCCAAAAAATAGGGAGATCACATTCAATTTTTTATCATTCAAGATGCACGTTCACTTTGATAGTTAGTAGAATTACCATATATTCAATAAAAAATAGTAGAAAAATCAAGCATAAACTACATGGTGTTAACTAATTTTTCACCAAAGTGATTGAAATATTGAATAAAATAACATTTTTTAGGAGCACACCAAACACTATGTTATGTTTTTTTGACAAAAATAAGAGCACATTGTGTGCTCCCCCTATTTAAACCCCTTAATCTCAACCATTTTCAATTCAAACTAGTAGTTTAGAAAAGTAGATTCATAGCATTACGACTCTTGTTCTTGTCACATCTTCAAATTTTGAATGTAACTATCTTCAAATTCTCATCCAAGATCACTTTTTCTTGATTTCAAAAAATGCAGTCACTTAAGGTCCCTCGTTTTGATCCCCTATTTCCATACACTTAGCCCCTATTTAGTTTATCATTTCATATCACACTCCATATTCAAGTGATGCTAAACTACTTACTTTATTTGCTAATGTATCAATCTTAGTGTAAGAGTAGCAATTAATTTATAGTTGAAAAGTTAAGGATTCTTTTCAAGTAAAATAGCTTATAAAACAATTACCATCTTTCTACTCTGGTAGTCCATTACTCTTAAGGTGTCAACATTTAAATTTTATCTTTAGAGTCTCGAGTATGCATCCCTACAATACCCTCAAAACACATAACCTATACGTATTTACTTATATTTCTTATTCATTAAGTGAATTTAATAGATATAGATTATATCACTATTAACTTAAAGTTAATAGTTACTTAAACAACAGGGTTAATATTTCATAATTTATGCTTGGAATAAGAATAAAACCAAAACCATCTATACAAAACTTGAGTACATGCAATCTAATTAGAATAAACAAGTAATCTAATATAATATATTTTTATAACTAGTGTGCAAATAAAGTGTTTGGATCCATAGGTTAAGTTGACATAGGATTTTTTGTTTAGGTTCCCAACTATCCCACCACCTACTTAGTGATATTTACCAAACTTCGTTTTGTATTAATAGTTTAAGTGTCGTGAATATAGAGGACTCCATTAATCATAAACTAGGAAGTCAAGACAACATCCCAGTTAGTAAGATTTAGAATAACATAATCCACTTTAATAGTAATGTCATAACATATTGCTTATGTTGGATGTTGTGGTTGTGTTGCTGATATGTAGTTGTTATTGATCTGTCAACACTATTAGCATTGGTGTCTTGAAGGCTATATATGTTGAGGATATTGAGAAAATTATAATAAATATGTTGAAGGTTGTCTGTGAAGCTGTGAAGTTCAGCGTGCTGGAGAGTTCAGTATGTTGGTATTCAGAAGTTGTGCACTAAAGGGTTTATTGTTGAGTGTATCTAGTTTATCCACCAGAAGTTTCAGAGATTCGTGTGAAGATTTGATCGTGTTATGAACAGTTGTGTTCTGACAATTTTTTTGTGGCTTTAGTTAGTGTTCCTGATTGAAGTTGATATGATTCTAGTAAGTTTAGTTGTTGTAGATTATTCTCTGTTGATTCGTGGATGTTTCTAGATCATGCTCTATCCTTGTTGCACGTCTGCGTTGATCTGTGTGCTCGTGATCGGAGATTTTTCCTTTGCATGTTCGGGTTTTCATGTTCTTGGCCGACATGGTGGTTGTAGCGTGTTGTGGATCCTTGTGGATTAATTTTTGAATGTTTGGCGCATTTGAGGATATTGTTTTAGGTCTTCATTATGTTGTGACCGACTTCGATTGGTGCGCATTGAGATTTGTTCATGAATTGGGCTGACAGTTTGTATTAATCTAATATTTTATCTTTGGTCAATATAGGTGTTGATGTAATTCCATGAGCAGATATATAAGAGTGATTTTTTCTTCATTTTAGTATGTGTTTGAAGTGTAATGTGAAGTGTGCGAGTGTTATGTGTGAATAAAGATTAGATCATTCGATTGAAGAGCAAAGTGTGAAGAAGATTGAGCAAAGTGTGAAGAAGTATCTATGTGTTTGACCAAAATTGTAATCAGGATTCTGTAGAAGCTAATTTCTCAGTTCAAATTCTTCAGATGGTTTTAATCTGAATATTTATGTAAGACAGTGTGTCTTCTTTGAGCAGTGAGCTCTAGGCAGTGTGCCTGAATACATGTGCATTCCCATTATTCATCTCTATACTTTTAACAGGGTATAATATTGTGGACTAACATCCACCATGGTTTTCTCCCTTAATAGGGTTTCCACGTATAAAATCTTGGTGTTCTTTGTGTCTCTGATGTGGTGATTGTTTATTCTTAATGTTCTTTCATTAGATCTGAGAATAAGTTGAGTAAAGTTTAATAAGTTTGAATAATATGTGACAACTGATTCACCCCCCCTCTTAGTTGTCTATCCTTGTTTTGCCAACAACTTAGTCCTTTCATACTAAATTTAAAAGAATAAAGGTTTGCATTCCAAATGAATTAATTTTCTTTCATGACATAATATAGTGAATAAAGTGAATGAAGGTTTACTAACAACACATTTGAAAATCCCATCAATTTACTAAAGCCTAAATCATGTAAGTTAGTTAGAGACTATAAGGGATTGTACATGATTGGTTCAAAAGGTTCTAATAATTAGCTATAGATATATTGACATTCATAATAAATTGAAATATTTTCCAATAGACAAAATTCCCAACTAAAATCATACAATCCTCTATAATAGTTTAAGCAATACTTTTTTCCAAAGAAGGTCCACTAAATATTCCACAATCCACAAGGCTTGACAACATCACATCTACTCGATTAATATGTCAAATAATGGATATCTATTTTATTTTTAAATTCACAAGGATGCATATTGTTGGTATGTGGAGCCTAATCGGTCTTGGAGTTTCAATTTTTTCCTCCTTACCTAGTGTGCCACCCCCCCCTCCCCCCCTCGTCCCCGTCCCCTCGCCCCCCCCCCACCCCCCAAATTAATTAATGGGGGAATGTAAGATGGGCAGAGCCCCTCTTGCGGGGTCTAAGGGTATTATCCCCCCAGCGGGGCCTTGGGAGCGAGGGCCTAGTGGGGGTGTGGGGGCAACACCCCTGAAGCAAAAAAAATGATTAATTTTTTAAAGGAATTTGATTATCAATTGCCTATATAATTCTATTAAAACATAGTTATAAAAAATGCCCAAAAATGATAATGTTTTATTGCTGCGAATTAGAAACAAACAAACATAGTTTTGGACAGTCACAACTTGGTTTTTGGTTTCATTCTACTATGTGGAATTGGAAATTTGAGTGTGTGAAGTTGCTGCAAGTCGCACGGTGTAGCGTGAAGGAGATTGCATGTTTGGGATGAGTGCATGTAGCATAGTGCATGGTAAAATAGAGCAATGAAATCGTGGATTTGTTGTTGCACATTGTAGCCATTTGCTACAAGTTAACTACAATATGTAATTGTTGAAATATTAATATAATTGGATTGTTGTTTTGTGGATGTATCCCAACATAAGGGTGAACCACATTAATTTTTTTGTCTCACCTTCATTATCTGTGAATTTCATTCCTCTATTTTGTTCTATTTTAGTTTCATTTATTTAAATTTGCTTATAATTGGTAATTCGTTCTCTTTATTTCCCACCTGCAATTCCTAACACATATAACTTATCCAAGAGTAAACTAGGATATATTACACAATACCTAAAAAAAATCTTACAATTAAGAACAACTATTCTCCATGCCTTTTTCTAATTCTTCTTTAACATTAAAGAAAACCCTAGAATACTTCTCCTAATCTTTTGTCTATTAGGTTAACATTGGGCTCTAAGAAAATATTATGTACCACAATATTAGTATCAATACCTAATATGATTTGATATGACCATTCAAATGTATCTCCAAACTATTTTAGTGGAATGATCATGTTATTTCATTCATATTGGCCTAAACAATCATAGAATTTCGATTTTTTTGACTATTTAGTTTTGTCTCTATGAAATATGCACCTACAACCGTAAGTGAGTTACAATATTTAACAAATGGTAGATAAAATATTAGGTTCATAGGTTAGAGTTGGTGGATCTTTCTCAATTTATGAACACAAATCAAAATATATCATGATAATAGTTAAAGTTTCACTATTTTCAAAAATATAAAATGGGGGGTATCACAATGGAATTAGAATAATCTAGACTAATTGTCCCCTCATGTCAACTAACCAGCCTTAGACTCTTTCAAAAATAATTTGACAATCACAATAGTACCGACCTTGACAAAATTACATCAACAAAGTCTCTTTATTGATTTAGACACAAAAATATTAAATACCATGAGATGACTTAACATACTTCACAACCACTATACCTTTGGATTTACACGAGAATCAATGACATTTAACCAGGTATCACGAGATCTACATCCCTACTGATTTGTGATGAATATAAATGATTTTCAAAGTCAATAAATTAGAAAATATATATCAAATTGACTATGAGAGATAAAATATTAAACTTGATTACACACATCCAATACTAACACTCTAGGTTGGTAGTGATTACCAAGATACAATATTAAGTTCAAGGATTTACATGTAATCCTCTCATGACCTTAATGCCACAACATAGTGACCTACTCAAACCTATTATGGGAAAACTAATATCCTTCAAATTAAATCAAACTCCATAGCTTCAATCCAAAATATATCTAATCAATGTTTCAAAAATATATAGATTCCTATATTTGCATCATCTTTCAACAAAACTTGACATGCTCCTATGTATCAAAGAAAAAGAGGGTTGTGACAAATGAACCTTTTGTACAAGTGACCGACAATCTAGGTATTGGAGTTTTTGTAATTAATTAATAGATTGTGGCCAAAAATTAGTCCACAAAGTTATTGCACTTATTTTCCTTACCATTCATCCTTTATCTTATGGGACCATTCACATAGTATTGTGACCTTTTATTTTCAATTTCAATACGTGAATGAATCGAAATCTTCTTATCTATCAACCATTATAAATTTTCATAAAAATAAATAACACAAATATGACAATAACTGAAAGACATTTGAATATTCTTCTTTAATTGATAGTGATTATCTATGTATAAATTTTGTAAAATGTTGAACTCAAATTAATTTGGTACCATAATAGATGTGATATACCATTTCAAGGAGGGTTTCATCCACTAAATGATTGGCATCTAATCCAAGATTAAATACAAGCATTCAAAAATAGTATTGAACCCATGGTTTAAATATTTCTTGTTGACAAGGAGGATTACCTTTGGTACCAACTCATTTGCTATTATTTTAAGAAAAACTATTATTTGTATGATTGATCAACTGTCTCATAGCTATTAGCAAGCTCTTCAAGGTCAATGGAGATAGATCCCTCTAAATCATGTTGGAATCTCAACATGGTGGCAACACTTACCTATGTTATCTCCAAGAGTGGGTCTTGGGTGCCTTTCTTAACAATCAAATGAACATTGTAGCTTGAAGTAATAAATTACAATTATCTTTGAGTTTAACAATTGTTGTATTATTTCTTGTGTTCTTTAAAACATATAAAGTACATGTTGCTCAAAAGAACTAGAACTATTGAATTCATATATAACAACTAAGAAGGAAATCATGATGACTTTCAATAATACCTAAATAGTAATTACATAAAGGACAAAAGAATGATGAATTTCAATTATATACTCTAGTTTTAACTTTAAGTGCATTTTATTTTATTAGTTATTTTTATTCAGCTGTAACCATTAATGTCACTAAATTCAATGGATTGCACAACTTATTTTAAGAATTTTTCACCAAATATTGGCTTGTCAAATTTATTTTGTAAAATATAACCCTAGCCATTGATCTTTGTTCATCAAATGTTGTAGAATGCACTAATGCAAGTAACTCTTTTTTTCTTAATGTTCATGTTTAGTGAATCTTAAGATCTCCCATAATAGTTAATAACTCATGGTATTTAAGTTAGGCTAAGCACTAGGTGTATCAATTACACATCTATGAAATGAAACATAGAAGGTCATGTCATCTACAACTATGTTGCGACCATTAAGATGTTGCTATGTGTCAAACCAAAGTTGAATCTTGCAAGGAATGGTTGGAAATTTGGTAGGAAGTTGCCTGTATTTTAATCAAATTTGAGAAATCATGATGAATTTCAATTAAATACACAAACTATTTTAACTTTATTACATTTAAGTCGAAAAATTGGGTATATTAAATTTTCCTTGCAAAAGAGAACGCTAGTTTTAATTATCTTTATTCATCAAACATAAAATATGATATTTTCCCAACAAACTTGAATGTTGATAATTTTCTCAATTTTGCGATTTCAATTTCAAGTATCTTGATTCTCAAAATTTAAAGTGTACTTTTCAATAACACCTAACTAGTAAATGCATGGAAGGACAACCATGATGACCTTAAATCTAAATCAACTTCATAATGTGAACCCCAATCCTAGACTATCAATCCCATGGGGGAATCGGTGCCAATTATGTGTAGAAATTGATCATTTTCCAACTCTTTTGTAAGTTTTGTGATGATTTGGTGAAGATTTGATCCACTTTGGTTGAATTCCTGTATAACCTAGTCAAGAACTTGATAAAAATAGATGAAAATAGATATGCTTGAAGATGAATTTGAGTATAATAAGTTTACTCAAATTGTGGATAATATGAAGTATAGTAGACTTGCTTGGATTGTGGATGAAGAATGAGAGGAAGAGTCTCTCATTTATGGATTTGAATAATGGAAGATTGAATGATTTGAATGAATGTGGGACAAAAGACCAACCAATAAAAGAAGGCCACTTGTCCACATGTGATTGGAGGAGGAATGAACACATTTTGGTCAATGTGCATGATAAATGCTATGAGATTCAAATTTGAATTTAGTGAAATGACATGTTTAGAGGGAAGGGAAATGGAGTTAATGTCATTTGGCTCAATGCAAAGGACATGTAAGAGGATTTAAATGCCTTGTTGGAAGTACCCATCCCCTTTTGGAGGGATTTTTGAATTGGAAGAATATTTCACAAAAGATGCTCTTTTGAATGGAAATTGATGAATTAATAAATCAAATAAGTTGATTTATTGTGCAAGTTGCAAAATCTAGAGGATTGGAGTGATTACGATTAGCATTAATCAAGATTTGATTAATTAAGAGGGGGATTAGCTGATTTGACCATTTTGACTTGGATTTCAAGATTTAAATAAATCAAAATGAGAGGAATAATGATTTTAGACTTAAATAAATAAAGTTTGATTTATTTAATTAAAGAGAATGGTGTTAGTTTTAAATCAAATAAAGATAAATTTATTTAATTTAAGGGTATGACTTTAGAGATTTAATTAAATAAAATGAATTATTTAATCAAATAGAGGCATAGGGTTAATTAAATCAAATTGATTAATTTAATTAACAAGAGAGAATGATTTAATCAAATAAATAATAATTTATTCAATTAAGGGATAAAAAGTGATGACAAGTTAAGAAGGCAATTCAAGAAAAAATGACATTAGTGATCAGGATCAAGTGTGTTGGTATATTTTTCATGTCTACACATACATTGTTCAATGTTCATAAGAAATGAGAAATAGAATGATGTGAAAGTCTACAAATATTTTAGAATGATCTTAAAAAATCTAAAGATTGATAGTTATTTTTAAAACCTTTTTCATCAAAGATTGGTATGTTATATAATTTACATCTTGGAATTACATTTTTCAACTATTGATCTTAGCTCATGAGAGGATGTAGATTCTACAATGGATTTGAATATCAAGATGATAAACACAGAAAATAATTCATTAATCAATAATTTCAACATATAAAATAATATATTTTAGAAACAAAAGTGAGTAGAGTTTATAAATTATAGACCGTGATAAGGATTAGTGTGCTCATATGCCATGCTATTGAATTCAATATATGCAATATTCTATAGGTAAAATGAAAGAAGAAAATTAAGTGATATCAACCATTACTAAAACTAAAATAATACTTTCTCATCCTCTTCAACTCTCTATTCTGATGATGGATCACGGAATGTGATCCGAAACGTTGATGAAAAAACTCCAACACAATTGAATCTAGAAGCAACAAAACTATTTCATATAGATTGTGGAAATCTAATTGCATTAATTACATATAACAGACAATACAAATGACATCACCAACCAAATTGTTTTTGGATCTCTGATCAAGGTAGACAGTGTGTTGATGACTTCAGCTTGATATTTGGGTATAATGTATCTGTCCACCGCTTTCCCAACCCATTCAAAATTCCCGGAGGTTCTCACAATGTTGTAGAGAAACATTTCCATTGGTCCAGCATTGTGGATATGCGCCTGTTGCAGATGAATCCCAATAATTTCCCATATGGCACCTTCAATAACATCTTAAATACCTTTTTTAATTATTCTTCTATCCTTTCTTGAGCACAGTCGCACTCACAGCTTTGGAATTTCAACCTTTTCTGTCATCGCTTCTTAGTTTTCTTAGTTGTTCTCCATTTCATGTCATTAGTTCCCTTATATTGTTATTTTTGTGAATGAAGGTTGTGCTTCCGAAGGGATGTTTTGGTGTCAAGCAGTGGGATTATCGTCCTTTAAATCTTTGAGCATGCAATTCTCAGAGCCCACTTGGGATTGGTGATCATGAGATCCATCACGATTAATAGGTCGTTGATTTGCAATACTTTTGCTTCAGTTTTCATGTGCTTCCTATGCAATTTTGGGCATTCACCTCATTTGTTGATTCATTACTTGTAACGTGTTTAAGGCCTCCCCAATTCTCAATTTTATTAGATATTTTCTCTTTAATATCTTGTTCCATTGCCCAGTTTGATAGGTAATCTGCTTCCATGCTTGCTTCTCTGTAAATGTGCCTTAGTGTGTATTAATTGATTTTGTCAAGAACATGTATCTATTCTGACCACATTGATTGTCTCCTGCTTGAAATCTTCTTTGTAAACATAACCTGATTTGTGATTAGCGAGTCTCCTTCAATATTTATGCAGTGGAACCCCAAGTCAACACATGATTTTGGTCCCCCATGAAGGGCAATGAACTCAGCTTCATTGTTTGTACCCTTTTATAGTTTGATCGTGCCAGTCCAACACATATTCCCACAGTTGTCTTAGATTATAAATCTAGCACCAGAGGGTTTGAGCTTCCTCCTCGGGGCTCCATCGAAGTTGAGTTTTAGTTGTCCATGAGGGGGAAGAGACCTCTTGGCATCTTGTCACTTGTTCTTTTCTAAAACTTTATAATTACTAGAGGATGTCAATGTTTTCAAGAGAAGCTTAATGGAAAAAAAATTATCGTCCCAAAGTGAGAATTTCCACTCTTTCTTTTTCTATGCATGTGTGTTTTGGAATTCATTTATTGCACCTCAATTTTATTTATTAGTTGTGTTGTTGATGTGGCCTTATTTTCGAAGATTCATGCGTTTCTCAATCATGTATCCTACTAATATTAATTTATGTTATTTTTAAATATTTTCTATTGAGTTTTTTTTTTGCAAAAGTAGTATTGGTCATCAATGTGCATCATCCTTTTTATTTATAGTACTTATTAGGATTTTCCGACAGGATAGAAGAGATAAATTACCAATTATAATGCAAATTTTAAAACACAAAATAGCTAGAAATAACAGAGAACAAAGGAACGAAATTCACAAAGGCACAAGACAACAAATTTTAACATGGTTCACCCTTTGGGCTACATCCACAAACACCAACAATCCAATTTTATTAAACTTCCAA
This sequence comes from Sequoiadendron giganteum, assembly GCA_007115665.2. Classification (NCBI taxonomy): domain Eukaryota; kingdom Viridiplantae; phylum Streptophyta; class Pinopsida; order Cupressales; family Cupressaceae; genus Sequoiadendron; species Sequoiadendron giganteum. The sequence continues at coordinate 85,988,808 of CM021107.1, forward strand.
CAATTACAAATACAAATAATTTGTGACAATGTGCTGCAACGTGCAATATAAAGTTGCACTCAGAATTCCCTCATGTGTTGTTGTGTGTTACACCCTCAAACCAGTTATACACTTCACGTACTTTGTTGTGTGTTCATTCTACTCAGAACCATGATTATTCCATCTTCCATTGTGCACATCTTGCTAGTAATAATACATTCTCATGCATTGGTTGTCGGAGTTCCAATTCACAACAAGAAAATGTTAAATTTTCAGGCAGTTATGAATTGGTTTATAACAAAATTCATTAACAAATTTTATAAATAAAATGAGGCAATTTGGGGGAAACTCATGTCAAGCAAAGTGGAAAAAATATTAACTCCAAAGGCTGATTAGGCTCCATAGACCAACAGTACCCAAGTATAGAAAATAATAATCTTTTGTAGAGTCAAGTGTCCTCTATTAAGAGTTATCATTATTTGGATTTGGAAAAAGATGGACGATACCATGAATAGATGGTTACTTTTAGTATACAAAAAAGAAATTAATTATCAAAATCAATGTGTGTATTGTAATTTGTAATGTGTTTTATTTTCAAATCGAATTATTCCACCTAATTATCATTTATTAGCCTTCATGATATCCACATATTAAGCTCTATTGTATACACAGTGTAACTTTCTTCAGTTGTAGATTTATTGACACTATGCAAGTCTACATGCTAGAAGAAATCTCCAAAACAAAAATAGTAAATAGGTTTATTATGGACTATGGTGAAGCATTTGTGAAAAATAATTCATATCCAAGATTTAAAAAATAGAAGAGATTGTGAACGATATGGAAATAAAAAGACTAAAGTGCTTGCAACACATGGATCGATATATCATAATATATATGCTAGTAATTACTAAATGTTTGTTTTATATTTTTATCATATCCCATATTATACTTGGGTATGTGCACCAATTTGTGACACAAAAAATATGCCACTTTAGGTTTTTCACCCAAAATGGTCATTTGCCGAACACCAAATTTGGCATTCACCAAATGGCTCAGATGATTGAGCCTAAGGCTCGGTATTTAAAAATGTAATCAATTAGGCGAGCGTAAAATGAAATGCATCATTTGAAGAGTGCTGAATTTGGCTCGCCAAATGTGAATGCTAAGCTTTTAGAATGCATTTTGTTGAAGTCTTTCTTTTTTCTTTGTCTTTGTATTTGCCTTTCTCTGCTAGAGAAACTATATACATGAGATAAAAAATTAAGTTGATATTTACATATGGCCATTTACTTTCTTATACTTTAAGTTATATTTCCTATATATATAGTTTCATGATGTTTAAGAGTGTTTTCAGATCTTTTGGAGTTATAATGTAAATTCTAGTTTTTGGAAGATAAATTATAATTTTTAACAGTCAAATTTCAGTAATCAACATGTCAAATTTTAGTAATTAGGAGGTAAAATTTTAGTAATCAAAAATTTGTATCATCTCTCTCTCTCTCTCTCTCTCTCTCTCTCTCTCTCTCTCTCTATTTCTCATTGTTTATCTCTTATAATCAAGACCTCTCTCTGTCACTATCTTCATCCCTTTTATCTGAATCTCTCCCTTGAGCTCAAGAACTACCTCTCTACTTGTTCATATTTCTCTCCCCCTCCTTCCCTCTCTACTCTCTATCTCCCTCCCTCTCTCCTACGCTCTCTCTCTCCACCCTCTACTCTCTCTCTCTCTCCCCCCTCTCTCTCCCCCTCCCCCCACTCTCTCTCCCTCTCTCTCTCTACTCTCTCTCAACTTTGTCTCCCTCCCTCCTTCCCTCTCTAATTTTCTCTATCTCCCCCTTTTTTATCACTCTATCTCTCTCTCTCTCTATCTCCATCTCTCTCTCTTCCTTCCTCCCACCCACTTTCCCTCTCGACTTCTCTCCATCTAACTTATCCCTCTATACCCCTTTCTCTCTCCCTCCCTTCCTCATTCCCTCTCTCAATCTCTCCACTTTCCTACGTCCCTCTCTACTTCTCTCTATCACATATCTCTATCACCTCTATCACTTATCTCTCTCTCACTTCACCCTTCCTCCCTCTCTCTCCTTCTCCCTCCCTCTCCCTCCCTCCCTTCCTCCTCTCTCCTATTGGAAAAATGTGTCTCAACCTTGCAATTATATAAGGTTTGTTGTTGATAGGATGTATTTAATATATATATATTATCAATGAAGGGAAATAGAGTTATTTTCTAAGATATGTATGAGTGAATAAGACACCAACTCTTAGATAGTGAAGCAATTCCCAATCGAATCCCTGTTGTATTTGACGATGATGATCTTCTCCCCTTTTCTATATTTGGTCAAAATATCTTACCAATCTTGAAGTCGTAATCTCCTCTCTCTCTCTCTCTCTTTATATATATATATATATTTCCTAGTTACACTGATAGGTGTAATATACAATGGGATCATGGGATGGAGGGGAGGAGTGGGATGTGTGTTAACATTTTTTTGTTAAAAAAACCTCTTAAATAATCGACATAAATTAAATTAATGATATATTGTAAATCTAGACTGTTCATTATTAGGCTTTAGATCTAATGGTAGATATTTTATTGGCATGTTTTGCCCTAAAATGTAGCCCTATTTTATGAGGGCATTGTATTACAGTTGTGGTATTGTAATGTATTTTGAGAGTTTGATAGCGATCATGTTATCTTTGGATCTTTGGTCATGATACTCCTATGAGAAGCTTTCTCTACAAATATATTGTAATATTTGTGATTTTTGAATAATATATTGGGTGGCTTTTAGAGTTTGGGGTTTTTCTCCTGAAAGACTTTTCCCCATGTAAATCATTGTGTTGTGGTATGCATAATATTTATGTAATTGTTAAAGATCTATAAAGTTTTGCATTATTCCTCTCAATATTAGTGTAGGAAGTTGTTTTGCTACCTTAGCTTCCTTGCAAACGGTATCAGATCTTGATCACCTTTGGTTTCAGTTGTGGGTTGTTGGGTTTTTTGAACTAATCCATATTTGAGTGGGAGCTTGTACAAAAGACACTTTGTGATCTTGTTGCAAGAATTTTTAGATGACACGTTCATAGGGAGAATAGAGGTGGATAATTTTTTTGGAAATAATTTTGAGATATGGAAGCTGAAGATGGAGGATCTGTTAATAGATCAAGATCTGTGGGATGTTGTTGATGAGAAAGTTTCAAGGCCTGTGGATCCTACTTTGGCTTCTCAATATGATGTTATGGATCGTAAAGCCAAGGGTATAATTAGATTGTGCTTAGAAAACTTTATTTTAATCAATGTCCATGAAGAGAACTCTATAGAGAAATTATGGAAAAAGCTTGGTGAGATGTATCAAGCCAAATATTTAGTGAATAAGATTTTCTTGAGGAAGAAGTTGTATTCCTTGAGAATGGAAGAGGGTGGATGAATCACAAACCACCTAGAAGCATTCGATATGATGGTAGATCAATTGGCATCAATTGGTGTCAAAATGAATGAGGAAGATAAATGTTAGATATTGCTTTATTCTTCATTTGATTCATGTGATTCTCTTGTTATGGATATTGGGAGTACTTCTATTATATTGAAGACTGAAGATGTGGTGGGTTATTTTCTTTATGAATAGATGAGGAGGAAGGTATCCATCATTTCCAAGGAGGCCCTGAATGTTCATGGAAGACCTAAGGAAAAAGGTAAGAAAAATGAGAAGCATAATAAACCCAATTCCAAGGGGAGATCTAAATCTCTTGGAAAGTCTAAAGCTATTTGTTGGAATTGTGGTAAGCCTAGACATGTTCGTAAGGACTGCAAAGAAGAAAATAAGAAAAGAAAAAGAGATTTGATTTTGATTTTGAGTTCGAGAAGGAAGATGGTGATGCATTCATTGTAGCTTTGGTAGCTCGTGTAGGTAATGATGCATAGTTAATTGACTCAGGTGCATCTTTCCATATGACCTTTAATAGAGATTGGTTTTCGGAATATGAATAATTTGATGGAGGTAAGGTGTACTTGGGTGATGATTCTTATTTAAATATTGTCAGCCATGGTAAATTTAAAATCAGGTTTTCTGAAGGTAGAATAAAAAGAATTAATGGTGTGTTGCATATCCCTGGATTAGCACAAAATTTGTTATCTATGAGAAAACTAATAGATATGGGTGTGCAGGTAGTATTTAATGATACATGATGCAAGATGGTTAGAGATGCTATGTGATTGTTAGAGGTGTCAAATATGGCACATTGTATAAGCTTGATGCATGCATTGTTGAGTACAATAGTACTTTTGTGAAAAGCAAGTATGTGGCTACTCCGTTGGAAGAGGTGAGGGTTTCACCTTTGTCAGATGGTCATGGCTTTTGGTACCCAAGGGTGCTCTTTTTTCTGAACCAAAGTTACTTGTAGAGAAAACTATGTTATGGCACTAGAGACTTGGCCACATTGGAGAAAAGGGTTTAAGGACCTTGAAAAATAAAAACCTTGTTGAAGGTTTATCTGATTGTAAAATAAAACCACATTCAATTTTATTTGAGTTCTCATAAATATTTGGTGTATTGGATCTTATTCATTCTGACGTGTTTGGTCCTATAGGTGTTCCTTCAATTGGAAAATCCACATATTATGTTTCATTTATTGATGATTATAGTAGAAGGACATGGGTATATTTAATAAAGAGTAAATCTAAAGTTTTCATTTAATTTAAAGAACCTAAAGTAATGGCTGAGTTGCAAACTGGAAAGAAAATGAAATTCTTAAAACAAGAAAATACCAAAAACATCCTTATAGGCCTCTAGACGTGCAATAGGGGAAAATATTTATTCAAAATGAATTCCTTTTACTTGGGCATACCATTTGCATACTGTTGATGCTAAAAGTTGGCAAGGTAACAACCCTTTGTGGGAAAATCAATTTTAGGGAGGACCTATTGCACCAAATTGAGTAACCTCTCGATTTTAAAGAAGTCGACTTCTTCTATAACTAGGGTTTTGAAAGGGAAAGGGAAGCAGATGTAAAACAAAAGGATCTAACTAAGGTGATGCACTAGGATTTAGATATAAGGCATAGTAAATCTATCTTTTGGATACGATTTAAGGGCCTGTTCAGTAGTCTGCTATGTTTTGAAATAACAAACATCAAAGAGAAAGACCTGAATAGTTCATCTCATAACATAAAACAATACACATAGAGCTTTATTGAAAAGAAAGAGTCGAAGACATGGTTCTAAATCAACATTCTATTCAAATCATTGAAGTTGCAAACAAGTTATTCAGAAACAACACAGTATAATGTCTTCAAATAGCTAAGAAACAAAAAGGCCAAATTACAAGGGCACATTATGTAGTCTTTACAATCATCTAACAAAAAAAAAGGCTTGGTGTCTTTCTAATTCTTCTGCAAGTATTTCAAACTCTGTAGATATTATCAACTCCCTTTCACTCCTTAGAAAATAGCAGTATATATAGCCAAAGGCTTTCATCGCTTGAAAGCCTATAACAAAAAATATTCCTCCATCATGAACAATGATGCTCGCAGTGATAACTCATCACGACTATTGTGACAGAAAGATTCTCGAGCATGAACCCAATCACTCATGAGCCAGATACATTCTCTGCAAATGATGGCAGTGGTCCTGGCCTACCCTATGCAAACAAGTGTCGCCTCCCAACGAAGGCAGTTAGAACATGTGGAAATATGTGGCAGCTTGGTGTTCGCGCTACTCCTTTTAATGAATATTTATCGAAGGGATACATAGCGGCATTTTGTAGCCCGTGGTTCATTCTCTCCATCGTTTGATAAGAGATTACGATGAAAAGACATGTGGCAGTATTCATACTATCGGCCTGTGTGAGGAGCCCACCAAAAGTCTTGCATGGATGGAGGCTACGTGGCATGCGTTCGGGACTCGAAAAAGAGTCATATGAAAGTAGGCTCAACACGTCTGATTTATTGATACGTGGGAGCAGGTCGGGGCTCGGAAGAGAAGCTCCCCTTTGATGAGCGATTAGGTGACACGTGGCGATAGTGAGTCGAGACCGCCGAAGAGTTCGCATGGAGGCTTTAAAATCATCAAGCATGGTCAGAGTCTTAGCAAAACATCAAAAAAACCCGAAGGGAGAATGGGATATATTTAATATCCACAGCTCTTGGCGACTACTAGGGGTGTTTTGCCTACGAAACGACAAACCTAAAAATCTTTGCTTTTTTTGCCACAACCTTATTCATTGAGCATTGGAATCAGAGCTTAGAAAGGGCGATCTGTAAGGGCAGCCAGTCAGCCTCGGAAGGCGTTGATATGGCATACAGATTCTCATGTGCCTCTTGCAAATCGATCACTTCTTTAAAAGGTAGCATCACAGATATTCCAGACCCGACCTCAAGCTAAAAAAGTAGTTGCATGCTTTGATGAGTTACACCTTCAATATCTTCGATGGTGGGAGGCTGGCTGAAGTTCTGAAAAATAGACAAATCCTGCTTCCTCTCCTTAATTTTGGCTGCAATTTTCTCCATGGTAGCCACCAATTCATAAGAAAGGAAATGAGAGGGCAAGCCCATCTGGGTCAGTTGGGAAAACCTTGCCCACACTCTATCCATAGTTTGCCCTAATGTGATTGAGCAGCACTGAGCATGAAGGGTGGCCTCATGGTAGCGAATGAACTCTTTCACAATTCTAGCAACTGACCTTTGATTTTCAACCCCTGCTCGTACTAGATTCTCACTTGGCACGGTGTATATTTTGCCTAGCAGCTTTTCTACTTCAGGAACCTTTTCTCTAATGAATTGGGGGAATTGTTCCATTGTGCCGCAAACCTCTCTGCATAAATTCGTCACCTCCACCATAAAATGAAGTGTGGGTTGGAGAGTCATACATAAAGCCTTGACTCTCTCCAAGTAGGATGCATACAGTTGTTGGGCCATTAAGCAGAGGTCCAACTGTGGAGTAGGAATTTGAACAATCTTCTTCAAGAGATTAATCTTTATGTCCCTTGTCCCAATCTCTTGTGTTAGCCCCACAATTTGTTTTGCGACATAGGAGATTTTATCCTGCAGGTCTCTTTGTGCGGCTAACCACCTTTCTTCAGCCTGATTTTAGGTTTCAGATTCTTCCTCTAGGAAGAGCTTAATTTTTTGGAGGTCTTCCTAAAATTGAGCCTATGCGCTCGCTTGATTTGTCTCTTTTTCTTGCACTGTTTGCTCCAACTGAATGTGCAATCGCTGAAATTCTTCATCCTTTTGTCGAACTTATCCTTCCGATCGGACTAATCTATCTGATAATTCCTAGTTCCTTTGTTGTAGCTCAGTTACTTGATATGATTCCTGGGATCAGACCTCTCGAGATCCTTTTGTAGGCTAGCCTACTCTGCCTACACATTCTGTGTGAAGTGCCCCCTTTCTACCTCTTGTTCCTTTTATTTTTCCAATATAACCTTAAGTCTTCCCTTGACGACCTTGAGCTCATCCTCCGTCTTTTTAAGCTTGCGACCAGACTTGAGAAAGTTGGTGGTCACTACCCGCTACATCTCTTGCATGATCTCGACTTTATCTTGCGATTGGGCAATACACAAGTCAAGTCCGACGGAGTGGATGTCATAGTCATCGGGTTGCATTTCTCCCTGTAGTTTGGTAACATTGGGATGCATGGTTGTGAAATGCAACGATTGTTGAGCCTCATTATAAATTTTTTGGACTCTGGGCTCTGTTGGTTTCCTAGCATGCTTTTCTTTTTGTTTTTGGAGTCAAAGAGCTCGAGCTTGCTTCATCATATCGCTTTTTGACAAGAATTGAGCTGGCGATATGATGTGTTTGCCTGCAAAAGGTGCATCGAGAGGGACAACGAAAGGGAATGAGAGGTAGGCGACCTCAGATGTTTTCTTATTTGGAAGGGCAACTGTGAGCGGAGAGAAGGGAGAAATATTCCAAATCCCAGGTGACAAAGGCATGGAGGGACTCATAAGGAATGAGGTTGGAAATGGAGACGCAACTAGCTCCATTTGCTGCAAAGGTGGGGTCAGAGTCGACTAAGAGGGGGCCAGAGGGGCAGCAACTTCAGATATCAAGGGGGCAGTGGCCATAGATGCAAACAAGGCAACAAATGTGGATGTTGATGGGGTTCCGATCAAAGATGGAACAACTCACGGGGAAGTGAAAGTCACCTGTCCGATATGAGAAAACTAGGAGAAACATCCCACAACCATTGTAGCAGGGACGGAGAAAGATAGAATAACACTTGGAGAGGTGGGCATAATAGAAACAACATAAGAGACAAGAGACTAGGAGCCAATAAGAGAGGGGGAGAAAGATACCTGAGCAATAGACTCCATCTCCGATCCTTGGCCAACCGCAACCTCCTGCGAACCACCTCTTGAAGCAGCATTAGTGCGTTATCTTTTGCTTGGTGGAGGGTTCTCCACATCTACTGCTTTTTTCGATTGTTGCGTCCCTCTAGGCCTTCTCTCGGCCCAGGTCCGAGATTGTGAGGACTTCGATCATGAAATATTCCTCCGCACACTCCTAACAGTTGTGATAGGTTGCATCGTCATTTCCAGTTTTTGCTTCCCCTTATCAGAGCATGGTGCAACATCTTCAAGGTCAGCCTCCTCTGCATCACTTGCATCAGAGTTTGTATGTTCTGTGTTCCAGAGGGTATCAAATTGATCATCGTTGTCGAAAATCGATGGGTGTTGGAACAAGACAGTGGTGTTCTTGATCTCCTGGCGATAAATCCACAAATTATTAATCTTTTCCAGCTTCCATCCCTGTTCCCTTACCAAGCTATTTCGGAGGGTAGTACTCATGCAAAAAAATTTGTCTACCTTTCCCTTGGGAAGATAGAATCTGAGCCATGATAGCCTTCGATTATCTGTCGACATGAGCACCAAATCCACCCAGAATATGCTAATATCATCCATAGGATTTCATCGTGCTTCCCAGTAAGGCCGAGGGCTATGTTTTACCTTGATGAACGTGTCACCCAAATCATCCTTGGGGTTGTAGTCCCACCTATCGCAGATGAAAACTACTCTAAGGTGTTCCAGCTTTGCCTCCATTAGCTTTGTTGATTTCTTTTTTACCATGACCACTATTTTGTAGCTCATAGGGCATTTGAAGATTCCCCTCTTCTTCTTCTTTGAATCAAAGTAAAAGGTACAGTCCATAATAGCTAGTTGTTGGAACACTTTAAGGGCCAAAACCAGATCGATGATGGATGCGGGGAGTCGGATTGGCTCTTCAAAAAAGCCGCATACTCGGATGCATGTGAATTCCTCCCCGAGGAACTAGTCACACTTGGGGAATAGGGATTGCATCCAACTAGTTTGATCGCCAGATAGGCGATAGTAGTCATGATCCTCGCTTAAGTCACACAAAATTGGAATCTAGAATTTTTTTGAGAAGGCATAATAATCATAGGTGGAAGAGAGGATGGGAGTCCATATCGAAACTAGCTTCCGACGCTTCTTATCATAAAAAATTGACAATTCCATTTTTTCCCTCAAGAAATCGGGGTTCTGATATAGAAACATGTAGGCAAGAAGAGAGCGATATCATAACTTATCGACAGTCTTGAACTCAACAATCTGTTTCCGCATATCTTTGACAATCATCTCTGTGAAATCATAACAGAAAGGTTCGTGTTTCCTTCTTAGTTGAAAACCCAGGCCCAACTAAGATTCGTGCACAATCATGTCATCATCCAAGCCGAACACAAAATCCATCATGGAGAAGGAGTCTTGCAAGTCCGCATGCAAATATTCGACACAAAATTCAAATTTCTTAGCGGTTGCTTGCAATCTTGGGGCCTTTCGATCTTTGCATTATAAAATTCAAGGGCATTCCTCCTGCTTCTCCAAAATTCTGAACCCTTTTTTGGTTGAACGGCTCCATCGACAGCACCGTGGTGCTATTTTTGGGAACGCACATGTCCCTAAGAGCCTCCACAGTTATCACCACTCTCAACCTTCTTCCCTCATTGGCACTAGTCTTCGGATTAAAACAACGAATACTTTCATGAATTATTTCTAGGTAGTGGTGCACATATGGGACCATATATTGCGAAAGCCCACAGAGCCATTGCTTGTATGACAGTTGATTGTCAGAGGATTTTTTCATTTTGGCGAAAGCAGCTTCCCTCAGGCCCTTAGGGTTAGTCTTGAGGATGGGTTCATAAATGTTATCCTACTGTTCCTTTACCAAAATTGCATCTCTGAGAGTCCCTTTCTTGGTTGTCCGCGTGCAAAACCATTTTGGCCTTTATGGAATTCTAGGCATAGCGTAGGACTCATCCTCTTGAAAAATATTTACCATGGGTGTTGTGAGCATCGCATCGGCCAAGCTTTGAGACGCTTCACCTGGTTCATTCATCTCTGGGTTCTAAGCTACTTCAAGAGCAGTGGATTCCATCTTTCTTCAAACTTTTGAAATTTTCTACATGTTCCCTAGCAATTTTGCACTTTGAAAATTCTCTGCACCAACTATGTATTCAAAAAGCCTTCTTTTCTTTGTTAAAACAACTGCATGCAATACTTAGCTTTTCTTTCCTCCTTTGAGTGGTAGATGGCAGTTGCTTTTATTTGCATTAAATTCGGCATGTACTACCAGCCTTTTGGTTTGTGCGAAGTGAACGACTTGCCATTTTGAAATGACAAGAATTCATAATGACCTTAGGTACCAGCAACCCATAGCGCAATTTTCCTTGGAAATTGATTCGATGATTTGAAAGTAGACTAGGCATCGTATGCCATGGAAAAGTAATACCCTGAACGGAATGATTATGCCCAAGTATGTGATAAGCATCAAATAGATACACATCCTTTCTTGGAGTTTGAGAAATACCTGCAGGATGACACCTCAATGTTCAACTGAATGGACTACCACCAGATACTGCCACCAGCTTCTGCTAATTAATTAGCTTGCCTTAATTCTATACACATCAACTCATACCTACAGTCGCAACTAGGTGAGAGTCTTGAGCGAGCCCTGGTGTAATGTTTGAGGTGGTACCTGGTTAACCTCATGCTTATGGTATGCAAGTTACCATGCCTACCCTTGTTGTATCTATAAATAGGCACCTAGGCAGTAGTAAAATCATACTTAGCAATTTTTAGCAGAATTAACACTAGGTGATTGGCTTAGCATTTAGTATTTGCAGTCTGCGTAGTATTAGTATAGAGTTCAAATTTAGACACTTTGCATAGGGTTGTTGTCTGACAGTCGTATAGAGTTTGACGCTATGGATACCCCAATTAGGCTAACCTCCCATAAATCTCAAACAACCTTTTTGGGCAAGATTTCAACTAGATGCTTGAAGAGGATGACAAAGAATAAGCACTCTTTGGAAATCATAGCCATAAAATGGGTTTTGGGACGTGACTTCCTCGAATATGAGGACAAGTATAGAGTGAACACTCGTGTGTGCTCCCACTTTGTGGCATCTATGATTGATATCCAAGTTTTGAAGCCACTTATAATTCATCTGGTGAATAAAATATTTCCTAAGAAGTATCTGAACGGTATCAGAGAGGTGGTGGCAAATGTTGCCTTTGGTGGAGGAATCCCAATCACGAGCGACCTTCGCATGTTTATTGAAGAGGACGCAGTCATCCCGTGGTTTTCGTTCTTGAGTGGCTTCCGCCTCCAATCGCGGGAAGTGCATCGCCAAAAGGTTACCCGTGCCTACTACTTTTTGTTCTGAATCTACAACGTGGTGCCATTCTATGAAATTGACTGGTATACCGATTTCAGGAACCTGGTGTTCCCTCCACCACCTGCTGTTGTTTCTCTGGATAGTGTCGCTAGCCCAATTGTTGTTGTTGAGGATGATATGGTTCTGGATGCTGTTGTTGCTACTACTTTCTCCCATGACTGAAATTGTTTTCTCTTTTCATGCCCTTAAAACTTGTTAGCCCTTTTTGTATATAGCCTGAAAAAGGCTCCATAACAGAAATATATATAAGTATATACTTTTAAAAGTGTGGCTTCTGAGCCATTTTGATACTGTACTTATTGATGTATATAAATATAATGAAGATATGGCTTTAAAAATTTCTACTTTGTTGCATATTTCTTGTCCCTTTTTGGCATATGTGTTGTTCTCTGCATCATATTGTAAATTCCTATTGCATCACTGACTTAGGAAGACCAACTGAACAAACAAAAGAACACGAAGGGAAATAACTACAATAATTACATATTTACATGGTAGAGTTGTTTAATTAGGCTTTGTAGAAATTTTAAGGTGAATTCCCCTGAGGGGAACCCCTATCGCTTTACACTCTAGGATTTCTGATTTAAATGCCTCATATTGCCTGCACTGAATTATCATGATCGAACCCTTGCACAAGTTGTCAGGTTTCTCGTGTTAAACGGGGCTTGTTTTCTACTCATTGCATTTTAACATATGGTCCTTACCATCCAGGCCTCGGTCCAAAAAGTCATCTAACAGAGAAAATGCACTTGAACTTGCTAGATTGTGCACGATTGATCCCATGGAGGGTAGTGGGTAACAGTTTCTTAGTAATGCTCGGTTTGGGTCATGAAAATCAATACATAGGCAGATATCTTCGTTTCTTACGGATCAGGATTAGGTCGAACACACATGTGTTAGGCTCGACTGAGATGACAGTCTGTGACTGAACTAGCTTGGTTAACCTTTGCACCCTCAGTGCTTCAATCTTGGAACTTGCTGGCATCTATTTTTGGCAAGCTAATTCGGCCTCTCTTTTTGGCTTTATCAAAGGCTGGATGATGTCGGGATCATATCCTCAGAGGTTATCATATGGCCAGGCCACCGTCCCCTCATCATTTTCTTTAAAAAAGTGGACGAGCCTTTCTTTACCTTGATGCAGGTCGTCTCTTCTGACTTTGATTTTTTTGCATCCTTGATTTGAAAATTCACATACTCGCCTCCATTTGCTATATACTTCCTCTTTTTGTTTCTTACATTGACAGGGTCAAAAGGATTTTCGAGATTGACCAAACTCTTCGGAAACTTATGGGACCTTAGTTGAACGTCTCGTCCGTCGTCGGTTTTGGCAATCCTTGATTAGAGTTGCTCGACAAATCCTCCTGACTATGAACTGAATGAGGCGATGTGTTTATTGCTATCAAATACTTACTAGCTCTTACCATCATCTGGAATCTTCGGTCGGAATATCATTCACATGGAGCGTCTGTTATGCATTGGGTCAGAGGCTAGCTTGAATTGGGATCCGATTTCGACCATGCGGTCTGTGTCAATATTTTGTTCTCGGGGAATCGTTTGAATATTAAAGACTTTAAAGCTCTAAATTAGGTCTCAGAATTTGTCTTTATAGGATCTCATATGGACATCTTTTTTTGTACCGATACCTCGAACTTGATTGACAATTAGCTCGAAAAACTTGAACACCGTTATTTGCTTGATGCCCGTTTGCTTTGCTAGGCTTAAACCTAGTATGAGACCTTCATATTCAGCCTTGTTGCTTGAACAGGAAAACTGGAATCAGGAAGATTTGACTGTCTTCTCTTCAATTGGGGATGTCAGGCATATTCTAGCTTCTATGTCGGCCTTGTATTTAGCACCATTGAAGTACAATGACCAAAACTCTCTGGTCGAAACACCTTCGGGCTCCTGTGTCACTTTCGGGATGGCCTAGTCTTCGTCATAAATAACATAAGTCCCTAGCCCAATGGCATGATAATTGCCGAAGGGGACTTTATCAATGAACTCGCTTAGGAGAACTTCCTCTTGGTCGATTTGATCTTTGGTGATTTCTTCATCTTCTAGAAGCTCTGTGCAGTACATCTCCTCCTTGGTGATGGAGGTGTGAGCGGGCTCAAAGCCTATCTTAGCCTCGTTTGCAACATATTCCGAATGCAAGGGTTCAGACACTAGCTTCATTTTGGCTATGTGCTTGGTCCTTATAATCAGGTGTGACCAATATAATGAAAGGTATCCACCCAGTTTAGAAGTGAATTCCCTGGATAAGCACAAACTAAATATTGGAGGAATATCAATGATCATGGTATCCTACTTGACCGTCATACTAGGGTAGGAAAAAATAGTTAATGGAAGGTCCTTAATGATTCCCATAGTATTGACCATGTTTCCATCTAATTGCATAACTCCTTTATTCAACAGTTCATAGCTTAGTCCTAGGGCTTCATCTATTTGCTTGGGCATGACTGTGGTGCTGGCCTCGGAGTCAATCATGTAGTTATGTAACAATTTCTTGCCCACAATAAGAGTTAGGAAGAACGGCTTTGATTTTTCTTTACCTTCGTCGGCTCTGACTGTGGATTCTTCCTCTTGATCCTTAGTAGAGGCTTCCTCTGCAGTATTTGTGAGAACTTTTTTTGGAGGTGGTTGATCAATAGCCTTCTCTTTAGGTGATTGCTCCTTTGGTTCTGTGATCGAATCCTTTCAGAGAGCCTTTTGTAGCAATGTCTTTTATTCTGGAATAGCTAAGATGCCCCATAGGGACACATTAGCAGATGATTTTTTCAATTGTTTGACTACATCAAACGATGGTGGACTTGGAAGCTTTTGCTCCTTCGCTCTTGTTGTTACGATTTCTCTTTTCGGCGGACATTGTGGTATTGCTGTGGAGGCACTAGGTTTGTAGTTGGGATCACTTTTAGGCTGCAGACTAACTAACTACGGAATGATAGTTTCACTCGTGAGTCTCCCTTTGGAGCGAGTGTTGTAATCAGACTGAACCTGTGGGGTTTCTGAAGTGGATGTTTCAAATGCGAACACTTATTCCTCTCCTTCCATCCGTGAAAAGAGGGCATGGTCAGGAGCTATGTTGTTTTCTTGCTCTAGAGACATCCCTTGCATTTGAGCGGTGGGTACCGCATTTTCCATTTGTGGAGAGGTATATACATAACCCCCATTGTCCGACATTGTGCCTTGGTTGTGCTGTTATGCCACCTTCTATTGTAGATTGTCGCATGGGAAGTTTCGGGGTATATGTGAATCACCGCAAAGGAAACACTAGGGGTTGCCATCATTGACCAAATTGTTTTGTATCGGTTCTATTTGATTTTTTGTTGGCGCCTGAGGATTTGTGCGAGCACCTCCTTGGAACTGGTTCTGTTGGTAAGAGGACCTTCCACCCTGGTAGTTCTGATAGGTCGACTTTGGAGGAGTGGCCTAGTTGTGCTTGATGACCATTATCTCGTTGGCCATTGCCCACAACATTTCCTTTATGTCACTCGTCTCATCCTTCGAGGCACCGAATGTGGGAGCATTGCTTTGCAGTACACTTGGATATGTGTACATGGATTGGGGAGGAGCAGTTGCAGTATAAGGTGGTGTCACCTGGGTAGGAACTCATATCTCAGGGAATATAAGCATGATAGGTCGGGGCAACAACTTTCTAGCATCAATTAAACTATTTTATACTTTGATCGCGACACCATATGCATCCGATAGAGGGTGATCCCACAATAATGGGTTACACTTTTTGGCCAATTTTGACATTTTAATCAACATTTTTCACCAGATTTTCACTTTCTTACACCTATAGCAACTAAACCATTAAGAATTTGAAGATGAAGCAAACTAGTGATTTGTAAGATTTTGTGTGTAGATTGTAATTATATTTTTTTTAAAAATTGTGAATCCTTTTATGTAATTTTTAATAACTTATTTCTTCTACAAAACAACATTTTTAAAAAGTGATGTTTACTTTGGCCCGCATAACTTTTTTTATAGAAATGATACAATTCTAATTTTTGAAATACAATTTTTTCACCCCAATATCTAGTGCATGGATATTTTTTCATAATTTTTTATTGCATATATATTTTTAAATTAATTTTCCAAGTCAGAGTCATTATAATTTGGACAGAGGTGTACTTCGGCCAACATAACTTTTATTGTATGCATTTGAAATAACTTTTTTTTTTTTGTTGGAATAAGGACATCAATACCTAGTGCACATGTATTTTTTAGAATTTTTTTTCTTGATTTTCCTATTTTTTCGTATGTATGAAACAAAGACCTTGATGTTCATTGAAAATCCTACATTCACAAGAAATAAAAAAATACATATAATAATAAAATTAAATATATTTAAAATTATACTTTTTGGGAAGCTTATAATAAGGGCCACATTCTTGTAAAACATAAATTTTGAATGACTTCATTTGATCCCCCAAGAGGTAAATCAAAAGTGGTTTTTTATCAACATTTTGATAGGTGTAGAGGAGACTCCATTATATGTATGGTTTAAAACTAACAGGGTTCTATCCAAGGGGGTTTGATCTAAGGGGATTTGATCAAACCCTCTTTAATTAAAATCCTTTAAATGGAACCTTTAAAGGCTTAAATCACTATATTTTCAAAAAATATGTGATTTCAGTCAAAAATCAGGATATCCCAAAAAGTGTAACCCATTATTGTGGCATCACCCTAAAGTAGTTTCATCGAGTGACTGGATCATCATTGAGATATCGGCATTGATAGACTTTAGATCGAACATGAATGCCAAGCCGGGCGGTGGACAGATTGCAACCTGAATTCTTTGTTAGGTCATGTGGAACTAGGCGTTGAAGTCAGTGAGGGCCTCATTTGGAGCCTGCTTGATGATCTCTAGCTGGTGATACTGGGAAGACCTGTCTCCGTCGATTGAGAATCTCTCATAAAAAGGGTCTCCGAGCTAATCCCATGTGCCGATAGAGTTAGTCGGCAGAGTGCGATACCAATCTAATGCTTTTCCTCTGAAAGAAGTTGTGAACAACCTCAACGCTATGTTTTGGCCTGTAACTCCGTGTACCAAACATACGTCTACCACATCTTGCAGATGTTCAAATGGTGTTCTTGAGCTATCATCTGTAAATTTAGGAATAGACTTGAGGGTAGAGACCAGAATTGGGGGCCCAAATAGTAGGTGCGATTGGGGCAACAAGGGGAATCCCGACGTCCCAATCCACATAGTTTTAGTTAGCAATCTACATCTTGGATGGTGGAGGAACCAGAACGTTCACACGATGGGTTCTAGCTGGTACTATTCCTAGCGATGGTACCAAACGACCAGGGTTATTTGTTGTTTGTGATCTTGTGATAGGTCGATGGCTCATATACTTGCTTAAGGTTTAAGCATATCTTTTATGGTCCCACTGGGTGTGCCAGGAAAAAGAAAAAATTGTTGATGTCAAAAATTGGCAAGGTAACAACCCTTTGTGGGAAACTTAGTTTTAGGGGGGACCTATTACACCAAATTGAGTAACCTCTAGATTTTAAAGAAGTCGACTTCTTCTATAACTGGGGTTTTGAAAGAGAAAAGGAAGCAGATGTAAAGTAAAAGGATCTAACTAAGGTGATGCGCCAGGATTTAGATATAAGGCATGATAAATCTATCTTTTGAATATGATTTAAGGGCCTGTTTAGTAGTCTGCTATGTTCTGAAATAACAAACATCAAAGAGAAAGAACTAAATAATTCATCTCATAACATAAAAAAAATCACATAGAGCTTTACTGAAAAGAAAGAGTCGAAGACATGGTTCTAAATCAACATTCTATTCAAATCATTGAAGTTGCAAACAAGCTATTCAAAAACAACACAGTATAATGTCTTCAAATATCTAAGAAACAAAAAGGTCAAATTACAAGGGCATAGTCTGTGAGTCTTTACAATCATCTAACAAAACAAAAGGCCTGGTGTCTTTCTAATTCTTCTGCAATTATTTCGAACTCTGTAGATATTATCAACTCCCTCTCGCTCCTTAGAAAAGAGCAGTATATATAGCCAAAGGCTTTCACCACTTGAAATCCTGTAACATAAAAGATTCCTCCATCATGAACAATGATGCTCGCAGCGATGACTCACCATGACCGTTGTAACAGAAAGATTCTCGAGCATGAACCCAGTCACTTGTGAGCCAGATACATTCTCTGCAAATGATGGCAGTGGTCTTGGCCTACCCTGTGCAAACAAGTGTCGCCTCCCAACGAAGGCAGTTAGAACATGTGGAAATATGTGGTAGCTTGGCATTCACACTACTCCTTGTAATGAAGACTTGTCGAAGGGATACGTGATGGCATTTCGTAGCCCATGGTTCATTCTCTCTGTCGTTTGATAAGAGCTTGCGATGAGAAGACATGTGGTTGCATTCATACTATCGACACCGCATGAGGGGCCCGCCAAAAGTCTTGCATGGATGGAGGCTACGTGGCATGCAGTTGGGACCCGAAAAAGAGTCATATGAAAGCAGGCTCAACACGCTTGATTTATTGATACATGGGGGCAGGTCGGGGCTTGGAAGATAAGGGAAGGGAAGCTCCCCTTTGATGAGGGATTAGGTGACACGTGGCGACAGTGAGTCAAGACCGCCAAAGATTTGGCATGGAGGCTTTAAAATCATCGGGCACGGTCAGAGTCTTAGCAAAACATTAAAACAACCCAAAGGGAGCATGAGATATATTTAATATCCACACATACTAACCTTTATTTTTTCCTTACAACTTGGCCATCCTCATTTAGTTTTTTTTTGAACACCTAGTTAGTACCATCCAATGCTTGTCTTCAATTGCTTACTTAGGTTCACTTTTAGAAAGCAAGGACAAGTTTTCTTTTTTTGATGCAATGGCCAATTGCCTTCTTGTCTAGATTTCAGTGTGTTTGTCACCAAGAATGAGATCTTTTGGATGATTTCTTCTAGAATAAACTTAGATGGAGTCTTTGTGTCCTTCCGTTCACTTACCTTATTTTTAAATTCTTCTACTTCCTCTTCTTTTCAATTTGCTTCCTCTTGGTAATCAATTTCATGTGCCTTTTCTTTTTGATGTCTTTCCTCATCCACTCTTACATTTGCACTTTCAACAATTTTGTGCAATCATTTATTATAGAATATGTAGGCTTTTATCCTTGAAGAGTAATCGAGGAAGATACTTTCATCAGACCTAGAGTCAAAATTTCCAAAATCTTCATCATTTCTCCTTATATAGCATTTTCTCCCAAAGACTTTGAAGTATTTCACCATTGCAGGCCTACCCTTTCATAGTTCATATGATGTTTTACTATGATTGATTTTGATTTTCCCTCAGTTCAAAATATAGAATACCATATGAATTTCTTCTCTCCATAATGTGTCTAATAGCTTGGACTCATTTAACATGGTTCTTGCCATTTCTTGAATGGTTCTATGCTTTCTTTCTACAACTCTATTTTGTTGTGGAGTTCTTATGAAAGAAAAATGTCTCCTTATACCATGTTGCTCACAAAATTATTCAAATTCATTTGAAGTGAATTCACCTCCTCTATATGATCTTAGACATTTGATTTTTAGGCTAGTTTCATTATGAACTAAGGCTTTGAATTCCTTAAACTTCTCAAATGCTTCAAAATTTTCCTTTAAAAATTTACAATTGAAGTCATTCTAAAATAACCATCAATTAGTAGTATTAAATATCACTCACCTTGTAATTTTTTTGTTCGTTTTGGCCCACAAAAGTTTGTACGGACAAGTTCCAAGTGTTTTTGATGTTGAATACTCCAATTTGAAACTTGCCCTTGTTTTCTTTCCTTATTGGCACTACTTACAAATAGTATTTGAAGGCTTTGCAATCTTTGGCATATCTCTCACCACCTGCTTATTGTTGATCTTAACTAGATTGTAAAATTTTATATGCCCCATTCTTTTTTGTCATAACTAGCTCTCATCTTCTTACCCCATATACAGTTTTCTACCTTTGATTTCACTAAGGATATAAAGATTATTGGTTTTTCTACTCACATCTGCAATAATTTTCTTGGTCTTTATCATTTCACATCCTTTAGCATGAAATATAAGTGTGTCCTTGGTCACACATTTGACTCACACTTAGGATATTATGCTTCAACCCTTAAACATATAAAACATTCTTAGTTAAGTCGTCTTTCCATTATCTAGGCTAAACCACCTTTTCTTGTTATCTTTTCCATATTATTATCCCCAAATTTTACTGTCCCTCCATTCACTTCCTTCAAGGTGAGGAATTTTCTCCTATCTCTAGTTGTGTGGCTTGAGAAACCACTATCAATGTACCACCAATTTCCCTCATTTTGAGCATGAAGATAAGTTTGCACAAGCCTGGATCTCCCCTTATTTTCTTTCTCATGTTTCTTTTTCCATACTTTTGAATATTCCTCATTTTGTTTAGCCATAGTATCCTTCTTCTTGTTCTATTTAAGTGGTTCCACAAAACCACTTCTACAAAAGTGTGTCGTGTGTCCAAAGTTGTTGCACTTATATCATACAATGTATTATAATCCAATGAAGGAGCAAATGAATTATAATTCCTATTTGAGAACACATAAGGACTTCTGTTCCTTGTTCCAAATAAAGTTATTTTTTATATGTGCCCTACAGTCTATTGTTTTACAACCAAAGTGATTACACAAAAAATAATAACCAAATACAAAATGTTGGAACCTGGTCATGTGGGCCTGCTTTGGAGGAGAGGACCTTTTGAATTTGTCCTTGTTATCTTTTGGAGTAGTGCTTATCTTTTTTGGGACTTGATTCTATTTATTTTTGTTGATAGGACTTTTGAGAGCATCAATGAAGCTTTTTGTCCTTCCCTCATTTTCCTCCTTTAGGCTCTTGGTGATCTTCTTTGTTGGCCATTTGATTTTCTTTATATCCAAGACCATTCTTTATAAATGGTGACCTCTTCCCATTGGTGATATCATCTAAGATCTTCGTACTCTTCTCAGATTTGAGGCTCTTGTTTAGCTAAGTAGTTGTTTTCTCTAATTCTCTCAAGGAAGCAATTTCAAACTCAAGCCTCTCACAATTTTCTTCTTTTGTCTTTAATTTAATTCTTACCTCATCCTCAATTCATTTTGCCTCTTCAATTTGAATTTTAGACTGATGATCATTTTCTCTGGCTCCTCAAGACTTTGTGACATTTTCGCCTTAGATTCACAATCCTCTTGAAGCTATAATTTTTGCTTCAAATTCTTCTTCTTGAGTTTCTTGATTTCATTTAGGGAAAAAATAAGTTCCTTTTCCATATCTAATTCCCCATCCATTTCAACTTTCTCTTCCCCTTCAATCTCCTTCTCCACCTTTTCTTCACTTTCCAAGATATCATTGTTTGTTTTGATTTCCATGAATAGAATCTATTCTCTATTGTTGGTGGAGAAAATCTCTTCGAATGAACTACTTTACTCCTTGGAATAGAGGTTTTTCTTGTTCTTGTAAAAGGTCTTTTCTTTTTTCTCAAATTTTCCTTGTTTGTGGCCCTTTTTTATGTTGATAATTTTTGCCACTTTTCTTTATATTGTGCTCTTCTTCTTCTTCACTATTTTTAATTTTTCCATATGGGAATTCAGCTACAAAATTTCCTACCTTTCCACATTTAAATAATTTAAAAGGAAAATTACCTTTGTACTTGTTGGATCCTTTCTTTAGCTTCCTCATAAAATGAGTTTCTTCTTCGTCTAAATCATCATTGAAACTATCGCTTGGCTTGAACTATTTACTCTTCATTTTTTCTAAGGCTTTGAAGGCTGTATCTTGTTTAGATGATTTCTCCTTTTTGGTCCTCATTTCATATGCAATGAGGATCCCATGCAACTCATGCATTTTTAGAGTATCTAGATCTTTCATTTCTTTGATGATGGAGACTTTGTCATTGAATCTCAAAGGAAGAGACCTTAGTACTTTTTGCACAATCGTTGCATCCTTAACCTTTTCTTCAAGGCCTCTAATAGTGTTAACAATTTCATCCACACGATGTAGATTGGCTACAATATTTTCTTTGTCCTTCAATTTTAAACTTTTGAATTGCCTTCTATGTGTTTTAAGCTTAGCTTTCTTTACCTTGTTGTCTCCTTCATAGATGCTCTTTATTTTATCCCAAACCTCTTTTTCTGATTCACAGTGCATTAGCTCGATGAACTATGATTCTACTAGCTGACCACACAAAATCGCATTCATAGCTTTTACATTATTTTCACTTGTCTTTGTTTCCAAATCCTTTGGTAAAGATGGTGGAGCTACATATCAACTCACAACTGATTGCCAAATATCATAGCCAAGAGGCATTAGGTAAATGCACATCCTTATGCTCAAGAAGGCATAGTTTGTTCCATTGATTAATGGAACCTTGTTTGAGGAGAATCCTTCTTGACAGACCATGTGTGCTCTTGAGATCTACCTTTTAATGGTTAGACTATACTTGAAGGGAACCCACTTTGATACCAATTGATGAGAACACACTTGTATTGAGAGCGGTGGTGAATCAATATAAGACTATCTTTTACTTTTTCAAATTACTAACCACAATAACTTCAAATACACAACATCAACATATAAGAACACAATATTTACATGGAAACCCTTTTGAGAGAAAACCATGAAATAAAGAATTCTTGGATCTACTATTAAAATCTAGTCACAAATAAAATACTTCTTTATAAGATTTCGTAGGCACCAACACATTGGAAACACCAATCCCCACAACTAAGCACCAACTTAGTAAGAGACACCAATCTCTTTGAATTAGAGGCACCAACCTCTTAGACAATAATATCTTTGTCTTATTGATGATTCTCCTTGAAAAATCTGCCTGTGAATGATCTATTATATTCTTTTCACACATAAATCTTGGTGTATGTATGATATATCTTCTATTCTAACACTTCTTCCCCACATTCAATACTCACATCTTATATCTTTCAAAAAGGAGGCAACCTTTTGGATGGATACATTTCTTGGCATAGGAAGGAAACTCTCTATTAATATGCACCTATTCATTAAAAACTTGGGCACTCACCTAAGGGTTCAACCCCTTCAAAAAATACAAATTTATTTAATTTTAATTTCCCAAGTGGGGTGCCTCTATAAGGGGTCCAACTCCATAATTTAAAAAATAATTTAATTTAATTTTAAGATCATAAGGAGGGCCCACAATGGAGGAGGTCATCCAACATTAATTATGAATTTAATTTAATTTCATCGTTGCCTTGTGAAGATAAAATATGCCCTTAGAATATTGTGATTAGTGGCCTTTGGCCTTCATTCTTTCAAATCCTCATTAGCAATTAATTCCCTTGGTCCTTAACAATGTCTTTGACATCAATGACAATTAATCCAACATGTATGTGTATTTTGAAAACTTTCACTAAATGCATGTGTATAAAAATTACCTTACAACATATAACTTCAATTGTTGATTGTTGTTTATTGCATGATATGAAGTCTTCTTGAGTTCAATTTGAGAAAGGGGCTTGCAACTTAAGTTAAAGTTGGGACTATGATTGATTAATAAATTTAATGATTGTCTGAAGCAAAGTAACCCCTTCAACTTATTTTGTATGCGAAGAAAATTCTATTTATTGTTTGGTGCCTTTGGTTTCTATAAACTTAATCACATGTTTAGTGGACTCTTTTGTGTGTAGGGAACTGTGAGGATTTTTGGTAGGTGGTGGTTGTGGTCTAATCTCATTGGCCTTATTACTAAGTAGAATGGACGAGGCTCATCGACGCCACTCATGGAAACCCATGAAACCCTATCTTACTAGGAGAGTCTCATATACAAGCATCTTTGTGCCATGTTTCACTATCCAAAACTAGCTACTCTTAGGTTTGTGAAAACGACTCAGGATTGATTGAAATTGGGTAAGCAAGTCAATCTTGATCAAAGGTGATTATCTAGGACTTTGTTACAAATTTGGTGATGCCAATTCCTTATACAATGCCCAAGGTGTGGTGTTTTCCTCTCTTCTCAATTTAGTTTCACAAAATTGAGTGGTGAAGCATAAATCTATTAGGAGTATGGTGTATGTTTTGGATTGTACACTCATCCACTATAGTAGGGCTCAAAAAATTTGGCATTTTTTCAAGGTATTTAGTTGGCCCATGGTTTTACGCCTACTATTTTTAATACCACTGAGTATTTTCCTATTGTAATGTCCTATAAACTAAATGCACATGAATTACGACTATTGTAATTTATAAAAATAGAATTATAGATTTCCTATATCTCTTGTTAAGAGCATCAAACTCTACATTGTATTATAATATTATTATTGAGAATAATACATTAGAGTGTGTGGATGCTAGATCCTGTCTAAATATTTTCCTAATGTATATCTTTTGTTATCACAAAAATGCAAGGATTCACCATATAAATCAATTCACTTAGTCACAATTTGCCAAGATCTTATAAATAATTTTAGGGGTTTTTCATCAAAATCATACTTGATCCACATATATGCACATCCACTAGACCTCTTCTTGTGTGTGAGTTTTATAAACAAAGCACTCAAAGACATTAAAAAAATAGTGTGTAAGAAAAGTGGTCATGGATGCAAAGAAGAAACCACCACACCTCATTAGAATTGTTTGGACCTTTGTAAGGAAATAATTCATGATACTAGTTCAAATTTGATTTACTTCCTAGTTTATCTACTATGGAGGATTTTTGAGTTGAAAGAGCCATTGCAACTTATAACAATGACATAGGAATGTAAAACATGAAGTGAGTCAAAGACAAAGTAGGGGAAGAGGATGAATGAAATTGTGGCGAGTGTATACTTTCTGGTCAAATGTGTAATATATCACATCTTTTGTATCTTCTATTTTCATCATATTCAAATTAGGGAATTTTGACAATCCTAGTCATAGGAATGAGTGCATTGATCCTTAGCTAGATGAACGTTGTAACTCATGAGAGAGATCCTCACCATCATCTACAATAAATATATTCATCCCATCGTCTAGAAAAAGTTGGTGATGCTAAAAATGCATCTACACATGGTTGTATATGCAATGAATTCAAAGTGGTATGTTGATAGACTTTGTATAGTTGTTTCTATTAATGACCACAAGGTAAAAAGTGACCTCATCAGGACATTTAATAAAAAATTTAATTCGTAAGAAGTTTCATTTATTAGAGTTGAGTAGATAAAATTTATTGAACTAGATAGCTATAAGACTTCAACAAGGATTGACAAACACACTTTGGTGCAAGACAAGCTAGTTAATTAGTGGAAATTCTACGAACCTCTCATATTGCTATGTACACTTGTCATTCATCTTCTCTTAGAAATTTCTAATTCCTCCCTTATTTGAAAGTAAGGGATCCACATAAAATTGTATCATCTCTTAAGAGAAACAAACTTATAACTGAATCCACTCTCTCAACATAAACAAATTTACTTTTGCGAAAACAAAAAAGCTTGTCTCATTAATTATAAGATAGTGAAAGTACAATTAAATCTTAGCAACAAAATAAGATGTAGAGCTTGAGAAGCCATATAAAGTTAATGAGCATTATGTAGAGACGAAATTGATTGGACTCACATTTTAAGATGAGAATATAGTTTATTCTAATGATGAGGAGTTCTAAAGATATCCAACAAACGATGACTAATTTTTAAGCTTGTTACTCAAACAAAAACTAACTATAGATACATTTTCCAGCTTTCCCATTTTTGAAATTTTAATGTTTGTCAATTGTAGTCTGTAATTGGAATTTCAGCTGCTTTATATTTTTCTTTGTCAATTATTATTAGCATTTATAATGTCACAATTGACATTTTATTGATTGTGTAGTGTATTATCAATTTTAATATTTATTGTTACGTCATCTTGTGCAAATTATAGTTATATGCAAATATATACAATTATCCCTCAAAGCTAAGAAAATCTTGACCCCCTTCCTCAAAAATATTGTTCCTAAAATTTAAATTTTGTTTTGCCATCCACATCCAAATTATTTATTAAAAAAAATCCCAAATTTTTGCTGTCCCCGAACTCCGAGAAACAATGATTTTAAATAAACATATTAAAACTTAAAAAAACAACTGCAGTGCTTTAACAGTTGCTTAAACAAGATTTTTCCAGTTTTCGAACTTATATCTATATTGAACTTGGAGTGATGGGTCACCCTAATATCTCCTAATCCCAGAAATGTAGATGCTTGAAAGTCTCGGTACCTCTTTCATATAACATAAATAATTCCTTGACATACTTGTTCTCCTCTAGAAATATATGCATAGCCTGTCGCAAATCTTTTAGTCAAGTACTCCTTCCCAAATTGCACAGGTTAGTTTTAGTGTCCCAGATTTTTGTCCATGCCCAAATAGCTGTCCACACATTTGCAGCTAAATTTGTACCTTTAAGAGGAGGGCATTGGATATGAGCCACTTTTAAACTGCTCAAATTAGGGACTACTATTCTTCCTCCTGCAACCAATGTCATAACTGTGGAGCTTTTCTCCCGTTTATGATAGCCAACAAGCCCCAGAACCAGATGCCTGGAACCCAAATGGAAGCTATCGGAAAATGCTACTAGATGTATCACTCTCATGATAAGCTGAATCATGATTTGCATATTGGTTAAAGTAGGTTAAGCCTGTTAAACAGGTTTTAATGGATACCCTTCTGATTATGCAAATTGCATACTCATTTTTTGTTGACAGTTTAAAAGCTCTTCATAACGATAAGAGTCTTATATCTTCAACTCAAACACCTATCTTACTGTTTTGGATTCTCCATAGAATTTTTCCAATGCTCCTTATATTTTCTAACTTCTAAAGCAAGTGGAACATCCTTAGCAACTGTAGTAGATGGAAAAGCTCCTATGAATGAAAATACTTTGCCCATATTAGACTGACACATTTTGACAAATCCGCAGCTTTTATCACAAATAGCATTGTGCCCTTTGATGCAGGGGCATCGCATTTTTGATGTGGAAAATTTTGTTTGGCTTTTGGTTTTTCCTGTTTTGTGTGGTTTTCTTTTGTCCCTTATTGACAAGTGGCAGTATTGGAGAGGCAGCGAACTACTCCCTTGAGTTGCATCGAGCTTTCTTTGTGGGATGGGAGAGAAAATTGAGGGGAAGCATCGCCCATGTGTGTGTGGGTAAGTGATTGTCAAAAAAAGAGACAAGAAACAGTTATGCTGAACAATTGAACTGTGCCTGGCAGAGAGACCCACGTTTTTGTTTGAGGAAAAGGAGGGTGTGCTAACGAATACGTGAGAAAGAGGATGAAGGGTGTGCTAAGGTCGCCAAAGAACAAGGGGGGCGTTGGCAGGGGAGATTCTCGGGTTCTGTAGTTGCTTACTTTGAGACAGTCAGCTTTAAACAAAAGAAATCTTTTCTCCTATCGATGGTGTTTAAAGAGTTTGCATTTCAAACAAAGATAACAAGTTTCTACAATTCATATTGATAATTGTTAAAAGATTTTTGAATTCGATTGTGTGAAATTTTTTGCATCAACAGATCACACTTCGTGATCCATCATCAGAATGAAAAAAGAAAATGCCAAGAATAATTTCATTTACATCAACGTTTCGGAGTTTGCATTTGCTAAAAGAATGAGGGATAAATTCATTTCTGTTGTGTTGCTTTGACAAGTTCTGTATTCTTTGTGTTATGTGTAGCATGCTGAAACTTGAAAATTTTGTCCTTCATTATTTGCTGACCCGTGGAGTATCTTGTTGAGAGTCTAGTGTCGCCTGGTATTAGCTGTTTGCAGTTTGGGAATGAATAATAGAACACACTGTGGCAGCGTATGCTCTGTTCTCTCTTCCTGTGCAACTTGTGATAAGGCCGCTTAGTGCCTATGTACTTTTTTTTTGTCGCTTGCAAAAGATAAATGATTTCAGATTCCTCATTTCTTAGCTGCGTACAGGTCTATGTGGCTTGTATTGACTATATGAAAACCGATTCCTTGTTTTGAATTGTGCTCAAGGCTGTGAGTAAATTAGCTTGGAATTGTTTGGGGGATATGTCCTGTAACAGGTAGCAGTATATTTCAGATTGCAAATTAACCTTACGAAAATCAATCCCTTAAAAGATATTGTTAAGTTGACAAGCACCATTGTACCCTTGTGAGAAATAGCTCCTAGATAACAGAAAGACTAAAACCATGCATTGTAAGCATTTACACTGTAATTTTAAAAATGACAATCACAGAGGAGGTATAGATGAAATTTTTTATAGTGATCATATCAAGCAATAGAAAAGTATTATCATTTGTGCACCTTTCAATATAATTACATAAACCTGTTGTGCAATTTGTTCACTAATTAAACAACTTCTATTCTAAACGTAGTAGATTGTTGTGAGTGTGCAGTTGTTTCTAAAATCCTCTCCCTCAGGAAACATTACCAGAACCTAGAGTCCACCATTCTTGGCTGCCTTTTGTAATATGCTTCATTAGGTCTGTCGATCTGGAACAACAATTAATTTAAGCAGTCTTTAAAAAGTAAGTCTTGAGCAGGTTTGCAGCGTAAAGCTGAGAACAATGTAACTTGGTTTATCCCATTTAATAACATTTGAATCTTAGAAATGTTTCTTGAACCTGCAAGCAACGCTCACTTATCACTTAAGCTATGAGATATTCTTAAATAGAGATATTTTCATATTAATATAAAATCCAATCTTTGATCATGGCATTCTTGTCTTCACTTTGGCTCCAATCCGTGAACGTTTTCAGCAGTAACATCACCAGCATGAATATTCCACAAAATCATGCAAATCAATCAGAATCTTACACACAAAATTAGGTTAAGTACAGTGTGTGGACAACATTAGAACTAAAGGCAACAAGAAGCTCGTGTTATATTAGCAACAACTTCAAATGTCTAGACCATGATTAATATCCCCTCTCCCTATTTCAGTTTTGCAGGTTGTAATGTGCATGGTTTGCTTATCAGTTACTTGAGTATCCATATCAAAAGGTAATTAACAAGTTAACCGACTATGGGTGTATTTCAGGAATTGTTTACTAACAATCAAAGTTGCTTTCTTAATCTAATCCTAGTCAGCTTCGTTCCTCTATCTAGTCTTGTGTAACCAGGGATTTGTCCTGTAATAGTTAAAGACAACTTGTTCGTGCTATAATGTAAAGATCTGGATTTTTTGTGAATTAAATAACAGATTTGCAAGGAGCATTTTCAAGCTTAATCCTTGCTAAAACATTACTGGAATACTGGAAATATTCTTAGAGAAAATTTGAATCATTCATTGCAGGGAAAAATGTAACACAATGAAGCTGTAATTATATAGGCCATTCTTATGAAAAACATCCATCTTATCGTTTCAGAGTTCTTTTACATTGATAGAGATCATGCTTAAACAATTGAAAGACACAAAATTCATTTCTGAACTGAACATCTTTCCTAAATTAAGGATCAATCTACAACTGATATGCCATAATTGTTTAAACTTTAAAGTACTCAACAGTGCAACCCAGATGATATATATATCAAAATTGAATATGTTCTGGTATAAAAACACAAAAGATTGTCTTCTTTCCAAATTTCGATACCACTATGTGTGGATAATTGAAATCCAGCTTTAGATTCTAATATTAGAAATTCTGATTACAGATGGGAATCTGTGTTTTTATTTCAGCTTCTAATGTTAGATCCCAAGCTCTCCATGTGACATCTTCAACTTTTTAATTGGGAGCAATGAAGTAAATATTTAACCATTGAAATGAAATTTCTGGCAATATCATTGCAAGAAAATTCCAAAATTACATTTTTCTAGGGAACAAGTACTGAAAACCAGCATTTAATTCAGAAATGATCTTAATATCTGTGCCATATCTAGTTATCGGCGGAAGGAAAAGCCAAACTCCCGTAGCGTAAACAAACATAAGAGTCGTAGGGATTGCAATGAATTTGGGTAATGTTATGTAAGGAGACAAGCTTCTTGTTAAACAGATCTCAATGCCAACAGATAAGCCATGGAGAATAAAGAAAGCCGTAACTTCCCAACTGGGTTGCTTCCCCGTAAGGTAATAGAAAATCAATTCATGCATCAGTCCAGAAACTACAAATGAAGAGATAACTGCAAATCCTCTTGCCCAAAGGGGAGGCTTGACTTTTGTTGCTTGATTTCCCTGGCTTCTCCCATATAACTTTTTGTGGACCATCCAGCAGAAACTCAATACAGGGCCGTAAACAGAAGGCCTAAGAATATTTGTTACAATAAGGTTCCATCTTGCACCCCAAAAATCCTTCAATGAAGTTGCAAGATAGGGTTTGTTGGATTGAGGTTTTAATTGAACCCCAATTAAAGAATTTGATACTACTGCAAGGCTTACCAAAACAATATCCTGGGCTAAATACATATGCACACCATAAAGCGCCATAATCAAGCTCTGGGGAATCAAATGCCTGAAAGAATATGAATATATAACTAGTGCTAAAAGGCATCCTTTTATAATTAAACCCACCCCTAGAATACATCCCTTTAGAATTACATTATGCCACTTGTTGAATCTACCTGGGTTTGAAAAAGAAATATTGGGTTCAGCCTTAGGTTTGTATTCATTAATCTCAATAGGAAAAGCAGCAACGCCCACAAAATGAAGAAGATTTAACTTTGCCCATGGGTTTGCGAGCGGACCCAAATCAAAACAGAGCATTAAAAGCTTAAAGGAACTAATCCATGTGAAAATAAATGATAAAATTGCTCTCATGTGCACAGTGGAGAGTTGTGATGGAAAAGTTATGTATATACCCACCACAGGACTGACTGCTAAAATGCGTAGAAATCCCTTTGGAAGCTTTGAGACCACATAGTATGAATAAATTAGCCCACCAAAAAGCGTGCCCACAATACCAAAGCTGTTCTTCAGTACTTCCTCCATGGTAACCAAGATCTATATCAGAGGTATGCAGAAGTTTTTAGTCGGTCGTGTGTTATTTCCATACTTCCTCATGGTACCCAAGATCTATATCAGAGGGACGCTTAAATTTTTAGTCAGTCGTGTTGTTATGTAGTAAGAAGATTATTAATTTATTGATTATCTATATATGATATCATACTGTGTCTGACCGGCATGATCACATCTTACAGTCAAAACATATTCTTTACGCCGAATTTACGCATCCTATATGAAGATGAGCGAGCTGAATTGGTCGATCGATGGTTGAGCGTATTCCAAAATGGATGCAAGACGATTCAAGTCATATTGACCGTTTATTATTATACACAGCCGAAATTTATTTTTCAATGCAGTTTTATCTGCCGCCAGTCTAAACCCTGATGTGGATTGCATGGCATTCATGAGATCGAACTGCAACTTGCATTTTACAGCAAGGTGTATTTAATATGAATCAGGTGATAAAATGCTCAAATTGTTCTCATAATTTAATACTCTGTCTCAAGGGGATTTAAATCATTTGGCAGGTGAAATTTGAAAGCAATGAAATTATTTTAAGTGTTTTTTTTTTAAACTGAAAGTCTGAAAATTGTATTGTCCTGCGCAATATTTCATTTGTAATTATTTTTTATGTAGAAATATGTGGAAAAAAAAAAAAAACATCAGCTATTATAATATTCTTAGATTGAAGCGTGTAATTATTTTTTAATTAATTAAGTAGTTAAATGTAATAATCATATTTATTACATCGCTGAGAAGATTATGCAGATAAAAAATCATAGATAGTTCGTTTTTGAATTTAATGAATTTAGAAAGTTGATATGTTTGAACTCTCTATGGCCAGATGACTATAATTCTCTATATGTAACTGAAAACTTTTTAAGATTAATAATATTTATCAAATTATAATTATTTTTAATTATTTTAAAATCAATCAATATATTAATAAAATATTTATTTTTATAAATATAATATTATAATTAGTTATTGTTAATATAATTTTAAAATAAAATAAAAAACTTTTAAATAAATATAAAATTATTTTTAAAGAGAAAAAAATAATATCTAAAATATATTTTTTTATTGTTAAGTGAATAAAAAAATACATTAAATTTTTATTCTTGAATAGGTGTAGGGAAAATTAAATTAACTTTTAGATAAATAAATAATCAAAATAACTTTTAGATAAATACATAAAAATAACTCTTAAATAGATTTCAACTATAATAAAATATTAAATAAAATAAATTTTAAGTAGATCTTACTACTTTAATTTACATGCTAATTGAAATTATTAAAACATTACATAGATAAAATAAATTCTTCTACAAAACATATTTTATTGATATACTATTTTTAAGACAAGTATATATCACTATGTGACACTTATTTACATTACAATATTAGTTTTTATTAGTATTGGTTTCAGGTTCGACTCTACTTCTAGGTTTACTCGGTTGGGACTGACTTTCGGATTGTTAGATCTCCCCGCAAGGGACTAGTCTTGCCTCAACTTGCCCCCTTGGACATTGGGCTAGGTCGTGGGGATACCCCTGTCATTAACAATAAAAAAAGTGTTTGTACATAATATGAGTATCTCTTTTGTAATGATATTTTGTATTAAATTATTATCATACTAATTAATTAATCAGAAATCTAGTATTATTTCCAAACCATCTCCCTCTAAATGGATGCATAGTTGATATGAAGCTATCACTTATCCTTTGAGACCTATGTTGCACAAACATCATTGTTGAATGGCCTACCAATTGACCTTATGTCTTGCACAAATTTATGCAAAAAATAGACCAAAATTTATCCTAATTAACCTTCCAAACCTCTTCGGCATACCCATTGCACACCAAGGTGTGATTGCTAGTTTAAAACAATGAAATAGTAAGTGTTATAAAATAAATATTAGGAGGGGAGGTTTCAATTATTGGAGTTATTCCACCCTTTATTATTTAGGGTTTTTTCCCTCTTCCATTAGCTTTCAATTAGTAGGGGTGGTCTCTTTTTTCCCTAAGCTCATTATATAATTAAATTTTTAATACATCTAATTGTAATTGAATATTTCTTGGTGGGAAGATAAGTGATAATTTTTTTTTTTCCTAACTAGTGGAGGCCCAACCACAACTTTAAGATAACAAGAATGGTAAGTAGGCAATGACCATTAATCTTAACAACTATCTAGAGGAGTTTGGCTAAAAAGTTGTTTAATTGACAATGGAGAGAATCCTCCTTAGTGGCTATAAGAGTGACAACAACATGAGTTAGAGTGGTTTTACTACTACCTTTAATTGGGGATATGCCACAAGAAGGTGAAGAGGGACCTTGGCAATAGTACAAGGAGCATTCCCTCAATGATCAAGTAGAAATGTACATGTTGCTCTTCAAAGGCCACTTTACTGGCTTGAATTTGTACCCGTGTGAACATATTTCAAACCATTGTAGAGACCCAAATTAGTTCATGCCTAATCACATTTGAATTTACCCTATCCTAACCAATTAAATACATTGCTATGATCAATCAATCAATCAATCATACTTCACCTTTATCCCTCACCCTTAACTGAATAAATTTGCATTTATTTAATTAAGTTTAACCCTTCACCTTTATTCCCTACTTTAATTAAATAGATTTATATTTATTTAATTAAGTCTAGTCTTATCCCTCGAAATATTTCAACTAAATAAATTAATTAATGCATAATTAATTGATTGATTGATTTAGGCTAATTAATCCCTAATCATGTGCACATGTGACAAGAATATTATTTTCAAATGAATCCTAATTTTAAATTCTCCACCTCCTTAGGAATGTGCAACAAGACAAATCTTGTCTCTCTAAAAGTCAAATATTTCCTCTTTTAGAAATCAAATCTTTCCTCCCAATATACTTTTTTTTAAAATATCCCCCTTGTTTGAGAGTTATATTCAATTGTGAGCCCTCCATTCCTCACACCTAGCTCTTACACCTAATGGGATACTTGTCACATGACTTCAACTTCAGTCCAACCCTAATCCTCAATCAATCGTAGTCATCCATTAACCAATGTGTCTTGACCCTTGATTTCCCTCTTGGAAAGTCTATAAATTGAAGGCCTCTCATCCCATTTGGGCATCCACTCTTATGTTATCCTTAGGCTACTCTATTTTCTATCTAATCCATCTTCATCATATCCTTATGTTATCCATTTGATCTATCATCATCTCAATCCTGCTATCATGTTGTTTTCATAAGCAATTGCATTCCATACATCAAAATGAACACATCAAGAGAGTATTTGGTGCAACTTTTCTTCTAACTCAATCCAAGGAGAAGATGATAAACAAGGTAAAAGGTTCCATTTGCATGCATTTGAATAATTTATTTACCCTTGTTGTCTTTAGTTTCTCATGTTTGGTCTTCTAACCCCATTATTTTTCTTGAGTTTTTATGATTTTTATGGCTTAGGTTCTAGAACAATGCTTTCACAATATATTTTAATGCTCGTGTTTCTAGAACCATGCTTTTTTCTGTGTCAATTCTTGTGTTTCCAAATTTGTGCTTTTGCACTATGGTTTAGTGCTTGTGTTTCTAGATCTGTGCTTTCACATTATGCATTAACACTTGCATTTCAAGATCCACACTTTCACATTATGTTTTAACGCTTTCATTTTTAGATCCTCACTTTTGCACAATTTTTAGTGCTTCTATTTCTAGAACTGCACCTTTACACTATGCTTTAGCAATTGCATTTCTAGATCCACGCTTCCACACTATGCTTTAGTGTTTTCACTCAAATATTAGCACTTCCACATTATGTTTTAACACTTCTACTATAGATTATCACTTGCATTTCATAGAATAATTATTTTATTTCATAGACTAGTGGTTTCATTTCATAGATTAGTGCTTCTTCTTCATAGATTAGCGTTTACTTTCTAGATCAACATAAATGCACCTAGATCAACACATTTTATAAAAATTGGCATAAATTTTGATCTACTTATCAAATTTTCAACTTAATATAGGATTTGAAAAGATGATTCAATACTCTATATGCAATATACCAAGTTATTTTTATATAATTTAGAATAAAAATAATGTAAAATCACTTGAAATTCATACTTATTTTTCAAAACTTAATTTTTTTATAACTCTTGCATATGACATCCAATTTTAACAAAAAATCTAAAATCTATTAGAAAATAATAAGGAATCCATTGGTAGCCTCCATTTTTCTTTAATTTTTTATTGGTGATTTTATTTGAGTGCAACCATCATTGTTAGTCCAAGACATTTTTGTGAAACTACTAACATATTTGTGTTGCAACTACATTTATCCAAGGCTTAACATTTTCCACTAGATTTTAGTTGCACTAAAGTTAAAGTAGTGGTGAAATAATTTTTCTTTCTATCTTTGGGTGAGGGGTGTGTATGCTCTCCTCTTGCACCATTATGTGAACTTGAGAATAAAAATATAATGTCTTTTTTTATTATTATTATCCCAAGGAACATAATGCGTGTTTTATCTCCCCTTACACTTCATGTGATTTGGCTAAGCCCCCAATAAATTTATACCTTATGAAAGTGAAGGGTGAGAGTGGGTTACCCTCTCCTCTCGACTATTTAATTTTTTTTCTCTTTCATCTATGGATTTGGTCTCACATACCCTTGAAGTATTTGGTGGACTCCCTTGTAACCTTGTTCATCCTAGATTAAGAACTTTTAGCCATCACTTAGTGTGGTGCAAGGGACACATATCACCCCCTAAAGGTACTCACAATGTACTTATATATGGTGAGATAGATCTAATTAAGGTAAATTCTTTAGCCACCTTTGGTAAGGGATATGGCATGCACGTGACTACTCCTACTATTCATTCACAAGTAGATAGTATTAATGGAATAATTTTCCTTATAGACCCATACTAGGTGTCACTCCCACTTGAATAATATAGGTTTGTGCACATGCTTGGTCTTTCTTCTTATAATGCATATTTATTAGCCCAAATCCCTGTTATTTTTTTTTGTTTGTTTTTCTTTCAAATTCTCCCATTAGTCAAGAAAGAAAACCTTCATCCTAAATCAATCATCCAAGATTTTCCTTCAAATAC
The DNA here is from genome assembly GCA_007115665.2 of Sequoiadendron giganteum. Taxonomy (NCBI): domain Eukaryota; kingdom Viridiplantae; phylum Streptophyta; class Pinopsida; order Cupressales; family Cupressaceae; genus Sequoiadendron; species Sequoiadendron giganteum. The sequence goes on from CM021107.1 coordinate 86,024,483, forward strand.
CGTATTCATTCCCTAGATCCAATTCCTAATCCATCTAAATCACCCCAAATTTATCTAATCCAATTCTCTATTCCAAAACATCAAACCAATTGCCCGATGAGTCCTAAAATTGACCTCATTTCCTTGTTTTAAGTTTCACATTTATCATGAAATTTCTGATAGTTTGAAGACATTATCCAAAAATTTCTATTTATCCTAAGTATTAAAGAATGAAGGATTTTATATATATTATATTGCTAAATGACTGTGTGCATTTGTGAATGTCTATGAAATGTGATAGTACCTTATGTTAATTATGGTTATTAATGATGTAGAGATGATTTTGAGGAAAACTAATCCTTGTGCAACAAAGGACCAGCTGCCCACAACAAATGATGTTTTTCAACCTACACCCAAAGAAATGATCACCTACAAAAAAGAGGTATAGCCACCCGCAAATAAAGGAGGCAGTGATCAAATACTGTGGAAATGGTTTCTCTATGAATCATTAAAGTTTTTTCACTAATGTTGTCACCAATAATAAAGATAATCATGAAGATAAGAATATATTTTTGATAATGGTAGATCATGGTTCATAATATGAATTGTCTTATTTTGCACATTTTTAGTTATAACTATCTTCTTTAGGACATAGAGTATTAATAAGATTATGAGACTCACACCTCTATATGATTAGTTTCCCACTTTGTTTAGGATAGGAATAAGTCCTCTCCCTATGTTTGTGGATGAGTTGACATTTTTTAAAAGTTGTTTAGAGTCCAAAATGATCACTCTCTAGATCCTATATATATAGTAGATCTTGCACAAAGTCGAAGATCTAGTAATAGTAGACTTTTTTAGCAACACTTCTATCAATCAATACTTTGTTATCAGTTTGAGTTATCTTTTCAAGAATTCAATAAATAAAATGAATTCAACCAATCATATGGAATTCTAAGTTGAGATTTGATTAAGATATTTTGAGATCATAGTTACTCAAACAAGGGCCTCTTGAGGTAACACCAATACTCCGTATAGTTTAGATTGATTGATAATTGTTAGAATATATTATTAAAGTTATGTTATTCAATTTGAATTACTTTGATAAGTAGCAATCATTTATTTATTAATAGTTAATAATAGTTGCATGCAAGTAGTTACAATATAGTTGATCCATTCAATCATTGTCTCCATAGGAATATCTACTCGTAATAATTGTTATACAGTTAAGTTGTTTTCCATATGAGTCCATTTTTAGTTGATTTTTTTCCAGATAAGGTTTATTTTAGTTAAGCCTTTTATACGCAATTTCTAGGATAACTTAGAATCCATAACTACACATGTAGTCCCAACACCATCTAATAAATAATGATTCACTGGGTTATAAATTAAATGTAGCACATCTAAGTCAATAATTTTCTTAATAAGGGATTTATTGGTCTATTGAGATGAATGTATGCCCTCTCCATAATATTATCCAACCATCTAATCTAACTCCTTCCCATCCAATCTTTTCTAATCCACTTTTATCCATCTCAATCCCATCCAACTCATAAATCCATACCCTACCCCAACAAAAAAATCATAATCAAGGGTAAACCAATCACTTGTTAATATGAAGTCAATTTTATTGTTATTCAAGTAGTGATGAATAGTCAACATTGATATCTAGCTAGTGCTTTAGGTATGCGCTTGATATGGCCGAGGGAATTTTATTCAATCGAAGGTTGCAATGAATGAAAGGGAGTCAAGTGTGTGGAAGATGCTTCCTACACTAATCTAAGTAGGGGAGAGTGACAAATTTTCTTTTAAATAGCTTAAACAATTACAATTACAAATAGATGCACATTCAATAACATGTAAAAACATACAATAAATGCAAACCACAACACGATGATTACGTGGGAAAACCCTTTTGAGAAAAAACCCACACTCCAAATGTGAAACTCAACTTGTATTATCGGCAACAATAACAATTACACTACAAACTCATAGAAATGCTCTTTAGGAGTCTCACACTTCAGCAGTAATTTGGAGCAATTTCGATAGCATAACAACATGTTAACAATCTTCAACCTATCATCTTGAAAATACACTAAGGCAACAATTACTTATAGCCTTTCAACATGAAGAGAAGGCGGAAAAACTTTCTAAAACCAAAATCCATGCCCACATGTGAACATGAGTTCATTATGACATGTCATAAGCAAAACCCATATCTAAATAGGCTTTTTCTATTTCTAAAACCCGTCTCCTCAAATTTAGCCACTACAAAACATGCAATGAGCATGTATGCAATGCATGTGTAGGCACCTCCATCACATGGGTCCCACTTGTCATAGTTAACTTACTATTTATCATACATGATTCTTCCACCATCATAATTAGTCATAAATTGATATAGCAAGTTTTCATGTCCTATTACATAGTAACTTATGAAAAATGCCACCAAATTAGGTACAGATTTAGGTCCTCCAAAGTGGATGCCTACCTCCACTAAAATAGCTTACAAATTGTACATATCACCTTCCATGTAGGGTGCCACCTCACGTGTGGGTCCCTCAAAGTCACAACAATTTTGATAGACAATTAACTTAGAAAATTAAATAATTAACATCAAATAATAACAAATTTGTAGCCCCCTGGATGTCAAATGACATTAAATTGAAGTCATTTTTGATGAGGTCAAATTTTTTCGAGGACTCCCTATTTATGGTAATTTTGAAAAATGTTCAACATGTAGTTGCATGAGTCACACTTTCTATATTTGGGAATTTTTGTTCGACAAGGACTCTACAACTCAAATTTATTATACTCTTTTGAAGTAATGTTTTCTATAAATTTTTGAAGGTTGTTGTAATTGCAAATTCCTTGAGAAATAAAAATATGAAAGATATTTTCTTGTGGTTTTTTCCCTAGTATAATTTTACTAGGTTTTCCATGGAAATATTATGTTAAATTTGGGCTTATTATTATTTTTTTATTTTGTACTGTAAATTTTCTTACATCACTATGAACACCTTAGATCAAATTAGTTTAAACCAAGCCAATAACAATAATGATGATGGGGCTAGTATTGTTGAATAACTTAAATATGTTTCCAATTATGATAATGAGAGTCTCATGGACCACCTTGAATTCACCATCAATAGAAAATTTCTCCAAGCTTCCACCACTCAGCCATCCACAATCAAATTCCTTTTGGCTAAGCAATGGCTAGCAAAACCTATCCCATCACACCTCCACACATATCAATTTGTTACACTTATCCTACCTTTAACAAGAAAAAATCATCGTATTCCCCATTCATATCATCTTTTTTCCATCACTTACACATCCCTCTCACCCATTATCTACATCTCCATATTCTCCCCAATCCATATCTTAATCTCCATCTTTGTACAACACCCCCATCAACTCCACCCAAAATATAAATCCCTTATCCTATAATCCTCTAAGCTATAATCCTAATCATCCATTTAATTGCAATCCTCCACCTAATCCTAATAATCCATCTAATCCTAATCCTTGAATCCATAATCCTAATCCTCAATCTAAACCTAAACTAGATTTACATTTTTTACTCCAAACTTCCTCCAAGGACTCCTAGCAAATAAATCATCACAAAGTTGTTGTAGACACCTAAATTTGACCATTCACTTTTAGTCAAATGTTTCTTTATTTTGTCTATTATCCCTTCCCATCCACATTAATTTAATAATATTTCTATTTCTTAATTAATATTACTAATATCTTAAAGTCCTCTAAATCCCCAAGGTATTTAATTAAATAATTGAATATCTTGTCCCCTTTAACCCTTCCTCTCTAAATTAAATAAATAGACCAATTTATTTAATTTAGTCTTTTATCCTATGGGAAATAAATATAATATTTAATTCCTCACTTTTTGTCTCCTAGTCAAATCCTCCATAATTCTGGCCTAATCCTAATCCACTTGCTTAATCTAATTATTTAGATGTGCACATTCCTAATCCATGATTAGGAGGTGTCACATCCTCCCAATTTTGCAAGTGGATTCTTAATCCTCATCATTAATCTAATCCCTCACCTAACCCTCTTACTTGCACAATGATCTCCTTATTAGGACAACCTATTCTCCTTGCCATTTATAATACTCCATTTAGTCAAACCTTTTATAAATGCTTTCTCCTTTTGGAGAAGCAATACCCATGCCCTTATGGAATTTTTAATTCCATTTTATTTTCCCTATGTCCCTCTAGGAATTTTTAGTTCCTCTTCCCCATGTGTATTAAAAGGGAATTTTTAATTTCCCTTGTCAAATCCCCCCAATGATTTGGGGAGATTGGACAAGAAATCGCTTTATGAGGGAGATCTTTCCCATACTCCTAGGGTTCTTGAAAAGTACCTCCATCCTCTCACCTCCTCTCATGGTGACAAGTGTCACCACCACAAAGGTTGAGATGACTCAAGGAATCTCAACCCTTGATCTCCCCCAAGCCCCCATCCTAGCCATCCATCTTCCTCTCCCCTTAGTAAATGACTACACTTAGTCATTTTTGAAGATTATCCATTACATGCAATCATGCCTTCATGTGATCTTGAGACCAAAATTGAGAAATATCTAAGGGGTATGTTGCCAAAATCAACATTGACCACACATCTATTTGCATCCATGGGGCAATCATGACATCAAGATCTTCATCGACTCTATTTTTAACCATTTTAGAGCAGGTTTGAGATTTTTTGCCCCTATCTTGAGTGTTTTCTTTGGTTTTGAATTTTGTGTGGTTTAATTTCTTTTTCCTTGCATTTTAGTTTGCAAAAATCACTACACACATTTTTGGCATGCCCAGTGGGACCCACATCACGGGTCTTTTAACTTGTCATTGTAGTTTTTGCATTTTTTATAGTTGTAGGTATTAACTTTAGAGGCGGATCCACTACATGAGTGGATACACCTTCCTCAAAGGAAGTCACGCCTTCTTCAAGGGTGGATGCGATTTGGGTCCAACCCCTTCCAGACTTAAATAGATTCATAGGTGAATTCGTATCTTTAGAGGCAGATATGTCACTACACAACGACTGTGATACCTTCACAAGTAGACTTGTAGCGGGAAAACTTGGAATGTTCATATTCAACTCCACATTCTTTAAAGGTGGATCTAAAATCCTTATAGGAAAATCTATAAGCTTTAGAGGTGACTTTGCTAGATAGGAGGCTCCACTTCCTTTAGGGGAAAATTTTCTCTATTCATAGATAGCCATGTTGGTAACAGTTCTCTTACATTTTCATTTCAAACTTTTAATTTGTTACCCGTTTATCACTAACCAAGTAGCTTATTTTTCTATGTTTTTGAGTGTTTCCTAGCCATTTGCAACGTTGTTAGTTGAAGATCGATGAATTAAAACCACTAAATTTTTTTTGCAAGACGATTGGTCAAAGATTGTCATAAGTATATTTGCACTAACTAGGAACACTTCATTTTCTAAAGGGGTCAATACATTTCTTGTTGTGTTTGGGATTTTTCATTGGCATCTACTCTCCCCTCACATTATGTGTGAGCCTAGGGATAATAAACCGTGAAGTAATCCAAGTCCTTTGTGAGTCATCCCAGATGTTCTAATTTTGCATGTATGCTCTCCCCTTGTGTTACGTGCGAGCTCAGGGATTAGAAACACATAGCATCACCTTCCCTTTAGGAGGCCTTCTTAGGGACTTCATCACCATAAGGGATGACCTCAACCACGCGAATCGACAGGTATAGAAAGGAGGGAGAGCAAAAGTTGTACTCTAATCCAGTCACGCCGTGTTGAGCGAAACTCTTATACTCGGGTGATTCCAAGTTAGGAGTGCAAGGTTGGTTTGAGCGACTTAACTAACATTCCCAACCCACACTTGTGACAAGTTGGTGTTCACGGGTGTGCCTCATGCACCCTCCTAGTGTTTAGAGGATGCACTAGATCACCTGTATTCAGCCTAGCTTAGGACCTTTCAATTGTTTCCTATCATAATGTAGGGTACAATATCATGCCCAAAGATACTCACCATGTGTCCCTTGAGTATAGGTAGGATTTTTTCAAGGAAGGTCTCAGGACCTCTGGGCAAAGGGAGAAGGTGAGCTCATTGCCACTTTAGGCCTATGCCATTGGATCCCTATCTATCGACTCTCACTAAATGGAACTCCTTGCCCATCTTGAGATATTAGACTCAAAACTAGGAGGCCTATGATAGGTTAACACACCCACTTGACTAATTTAGGTTTGTGCTACTTGGCATGTCTTCTTGTCAATACCAATGAGTGTCTTTTGTCCATCCATGTCCATGTCTATCTAGTTTTTTGAGTCATCCTTTTTCGTGAGGTCATTTATCTTCTAATAGGGGATGCACATCCATGAGGTGTGAATCCTCTCTATCGATAGATGGTTGCACTCTATTCAGAGGCCACTACATTTCCCTTGTCCAGTCATTCTAGTCAATCAGCCCTTTAGAGGTGGATACACTTTGTTCAAAGTTGAATCTGCTCTGTGCATAGGTGACTCCACTCTCTTCATAGGTAGATATGTTATCCATCCTTGTCAATCATCCATAAGCAAATATGCATTCTTGATAGGTGGATTTTATTTGTTTAGAGGGAAATTTATTTGTTCTTGGGAGGCTCCGTTGGTCAATAACTAGCTTTCCTCCTTAGGTGGATACACTTTGTCCATAGGCAGATACATTTTACTTAGAGGTAGATCTATTCATAGGTATCTTCACTCTGTCTATAGGCAAATCTAATCTATTCTTAGGTAGATTTGTCTCACATAGAAAGACCCGAGAGTAAACCCCTTTAACCAAAGATAGCCCTCGATGTTTTGAGTTCAATTTTGTAATCAAAATTTTTAATCACCTCCTAATCTTCCATATTATCCACTTTCATCACATTATATTTCCTAAAGGTCACCAAATCATCTTTCTAATCACCCACTTGAACATCCCTAGATGCATCTATTCAACATCCCCGTCAAACATCACAATCCAGCCTCCCAAACATCAATTTGAGAACTTTTTCATTTGAATCAACTAATCAAGCAATCCATATCATCCATCTTTACATTTTCTTAGGAACCTCATTTGTCCTAAGTTAGTAATCATCCTTAGCCAAATCAATTTACCTCAAGCGAGATATCTAATTCACATTTAAATCATGCATTCTTGAGAATGTTGCCTATCTCAAGTACTATCCCATCATCATCATCTAGTTTTCTTGAGAACTTATCCTATCTCAAGTAGCAATCAATCATATCATCATTGAATCAAGTTCTCAAATTTAATTGGAGTGCTACATCAATCCATCACTCAATTGATCATCCAATAAACTATCCAATCAATCACTTAGTCGACTACCCAACCATCACTATTTAGTCTTGTCCTTGGACTTTATATCATCTTCATCATCCAATCACACCTTTCATGCCCATTATCACCTGATTGCAGTTGAAAAGACTCATGAAACAATAACAACAACAATCACATCAATCACATTATCCTCCCAATCCACCTACCCATGAAGGATCCCAACAAACCAACATGCAAAGTAATTCAACAAATTCAAATCATCCTCATGGTCGAGTATCTCTTGAGGAAGGAATGGTGTCACAAACTAAGATAACTCTAGACAAGTATCTTAGTGATCCAACCAATGTGCAAATGATTGATCATCTCCTCAATGAATGTTCAAAGCAATTTATTGCTACTTTACTCATGCAAGGCACTAGACCTCCACCTGGGTTTGATATGTCACAATATTTAGGAACAATCAAACCTTCAATGCCTTAAGCTTCATAGCCTCCTTAGGTTTCTCAACCTGTACAGGCTCCTTAGGTTTCTCAAACTCCCTAAGATCCTCCTGAGAATTCTTGGTATCAACCTGAATTCGAAAATGAGGTGGCTATTTGAGTCCCACTTTCTCCTCTTAAAATTCTTGTTATGGGGGTGAGACCAAAATTTAGTAACTTTCAGGGACCTACACCTGCACCATCTACACAATTCTAGAATTCTATCCTACAAAACATCCAAAACCAACCATCACAAACATCCACTCATCCCTCACATTTAGGAAGTATGGTGGGCTCTTCACCTAAAAATTTAGCCTCAAAACCCTCACATATTCCTCTCGTAATGACTCAACCACTTTATCACACTTTTTATGCTTCCACTCCATCTTCATCCCAGGTTCCGCCCCTTGCAAATCAAACTCCATAATTCAATCCTAATCATTTTGTCCCGTCACCTCTTAATGCACCATCACAATCTTATCAACAATCACCACCACAATCGTATCAACAACCTTCATCCCAACCATGAAACAATTCTTCATCCTAATATCAACCATGTAACCACCAAAATAATATCCTAATTCTCCACTCCACTATTTCTCTCCATGCTATCATCAACATCCCATATCACCATATTTTGTGGAGCCTTCTATTCAAGATATCTATTATCAACCACCTCCTATCACTCCCCGCCAACAATAAACTTCACAAGATTTTTCCTATCATTACTATCCACAACAACAACCACAACAAAAATCATACACTGATCCTCTTTAATCCTATTCCAATCCGCTTCAATATCAATCTCACCATTAACAACCACCATATCATCCACAACATCCAACCTGTAATTAGCATTCCCCTCTATCACAACTTCTTGTTCAATCTTATGAAGGTATCCCAAAATTCTCTTCACAATATCCACCTAATCTACTAGCATATACCCAACCTCCTCTATTACAACAAACATATTCCAATCCATTCCAACAATCATGTTATCAACTTCAATCATCACAACAATCCCCATACATCCAACCACAATCTTCATATCCTAATCCACCACTCGATTCATCTCATCCTCTACCACCTTCATACAATCAATATGCTCCCCTACCTCAATCCAATCTGGAAGCTTCATCCTCATCTACGTCATTAAACAAAGCGTGGGAAGATATGAAAGCCGCTCTTAGAGAATTGCAAGCAAGAACTTCCACAAAGAAGTCCTTTAAATTTGAGGAAATTTTCCTGTATCTATTTGATCCATCAATTTCCACAACTCCTTTCCCATAACATTTTGAAATTCCAAAATTTGATAAGTATAAGGGAAAGGATGACCAACATGATCATCTTCAAGAGTTTTGCATGCCTTGTCAAGAGGTTCATTACAATTAAAACTATCTCCTTCATTTTCTCCCTCGTAGTCTAGGTGGACAAGCGTTAGAATGGATTTTACACCTCTCTTGTGGGTCTATTTAGACATTTTCTGATTTATCAAAGAAGTTTTTGGCATGCTTCTCTTATAACCTTGAGAAATAAGTGGATACAATGGAAGATGATGAAAAAACAACATCCTAGGGAGACCTTTCCTAATTGTCTACAAAGTTTGCAAGCTCAAGCAAGTCATCTTTCATGCCATCTCCTTGAGAAAAAATTGCTCAATATCTTTGTTGAGAATCTTCAAACTAAGCTAGCTTATCAATTATGTCTTCATTGTACATCTACCTTTTTCGAGGTCATTAACAAGGGTGTCACCATTGAAAAAATATTCATAGCTAAGGGATTAATCAAAATTTATAAAGAGAACAATGCCAAACCTTCCAATGAAAAATCTCATTATTAAAATAAAAAAAATGTTGTCAATGATGGTGTTACACACACTAAGTGAAACAAAGAAAAAGGCTATCCTAAGTCTCATGAAAAGAACCTAGGATCAATTGTGGCCTTTTTCTAGGGTTTCATAATGATGTAGATCAACAAGGTGTGTAGATTGACTTTCAACCATTAAGATAAGCCAATCAAACCTAGATTTGCATATTATTGAGTCTTGGAATGAATTGGAACTGATTTTCCTTAATTAACCTAATTAGACTATATTCCCTAATATGAAAAGTGTAAGCTTTTGACAACTTACAGACTGTAACAGAGATTTACAAGAAAATCTGAGAAGGGAAGAGTGTTGTCCTAAAAAATTGGTTTCAACCACTATAGGAGGACATAGGCACCCTAGGGCATCTCAGTCTGTATAGGGGTATCCTTCTCAACTTTTGTAGTCTAATGTCAAATATGAGATCCCTGTTTCCACTTGTAGAGTTGTCGAATCACTGTTGGATAATTTTGTAGGCAAGTTTCTACAAGTCGACAAGATGTAGGGCTTCAAATGCAAAAATGAATGAATGATATTCAAATTTCCTTCAATCCTCTCTAAACCTGAAATTTGTACAATCCCAAAGAGAAGAAATGTTGTGTCATTTAGGAACTTGCCTTGGTCAAACCCTGTGTTAGTGTTTCCACTTCTAGAATGGAAATGTCAATGATAAAAATGGATAATCTATAGGAAGGAATGATGAATCAAAAAAGTGCTACAACTCACCACCCTTCAATGAATTCTTTGAAGGATTGAAGTCATGCCCATCACTTCAAGGTCTTGGATCTTTCTTGCTTGATTGCTTGGATTTCTTGGAGACCTACAACAAGGGTTAGCCTTCACAAACAATGATAACATTTAAACACACGTGAACTCACATAACATTGGGCATCATGTTAGGATCTTGAATTTCTACAATAAAGCACCGAAATGCTACTCTTGACTTGCTCTTGATAATAGTTCTTGCTCATAAAGTCTCATAATTTTAAATTGTGTAAAGACAAAGTATTTACTGACATTTCTCTAATTTCTTGGAAATTAAATCTTGGTAGCTAATATTTGCAACTTGAATTTCAAATGTTAAAATGTCGACACTAACATATTAAAAATTGGGTCCTAACACAGTAGGAGGAATTAGATGTCCAAGGGAATCCCAATCCCAACCCCATTTTCCAAGACATAAGGTATCAGGGGCAAAACATTAAATGGATGCATTTGTTCAATGCTAGAAATTTCTTGGAAAATATTTAAATAGGCTATAGAATGCATAGTTTAGGAAATTAGGGACCTAATTAGGCTTAATAATTTAGAGGGGACAAAACACAGTGTGAAATTATCAAGGGTGACAATTTATGATGCTACACTAAGTGTATCCAAGTATCAAACACCTTTCAAGGTCATCAAACTACACCCACTCTATTTGTATCCAATGCCATATTTGTGCCTTAAAGAGCACCACGTCCTCCCAACCAAGGTAATGATAAACATAATTTTACACCTTAGGAGAACCGTTTGATGTTGTCTTTTGAAAGTTAGTCCAAGCTAATGTGGCTACATATCCAATCACCTAGCCATTTGATGAGACCAAACCAAAGCCTAATTGGTATAAGGATAATGAGTATTGTAACAATCATAGGATCAAAGGTCATTCTATAAATAAATATATGAAGCTTAAGAATTATGTCCAAGATCTTATTGATCGAGGGGATATCACTATTGAGGGTAACCAATCTACCTCCAATTCTCAGTTGCAGATATACCAAATGCCTTCCCTAATCATAATCAAGGAACTAGTTCATCCAATGAAAATACTGGTTCAAATAATAGTCAAAACAATGGAACTAATCATGTGGATTATACTAAAGTTCCTTTAATTATGACAATGTGGCTGGTTTCATTATGCAAGTTGATCCACAAGTGTCCATGATTTAAGAGAAGTCTAAGGAACCATAATGTGTAGTTACCACTCACCGCGATTTCATATTAGTCCTTGGTCCATCAAATTCATCTAAAAAACCACCTGTAAACAAGAAATACAATATCCTAGATCATCTTGGAAAGAATCCTACTCAAATCTCCATTTTGGATTTATTGAAGTGTTCCCCTATCCATCAAAAAATCCTTACCAAAGATTTACAGGATGCATATGTACCTAATGACATAGATCCCACTTAGTTTGAAGCTCTTATGGGAGATTTATCATCTACATACAAGTTGGGATTCAGTCAAAAGGATATGCCACCATTTGATCCCACTCATAATCATTCCTTTCACATCAAATTTTTTATTGCTAAACATAAGGTGAAATGTGTATTGTTAGATAACGTTTTTTCCCTTAACTTATGTACATTAAATTTCATCAAACAAGTGGGGTATACTTAGACTAATTTGGACAATCAAGGATTATGACAATGTTGAGAGATATTTCGAAGGCACCTTTTTCCTTCCTATTCAAGTGGGTTCTACTATGCAATACACTACATATCGTTTCCTTGATCTTGACTTTCCATTAAATCTTCTCCTTGGTCGCCCATGGCTTCATGCCATGTAGGTCATCCCCTCCACCTATCACCAGTTCCTTAAGTTCCCCCACAAAGGAATTGTGGTCACCATCCATGCCGATTTGCATCCTTTTGAGTACGGTCATGCTCTTGAGGTATCATTGCCCCATTCTTGGAATTTTCTAGGTGTTGAAGTTATGCCTTCCAACACAACTCCATCTTCCTCCTATATCGATCTTGACAGACTCCTTGCATCTTCCACACCATCTTCCTCTCTTGAATCCACCTCTGCCAAGGTCAAGATCATCAAAAAAGGTCGTGGAGAGTATGAAATGAGTACCACACTTAATGTGGGCACCATGCCCCCTATCCATGCACATATAGATGCCCATCTTCATCTCCAAAATCATAAGAGAAGATAGTTAAAAACATGGGCTCAACCACCTTTCAGTCTAATGGAAATTTAGTACAGGAAAAAATTGAAGAGGATATTAGCCAATAGGTATACCGTGAGGAACCCAAGATTTTTCCTACTCTTTTGGAATATTTTCAAGAAGCATATCCAACTGCCCATCAAATGACACAAAAGGTTAACTATCAAGGAGGAGGATTGGGGGAAAATGTAAAAGGTATCCTCAAACCTATTGAATTACCAACTCAACCGAAATATTAAGGAATAGGATATGATAAGAAGAAAAAGAAACCTGCATCATCACCTAGCACATTGAACGACATCAATAAAAAATATGTTATCATTGAGGGAATCCCTAGAGAAGAAGTTATCAAACTTTCATATGATGATTTGGATGTCCCCTCCCTCTTTTCCATGTCCATATTTACCATTAGCCTTTCCCTCCACCATTCCAAATTGATTGATTGGGATCAACAAGGAACCACACATATTGATGTCTTTCCTAATGATGATGCATATATATACTTCATGGGTTTGGAGGAGGATTATCCATTAGGCTTCGTCTTTGAGCTTGATCAAGGTACTTTGTGGGAGATGAACACCTTAACCACAAAATTAAGAAACAAGAAAATAAACAAGGGTATTCTAGTGAAAACCTCCTTAAGGCACTTTTAGACCAATCAAAAGCAAAAATAAGGGGTGTATCCTTTGATGAAAATCTCTCTGAGGCATTAGATGATAGGGACATTCATCTTCCCCTTATGGGTACTCATTTATCTGAGAGATCCTCCATTTTGATTGAAGAGACCAAATAAATTAATTTGAGCACTTAAGTAGAACTGAAGATTACATATGTAGCCAAATATTCATCAGAGGATGAGTATCAGGTATTTTCCAAGCTCCTTTAGAATGGTTCATAAACTTTGCATGGTCCTACTCTGACATGCCAAAACTAGATTGTGTACTTGTAGCTCATTATTTGGATGTGCATCTTGATGCAAAGCCATTCAAACAAAATCTCCATAAAATACATCCACAAATTGCTTTACTTGTCAAATTCAAGTTTTAATAGTTATTGGTTGTTGGCTTTATACGACCCATCGACTATTCTGATAGGATATCTAATATAATTCCTATTGCTAAAACCACTAAGGGTATCTACATTTGCACCAATTTCAAATATTTGAATAAATCTCGTCCTTAAGATGATTTCATGCTCCCAAATATTGATATCCTTGTCACAATGGGTCATGCCATGTTATATTTAATGAATATTTTTTATGGATATAATCATATCTGAATTTTAGCTAAGGATCAACACAAAACAACATATACTACTCCCTGGTGTACTTTATGTTATCAAGTTATGCCATTTGGTTTAAAGAACATTGGGGCTACATATCCTTGTGCAATGACAGTTATCTTTCATGACCTTATTCATATTATAATGGAAGATGATGTTGATGATTTGTTATGCAAATCTAGAACCCATGAAGAGCATCCTAAGATCCTGGAGAAAAATTTCAACCGCTTAAAACAATATCAGCTTCACATTAATCCTTATAAGAAGTGTGTCTTTGACATCACATTAGGAAATCTCTTGGGATTTATTGTATCTAGAAAAGGCATAGAAATTGACCTTGCTAAGGTAAAAACTATCATGGATATGCCTCCTCCCAAGACGTTAAAATAGTTGAGGAGTTTGTAAGGCAAGCTTCAATCCATTCAATGCTTCATTGCTCAACTTGCAAACAATTTTCAGCCATTCACACACCTACTTCATAAGGATACAAATTTTAAGTGGGATTCATCATGTCAGAAGGGGTTCAATAAGATCAAGGAATATCTTGCTAATCCTCCCATTCTTATGCCTCCTATAGCAAGAAAACCATTGTTGCTATATATTTCTGCTACTTCAGTTGCACTAGGGGTACTTTTAGGCACAACATGATGAGAACATGGAGGAGAGAGCTATATATTATATCAATCACACTCTTGTTGGGTATGAAATGAATTATACTCCAATGGGAAAAAATTCCTAGTAGTTGTCTTCAATTCATAGAAGCTTAAAAACTACATGCTCAATCATCCCATCAAGCTCATTTCTAAATTTGATCCACTCAAGTATCCATTATCTAGAACATCATTAACTGTCCAAATGGCTAAGTGGGTCATGCTTCTAAGTGAGTTTGATATTAAGTATGTGGATCATAAAGAAATTAGGTTAGGTTATTGTAGATCAATTAGCTGATGCTCCCTTGGTGGATGCTTATCCCTTGGTTGTTGATTTTCTTGACAAATAAGTGTTTGTCATTTTAGATAATGAGCCTTGGAAGCTTTATTTTGATGGATCATACACATAGCATGGTGCAAGAACAAGAATCCTTTTTTTCACCCCTCAAGGTGACTTCATACCTAAGTCCTTCATATTATCTTTTCCATGTACTAATAACATTGTAGAGTATGAAGCTTTAATCACTAGTTTGAGGATCATTGTTCAATGGAACATTCATCAGTTACATGTTTATGATGACTTAGAACTTATTATCAAACAATTCAATGATGAATTCCAAACCAAAGATGATAAAATTATCCCTTACAAACATATGGTAGTTTATGAATTTAAGAAGTACTTTAGCTACATGAAATTTGAACAGGTGCTTAGATTATAGAACAAAGCTATAGATGTAATGGCTATAATTGGATCTCTCCTTGATATTCCTCAACATCATTTTGAATGTGAGTTCTTGGTTGAGAAACTATTGATCCCTGCATATTATCTCCCTGAAATGGAAATGGTGTGTGAAATCATTGGTCCCCAATCACCATGGTATCATAACATCTACACCTACCTTTGAAATACCCTATATCATCTAATTACACTATCCTTGGAGATACCCTATATCATGAAGGATATGATGGTTCTCTTCTACGATGTCTAAATGATACAAAATCTAAGTTGGCTTTAAACAAAGTACATAGTGGAATTTATGGGGCTCATAATAGTGGAATGGTCCTTGCAAAGAAGCTTCTCTGGATGGGTTATTATTGGCCTACTATAGAGCATGATGCTTGTGAATTTGTCAAGAAATATGTTCCATGTTAGCAACATGCAAATTTGATACATGGTCCCTCACAAGTATTGAAACCGATCGCTTCACCATGGCCTTTTTCACAATGGGGTTTGGACTTAATCAACAAGATACACCCTTCGCCCTCCAATGGCCATTCATTCATAATTACCACCACCAAATACTTCACTAATTGGGTGGAAGCCATTTCACTCCCTCTCATTACTGACATCCAAATTTCCAAATTCATCCTATATCATATCATTTGCTGATATGGTATTCCCTCCACCATCATCGCCGATAATGGAAATCCTTTCATAAACCAACATGTACATCAATTGTGTTAAAAATTCCATATCCAACATCATTGGTCTACTCCCTATTACCCCTAAGGTAATGGCTAGTGACGAGCCTAGTTTTTGACATATTTTAGACTATGTTTTTAGACATTTCTATATCTTTTATTTTGCTAAGAAGACATTTAGTAGTAATTATGGGAGTAATACATAGACTTTATGCTTAATATAAAAAGTTTATTATGATAAGTCTTTCCATGGTTATTGCTTAAATATTTTATTAGTTTGACAGAAGATGTGTGCCTTGTGACTTTTTGTGATGACATGCCTTTCCTACAACCACTACTGTTAACCTCCCTGCAACCATATCTGAAATATTCTTTGTTCCAAACTAATACCTAATGAATGAATGAGTGGAATGATGAATCATCTTAATGAGTTAAATGTGTTGAGCTGATCCTTTGCCACAGAAGTAGCTGTTAGTTATTTGCAGGTACCAAGTCTCCAAGAGAAGATTTAGCTTCAACTAGATTGTTGAAAGACTGATTCAAGGAGGACCGATTCAGCAGCAAAGAATAAAGGAAACAACTTCAATTCATCCACCATGCAAGAGAAGCATTCCAGGAATCTGGCAAAGGCGTCTTGATGGCACATAAATCTAGGATAGTGTTGCTTTAAATCTTTAAACTGATTTGACTCAGTCCTTCCTTTTTGTAACAACTTCTTCATTAGGTTGATCAGGATGTAATAAAGACTTCCCATTTTATGAGGGAAGGGTTAGTTAGTCGCTAGGATAAGTTTTTGAATAAATAGCCCATTCTCCTTTAGAGAAAGGGCTAGAAGATTGTCATTGTAATAAGCTTTAGTTTATTAGAAATACAGTTACGAGATTGTGAGCCATGTACTTGTTTGTTTCAACTCAATAAAAGCATTCATGGAATTTAAAGTCTAATCTATTGTGTATCTTTGACACTACCTAAGGGGGCCCACTTAGGGAGCTATCTATCTTTTCATTTCTGCAATTAGAATAGTTGCACTTCCTTTCGTAGAACTTCAGTGTGACTGTTCCTGCAACTGATAGAATTACAGAGTTGTCAGTTGTTCTTGTAGCCACTAGGGACAAAGTAGTTCCTGTCTTTAGAACTGAATTTAGTTTTCATTCTAAATAGATTTAGTCAGTTATAATTTTTTTCCAGCAATTCCCATTCCAGCATAATGTTTTCAGTAGATAATACATGTCTGAAATAGGTGATTAGTGCATATACTTTGCAGACCCATTTCAAGTCTTGCGTCCCTAGGTTGACAATAAAATGATGTCCTTTAGTAGATTATGACTGCCAACTATGATGCCTAATCCCTGAGTAGAGGAATTTATGTTCCTAGTTCTCAACCTGATTAAAGGATACTACATTTTTGGCGCTGTTGCCGAGGACGGTGTCAAACTAAAAATCTGTTGCAGACATGCTAGTAGAAAGTTTGAAATTTCATTCCTAGTATTTAGATTAAAATTCAGCGTTCCAGCATTTTTCCATAGTTTATATTTACTTTTTGCTGTATGCTTAGAAGAAGAGACCAATTTGGAAGATTCCTTCCTGGAAGATTAGATATCCAAGAAATTGACCCAGAATTTGTCTAAGAAGAACCATATTTGGATGTTGGCCAGGACTTAGTTACCTCATCTTCTTCCTTAGAGTTAAGTTTTAACCTGTTTGATGAGCCTGATGACCTTGATCCACTCACCAAGCACTTGACTAATCTGCACATTTCCAATAACCAGGACCCACATAATAACTCGCTTGCCCTTGTAGTTTATCAGCCAGGAGCTAACCCAGGAACACCACCAAGGATGGCAAGGCCTACTTTTCCATTTCCACTCCCTGAACTACATGACAATAATAACCTCAAGAATATTCCTGCCTCATTACTTCCAAAATTCTATGGACTTATTACAGAAGACCCTCATACCTTCTTGTTTGAGTTTGACATCCTATGTAGGAGTTATGACTACACTACTGAAGCACATAAGTTGAAATTGTTTCCCTCTACCTTAAAGGAGTCAGCCTTAAGATGGTTCATGGGATTAGGTGGCAATGTAACGACCACTTGGGATGAATTGAAGGAGTTATTCTTGGAAAAGTATAAAGAATATTGTAGGGGGAATGATATGAGAGGAGATGACATCTTCAAGATGTCATAGAAAGAGGATGAAACCTTGGAAGATTATGTGTCTAGGTTTTTGTTTAGTGTGTAGAAAAACACTTAGGATCAGTTGAATGAGAAGTCTAAAAAACTTATCTTCCTAAGAGGAGTTAATGATACTTTCATGGAAGCACTAGACCTCATGGTCGGAGGAGATATCACCCAAAGCAATTGTGATGATATCAAGAAGATCTATCTCAATTACTCTAGAAAAAATGTGATGAAAGGCAGAGGGTTCAGACCCTCTATTGCAAAAGGAAATGGCTTAGGCATGTCGAAGGGGGAGATTTCTAATCTCTTGTATGACTTCAAGCAAGATATTATCAATGATGTAGCTACTCAAATAGACACTATGCAAGCTAGGAGAAAGAAAGATGAAGTCGAGGCAATGCTAGCTGAATATTGCCCTCACTACAGACAAAGGAAGAAGGATTGCAGATGCAAGGTGATGGCTAATTTGGAGGTGCAACATCTTCCCACTGAGTTTAAAACAATAGAAGGAGATGAAGAAGTGTTCTTTGTTGCTCAACGCAGGCCTTGGGCCCCGAGACAAGGTATGCCTCAGGACCCTTTGCAAAAATTTGGTTCATATAATAATCAGTGGTAGAACTAGTACCCTCCAAATTATGGCCAATATTCCCAACCTTAGTGGAATAATCCTTGGCCAAATGCTCAAAAAACTCAGTGGCAACCCCCATAAGGGGATTGGCAGTCACCACAACAAAATCAGTGATAGCCTCCATAAGGGAATTGGCAGCAGTCTAACCAGTGGATAGGAGGCCAACAATGGTCAAATCAACCCACTAATTTCCTGTAGAAACCCCAACAGCAGTAAATTATGCCACCTCCTGTAGCTAATCAAAGCCAAAATCCTAAGCCAACCCAGTTACCTGCTCAAGCAACACCCAATCCAAATAATCAGCCTCAACAACAACAACAAGTTTATTTCATTGACCTCAATCAACAACCTACTTATGCTCTCAACTTGAGTAATATCAACTTACAGTTAGGGATAGTGTTACCTACACCTTCTCCTCCCATAATCGCAAAATTGCCATCTGAGGAGAATGAGCAAGAAGATATTAATGGCCAAGTTCAATCCAATGAGCCCATGCAAAATCCATCATTGCCTAAAGTATCCAATAAGCCCTCACCTCCTTTTCCACAAAGGTTGGAAGGTGAAGTTGTTCAAAAGTAAGAAGAGCCTACCTTTGACATTCTTGACTAGCCAAAGCACATATGTGTAAAAATTCCTTTGTTCCAAGCAATTAAGGAAGTACCTATCTATAGCAAGGGTATTAAAGAAGCATGTTTAAAGAAGCCGGGTAGGAAAAATAAAGACCCTCAAACTATTCATGTCTTAGGTCAACTCTCTAATTTGATGCTAGGGAAGCTTACCATCCCAAAATATTTAGACCCTGACAACCCTGTTGTGGAAATCATTATTAATGGGGTTCAAATTAAAAATGCTTTAGTAGATCTTGGAGCAGTTATCAATGTCATGACAAAGGACCTTGTATTAAAGCTTAATATTTTAGACCTAAGACCTACACCTACAGTCTTGCAACTCGCAGATAGTTCAACTGTCAAACCTGATGGAGTAGTTGAAGACCTAGTAGTCACCCTAGATTCATGGGAATATCTTGTTGATTTTATGATTTTATCTCCAAAAGCATCACTAGGAGGTTATCCTGTAATTCTAGGAAGGCCTTGGTTAACCACCGTAGATGCTTATATAGGATGTAGGTCTGGTAACATGACTATCTTTGATGGGTATAGCACCAAAAATCTCACCCTTTATGCTCCAGCCCAGCCTCAACTTGAGTTAGGACAGGCAGTCTAGCCAGATTTGGGAGAAGATGTGGAAGAGATGAATTATGTGGCAAACATGATGATGATTAATAGAGAATCTTTTATTGATAAATAGGAAGATGAAGAAATATTGTCTAATATCCTTCAAAACAACTATGGTGTTGAGTTCCCTCTCTGTGAAAAAGTTCCATGTTCATTGCAGACAATTCTACCCCCACCTACTTCAACTCATTATCCTGTAGCAATTGGTTGCTTGCACACCTTATTACCCCATGAAGTAGAAATGCCTTTTCTGTCTGACGCATCTATACTTGAGTTGACCTCCCAAGTGGAAGTAGCTACAGGAAAAACTTTGAATATCAATAATAAACTTACCAGTGAGCAGCAAGAGTCAATTGTCCAAATGCTTACTACCCATAAACCAATTTTGCTTGGGATTATGGTGACATGAAAGGACTTGATCCAAAGCTATGTACACACCAAATTTTCATCAATAGTGAGTTCAAACCTGTCAGACAGCCCCATTGGAGAATTAATCCAACCTTAAGAGAAATTGTTAAGGAGGAATTGTAGAAGATGTTGAATGCTGGATTTATCTACCCAATCTCAGATAGCCAGTGGGTTTCTCCACTGGTTATCATCCCTAAGAAAGGAGGAAAATGGAGAGTGTGTGTGGATTACAGGGAGCTCAACTCGGCAACTAAGAAAGATTATTTTCCTCTGCCTTTTATTGACCAAGTCCTGGATAACTTATCAGGGAAAAAGTATTTCTCCTTCCTTGATGGTTTCAGTGGATATAATCAGATAAAAATTTCTCCAGAGGACTAGGAAAATACTACCTTCACATGCCCCTAGGGAACATTTTCCTATTCAGTCTTGCCTTTCGGTCTTTGTAATGCACCTGCAACTTTCCAAAGAGTTGTGATTAGTATTTTCTTAGATATTTCATATGATTGTATGGAAATATACATGAATGAATTTACTATTTATGGTGCAACATTTGAAGAAGCCCAAGATAATTTGAAAAAGGTACTGCGGAGGTGTGAAGATCATAATTTTTCACTCAATAGTCAAAAGTGCTTCATGATGATGCAAGAAGGAATAGTGCTTGGCCACTGTATTTTTGCTGCAGGAATATAGGTAGATCCTTCTAAAATTGAAGTCATCTCTAGTCTACCATTCCCTACCAAGCAAAAGGAACTCATAAGATTTCTAGGACATGCTGGCTACTATAGAAGATTTATTAAAGATTTCAGTCAAACAGTAGGGCCCCTATATAGTTTACTAAAGAAAGATGCAGAGTTTGCCTAGACAACAGAATGTGAAAAACCATTCCTTGATCTGAAGATTACCCTTACTCAAGCACCTGTCTTGAAAGGACCTGATTGGTCACTTCCATTCCATATTCATACGGATGCATTAGATTATGCTATTGGTGTTGTTCTGGGACAAAAGGTTGGTTCAACTGAGCATGCACTTTATTATATTAGCAAGAACTTGCAAGGAGCTGAACTCAACTACACTGTTACAAAAAAAGAAATGTTAGCAATCATCTATGCCCTCAACAAGTTCAGGCATTATATCACAGGCTATCAAATATTTGTCCATACTGATCATGCAACAATCAGGTATCTCATGAACAAAATCTCAATCATAGGGAGACTGGCTAGGTGGTTGTTGCTGATGCAAGAATTTGATATTACAATTGTGGACAAACCAGGTAAAGCCAATGTGGTTTCTAATTTTCTATCTCGAATTCAAAGGCAAGATGATTCTGCACTCATAGAGGATTCCTTCCTTGATGAATTTTTTTTTTCCATCAAAGTCATTCATCCATGGTATGCAGATATAGAAAATTATCTAGCTGCAGGAAGAACTCCTCCTCACCTCTCACCTAAGAAAAGAGATTGTTAGTAGAGAAAAGCTTTAACTTCTCTTGGATTGTAGATTGCATGTTCTATACAAGACCTAATCAAGTAATGAGGAGATGTGTGAGAGAGGAAGACACTCATGACATATTGCATGGAAGCCATGATGAGCCTTGTGGTGGACATTTTGCTGCTAAGCAAACAACCATGAAAATCCTAAATACTGGATATTATTGGCCAACATTACATAGAGATGCAGCCAAGTATACCAGGAGGTGTGATAGATGTCAAAGGATGGGGAGGCCAACAAGATCAGATGAAATGCCCATGTTTCCACAAGTTATTGTTACACCTTTTGATAAATGGGGATTGGACTTTGTAGGTCCAATTGATCCGCCTTCAAATGGCAGATTATGTAACAAAATGGGTAGCGGCTAGACCTATGAAGCATGCTAGAGATAATAAAGTAGGAGAGTTCCTCTATGAAGAAATATTTACTAGATTTGGTGTTCCTAGAGAAATAGTGATAGACCAAGGAGCACAATTTACTTCTACTCTTATTATAGCCTTAGTAAATGAATACAACATAAGGCATAGGAAGTCAACTTCTTATCATCCACAGGCTAATGGACAGGTAGAAATTACTAACAGGGATATTGAGGCCATTCTGACAAAAAATGTGGATCTGCATAGAAAGGATTGAGCTGCAAGGTAAGTAGAGGCTATATGGGCTTATAGAACTACATGGAAAACTACAACAGGTTTTACACCTTTCGAAATGGTATATGGTAAGAAATTTGTGATGCCAATAGAGTTTGAACACCAAAATCTCAGAACAACTTTGGAATTGAATTTGGAGCTAACAATTGCACAGAAAGAAAGAATCATGCAGCTCAATGCCCTGGATGAACTTAGGAAGAGTGCCCTGCAGTATACTAAAATAATATAGAATCAAAGAATCAAATGGCATGATAAGTACATCAAGGAGAAGAAATTCAAAGTAGGAGATTAGGCTCTGCTTTATGATTCTAGATACACGGATCGTCAAGGGAAATTGCAGACCAGATGGTTGGGGCCATATGAAATAACAGAGGTATTTGATGATGGTGTCATAGAGCTAAGCACAATTGATGAAATCAGGTTCAAATTATTAGTCAATGGGCATTGACTGAAGCTTTACCAAAAGCCCATTGACAAGGAAGAGTTCCTGAAGCAATTTCAACTAGAGAAGGAATCTACTAATCCTATAGCCGAAGGAGTTGAATCTCGGCTCAATTCCCTAAGCCATGCATGAAATTCCATAAAAATATCATAATAAAGGGGTCATCCTTGTGGATCCCCATTCCATCCCATCATTCCATCTCACCATTCCATTCGCTATCTGTATCATCTCTTCTCCTGCCACCTCATCCACCTGTCACACATCACCATATCCACGTTTCTAAAGATCACCTTTTGTAATAAAGAAGTTGGAGTCACATCAACTGCTTGCGGTGCATCATCCCAGGTAAGCTCCACTAAACTCTAAGATGGATTAGTTATTTCATTTATTACGTTTAATTAGGTATTAAGTAAGGCAAATGGATTTCCTATATTGTTGCAATATCCTTCAGTCTTTTCCGCACATTTGTGCACTTTTCCTAATTCATAACTCATAGCCACATCATTACTTCTGCCACCACAAAGCCTTGTCACATAACGTTTTACTTTCCTTTCGACTTAAGCTCCGAATTTTTGAACATTTGCAATAAATGAGAAAACCTCCATTACTTCCTGCAATTATGACCTGACATGTCTTTTGCTCCTTCCTGTCAATCTTTTTATAACTAAAATTTGAGTTAAAATGTTTGCAATTCTTCCTTCCGTTTTCTACATCTTTTCAAAGAAGTTCAAAATTTTAGGTTGAGGGGAGAGCAAAGAAGTTGGTTTGAGTTGTAGGAAGTTAAATTTGAGCAAGAAATTGAAAAAAAACTAGGCTGAATTTTCGCCTGAAGAGATAAGTTACAAAGACAAGTGTAAAAATGGGAGGCCAGCCCATTAGGCATGAGCCAATAGACCACAATGTCTTGTTGTAGGATGTTCAACATTTTCCGCCATTCAGACAATATGGGTGGCTCAACTATTTTCTCAAACTGGACAAGTTTGATGAAGACATTGCTGAGGAGTTCACAAGGACATTCCATAATGGAAAGGCTAAGGTTAGGGGAGTAAGGATTGATGCCTCAATGAGCAGAATTGCAGAGATAATAGGGTTACCCCAAGCTGGTGAAATATTTACTCGAGCAAGGGACGCATGGAGTGCTAGGTAAAATTTTACTCGGCCTGGTGATCCTCCTCTACATGCGGATAAATAAGGAACCCAACGTATGAGTTTGCCGTAGGATTGGATTCCACAGGCAGGTTATATAATCAAATACCTGACATGTGAAGGTCGGTTTTCTATTTTGCATTCTCATCATTTTAAGCTATTATCTCATTTGTGTCATGGTTTATTAATGAACATATCGGACTTCTTGTATAATTTTCTCTCCAATAGTGTTGCCGAATTTAAAAAGGGAAGAATTAATTTTGTCTCCCACCATTGCCTCATCAAATTGCTTGTTGAAAAATCCATTAGGGATGTGTCACCAATGACCTGGGAGGAGTTTGTTGTTAATTTTAATCCAAGGGTTCACAATGTCGAACCCAAGGGTCAACCTCTCACCTTTAAACAATGAACCTCTCAGTCAAAGGCTGAGGCCTCTGCTACCGCATCTCCTATTCCTAAAACATCTGACTCACAAGATGAGGTCCTCTTTTTGAAAGATTTCCCAAAGGGCTAGTGCAAACCCCTGTTTTTAACCCAGGAACTTCCTCTAGAAATTAAAAGGGAAAATCACCAATGGTAACCCCCCAACAAAAGATCCATTCACCTTCTCTTAAATCTGTTAAGAGGAAGCAAACAGGAGAATCTCCTAATCATGCAACTATGAACCCAAAGAAACATAAGGCAGTTCCCACTCCCTTATGGAGAAGCTCCAGGATTCAGAACCAGACAGCTCAACATTCACTCAATACCTCTCAGCCTTCACCATCACCCTTAGACCCTTCTAGTCCTGAACTTGAGGAAGAGGAACCATCTATTGGGGAGACTAGGCATGTTTCAGAAGGGGCTGGCCTTGATGATCTGGTAGCTGTGGCAGAACAGCTGTAGGAAGAGGTAGTGTATATTGAGGAGGAAGGGAAATCAATTACAGTTCAATCTGAAGAAAGCAATGAAGATAATGAAGGGATTGATGAATCACTGGCTGCTACAGGAAATACACCAGAACATCATCTGCTCTAGGAACAACAAGAGAGTTGGAAGCCAGATGATGAAATGGAATAGGAAATTCTTGGGAAATTGTCTGTCGAAGACAAAGTTGAGACATCATAGCATGAAAATGTTAGAGTACCTGTAGAAATTCAAAGGCCACCTGTAGCAACTTATAACCATAAGCCTCCTCTCCATGTTACAAATTTTGCTTCAGGAATGTCATGCTATACAAAACTTCAAAACCAGTAAACTACCTATGAATTGGAAATTGAGAGATTAAGGAGAGTAATCTAGAATAAGGATATAGATATTGCTAATCTAACAGACACACTCAATCAGGTAGTTCAACTTGTCCCACAAATTGTGCAATGTAGATCTCCTTCACCTGTTTATGCAATGTACCTAAAAGAGTTATATTTGAACTTTCAATTAATAAGGATCTGGCAAGGTCAGAATCCTTCCTTGAAAACTCCAGAGGAATTTTATGATGCATATAGGGACTCACTGCAACATGTTAGACACCTTTTGTGTGAGTTTTATTTACACAGTTTGGCTGTGCCTCATGATACAAAATGGAATCCTCTGTGCTATGTTGGGGACATACACATCAACGCTCTGATCTCCTGGATTAGAAATGAAATAAGCAGGGGAGAGCAGTTTGATGGTTACAAACATGATGAGGTTAACATGCCACTGACAGTGAGGAATGAATCTAAAAAGGGGATGGGTATTTACTTTGACTGGAAGAAGTTGTGGGTGGATGAAAGGGCTCGGCCAATAATTGAACCCTTGAGGCAAGAAGTGTTTACCCAGTACTCCAAAATTGTAAATGATGACCTCAATATTGCTACACAACACAACCAAACAAGATGGGAACATTTTCCATTGCAGCTAAGAAGGGCAGGACCGCATACCCCAAACAACCTGTATGCAGCTACTCGTAAAGAAGAGAGGTATATGAGAAACACTAGTTAAAAGAAAGAGAACTGGTTGCCATTAATCATGTAGCCACCCATTCTCTTATGGCCATTGTTGGCTATGCAAGGAGAAAACAACACCTACAACAGGAATTCAGAGGATAACAGGTGGCAACGATTAGAGTCTATGCGGGCTCACTTTTGGAGTTTTCAACATGGTGAATGTGGACAGCAACAAAATGTTGATTTGAGATAATATGCTTGAAGGAAAAATGCCAGAATTGCTGAAGGGACCAGCAAGTAGTTGGTTGAGGGGAATGATGAGCCCAGTTTTTGGCATATTTTAGACTATGTTTTTAGACATTTCTATATCTTTTATTTTGCTGAGAAGACATTTAGTAGTAATTATGGGAGTAATACATAGACTTTATGCTTAATATAACAAGTTTATTATGATAAGTCTTTCCATGGTTATTGCTTAAACATTTTATTATTTTGATAGAAGATGTGTGCCTTGTGACTTTTTGTGATGACATGCCTTTCCTGCAACCACTACTGTTAACCTCCCTGTAGCCATATCTAAAATATTGTCTGTTCCAAACTAATACCTAATGAATGAATGAGTGGAATGATGAATCATCTTAATGAGTTAAATGTGTTGAGATGATCCTTTACCGTAGAAGTAGCTATTAGTTATTTGTAGGTACCAAGTCTCCAGGAGAAGATTTAGCTTCAACTAGATTGCTGAAAGACTGATTCAAGGAGGATTGATTCAGTAGCAAAGAATAAAGGAAACAAATTCAAGTCATCCACCATGCAAGGGAAGCGTTCCAAGAATCTAGCAGAGGCATCTTGATGGCACACAAATCGAGGATAGTGTTCCTTTAAATCTTCAAAGTGATTTTACTCAGTCCTTCCTTTTTGTATCCACTTCTTCATTAGGTTGATCATGATGTAATAAAGACTTCCCATTTTATGAGGGAAGGGTTAGTTAGTTGTTAGGATCAATTTTTGAATAAATAGCCCATTCTCCTTTATAGAGGGCTTAATCATTATCTACCTTACATCTCACTTTCCTACATGTTTACACTTCATCCTATCCATCCCATGTATCCCATCCACACTATCTATATTGCATCTAGCATCCATTTTCATCTCAATACGTATCGTATGGTATATCTTGAATGAGAATTAGATAGATTGGCTCTACTATCCCAATTCTTGAGCTTCTTATATTTATTTTGGAATGTACTCACAACATCCTAACATGCCCCTATGCTTTACTATCCTTATATCAATTGGGATTTTTTTGGTCATTTTCACTTGTATAATGTACAAATGATCAATCTTACGTCCTCATCTAGGTTTCATCATTGTAAATACTTGCCATTAGGTTCCATTTTTGTGTCTGATGTATCACCAAGAGTCCCTACCCAGCTGGTTCCTATAGGAAAGTTCACTAGCCCCCTAAGGTTTCAATCCATCTTGGGTATTTAGTGTCATGTCGATCCCAAAATCTATCCCATCTATCTTTGTTCTTTGTAGGATACATCATTTCTCACATCAGACCACATCAATTCATCCACCTATCATCCTCATGGAAAAGGATATTTGAGAATTATTTCTATTTGTTGGTACTTTTGAATTTTTAAAATCTTTTGAGCCTCCTACTATACCAACTTGAGATCGTCGTGATCCATCATATCATGGTATGCTTTGACTAGTAGAAATAGGGGCATATCTTGGTTTTTCATGCTCGTGTTTTCTTGGTTGTCTCGCATTGTACCCACCTTGTAGAACTAGTGTGTGTTTCCCATTTTTACACCTTTTTATGGGCACACCTTGTAGACCTAGTATGTGTCACTCATTTTACTTGGTCTTGGGGACTCACTTAGTGAATATTGGACTTCACTAGCCCGTGTGTCTCCCGGTTTGTGATTCACCTATAAAATAGCAGACTTTGCTATTATGTGTCATGAATTCCTTTTAACATGGTCACTTAGCATAATACAACTCGCTCACCAGTAGAGCCATGTGTTCCATGAGTGATGTGCATGAATTCAATCCTCATGGAGCATTTTCTTTATTTGATGGATGACATTTGGTATTTGAGACAATTTAAGACTGAGGTATCTTTGTCTTACTGATTCAAATCCTTTTTAGTACTAACCTTGTGTTTTTTTGTGGGTTTTTTGTGTGTCTTCTTTGTGTTTACATCACGTTTGTTTTTATTTCATCATAATATTTATGTTATATGGTGTCATGTGTTTTTTCATTGTGTATGCTTTGTGTTTTTTGACTTGTATGTTTGTGTATGTTGTTTTTTTGTATTTCATACATGTGTTTTCCTTTGTGCTTATGTTGGTTTGCCATGGGATCTTGGATATTGGGGGCTTTATCACCTCCCTTAATCCTTAGTCATCCTATCTCTTCAACATTTTATACATTTGAACCCCTCTTGACATATTTTTCTACTTTAGTATGAGTCTGAGCGTAAGTTCATACTCTCACTAAAGTGGGGGCTAAATATAGTGTAAAAAATGTCACCCTTAACAATTTCACATTATGTTTTGTCCCCCTAATTTATTGGACTTAATTAAGCTCCTAAATTTTCCAAATTATGCATTCCAAGGCCTAATTTTTACCGTTTTCTGAAGGATTATAAGCATTGAATAAATGCATCCAATTGTTATTTTTATCCCAACTAGGTGTGTCCTAGAAATTTGGGCTAGAACCCATTCACCCATGGGTGAATGGGCCCCACTTCTTAGTTAGGACCTAAATTCAAATATGTTTTTGGTGGCATTTTAACATCCAAAATTCAGATTTCAAGTGTTAGCTTTTGAAATCTATCTTTTGGGAAATTGGACAATTGCATATAAATACCTAGTCTTTTCATCATTTGAAATCTAAGTGAAAATTTATTGGAAAACTTATGGTCAAGAGAACTATTGAGAAAGTTAAGATCAACATTTCAAAGCATTACATCAACATTATTCAAGATCCAACATCATGTCAAAGTTTATATGTGTTCATGTTGTCATTACTTTGTGAAGGCTAACACTTGTTGTAGGTCACCAAAGCATTCAAACATTCAAGCTAAACAAGATCCAAATCTTGAGGTGATGTGCATGACTTCAATCCTTCAAGGCAGTCATTGAAGGGTGGTGAGTTACAACACATTGTGATTTCATCATTCCTTCCTTTCCATTATCATTTATCATTGACATTTTTCCATTGTGAAAGTGGAAACACTTACACAGGGTTTGATTGAGGCAAGCCCCTAAATGGTCCAACATCTCTTCTCTTTGTGAATGTGTAGGTTATAGGTTTGAGGAGGGTCAATGAAAGTTTGAAGGAAATGCATTCATTGTTGCATTTGTTGTCATCAAAGTTATCAAGATACAAAAACTCACCTACAAAATTTACTGACGATATTCTAACAACTCTACAAGCGGAAATGGGGTTCTCAGATTTGCCATTAGAGGATCCCAAAAGTTAAGAAGGACAACCTATCAAAGAATAATTCTCCAAAGGTCCAATAAGTCCTTGTAGGCATAGCCAAATTTTTTTTTCTAGGTAGGTATACAACCATCTACACCTTCTAATACCAGAACTTGACTGCTTCAGTTTGTCAATTGTTAGGATCTTACAATTTACATATTAGGGCATAATTTTTAATTAGGATAATAATTCTAAATCAATTCCAATCCATTCCCATCTTCAATTAGATGCATATCAAGGTCTGATTGGCTAACCTTTATGGTTGTAAGTCAATCTAATCACCTTGTTGATCTACATCTTAATGTAACTTGGATAAAGGCCCCTTGCATCCTAGGTTATTAGCATTTGAGAACCTAGGATCACCTTTTTCTATATTACAAGTTCATATAGTGTTTTACTATGATTGAATTTGATTTTCACTCAATTCAAAATGTAGACTACCATATGAACTTCTCTCCATAATGTGCCTGATAGCTTGGACTCATTTAACATGGTTCTTGTTGTTTCTTAAATGGTTATATCCTTTCTTTCTACAACTCCATTTTGTTGTGGATTTCTTATGGTAGAAAGATGTCTCCTTATACCATGTTGTTCACAGAGTTCTTCAAATTCATCTGATGAGAATTCACCTCCTCTATCTGATCTCAAGCATTTGATTTTTAGGTCAGTTTCATTCTCAACTAAGGATTTGAATGCCTTAAGGTTCTTAAATGCTTCAAAGTTTTCCTTTAAAAATGTAACCCCAATCATTCTAAAATAATCATCAATTATTAGCATTAAATATCTCTCACCTTGTAATTTTTTTGTTCATGTTGGCCCATAGAGGTTTGTATGGACAAGTTCCAAGAGTTTTGATGTTGAATACTCCTTCAATTTGAAACTGTAGACACGAAAAATATACAAGTTGATCCTACACACCTGATCCTGATCTTACTAACATCGTTTCATCCTAAATCATACTCTCAACTTATCATCACTCTTCATCCATTAATTAAATAAATTATTTAATTAAGTCTTTCTCCTCTGTTGATTAAATTAATCAATTTAATTTAATTAACCATGTATCTCTGTTTAATTAAATAATTCACTTTATTTAATTAAAAACTCTAAAGTCCTCTTATTAAATTGAATAAATTAAAAACTTATTTAATTAAATCTAACATTGTCCCCTTTAGTTAAATAAATCAAAACATTTATTTAATTAAACCCTTCCGCTAAATTTGATTTAAATCAATGCATAAATTTAAGTCTAAATTGTCACATCTTCTAATTCCTCATTACATTAATTAATCTTTGATTAGTTTAATCTTAAATCATGTCCCATCCTCTAGCTTTTACCACTTGCACATGAAAATAGATTTAATTCATTTATTAAATCTCCATTTTCTCTCAACATGGCATAAAAGGAGAATATTCCCTCAAATTTGAATTCAAATCCAAGTGGACTTAGTCCTTCCAACAAGGCATTTATTTCACCTTTCAAGTCCTTTTGCTTTGAGCCAAGTGGCCATAACTCCATTTTCTTCCCTCTCCAACAAGTCATTTCACTAATTTCAAATTCCACCTAATATCATTTATTGACACTTCTATCAAAATGTGCTCAACCTTCAACCATTCACATCTTGACAAGTGGCACTTGGCCATTGGATGTTGAATGATCCCACATTGCTCAAATCTTGCTCTTTCTTCCAATTTGAAATCTATAAATGAGAGACTCTCCCTCTCATTCATCATCCACAGTTTGAATGCAAAGTTATTATCTTTACATTAGAGCAATTTTATATCATTTTTTGAGCATTTTCCATCACCATAGCTAGGTTATTGCAGGTTTTCTCAAGGAGATCATCATTGTTCTTCACCATCAAGTGGATCAAATCATCCAAGCTTACAAAGGAGTTAGGAAAGGGCCAATTTATACACATAATTGGCACCAATTCCCCCATGGGATTGATAGTTTTTTCATTAAAATAGGATTCATTTACTTTTATTTGTATTGTTTTTCATTTTCTTCCTATGTTAATGTTTCAATCTAATTTCACGGGGAATCCTTGTTCTTGTTTGCATTTTAATCTAATAATGTGTTTGTTTCTCATGTTTGTGCAAGTATAGGATCGGGGTTCACAAAAACTCACCCTTGTTTTCTTTCCATGTTGGCACTACTTACAAATCGTATTTGAAAGCTTGGTAATCTTTGGCATACCTCTCACCAACTGCTTATTGTTGACCTTAAATCGATTGTCAAAGTTTATATGCCCCATTCTTTTGTGTCATAACCAACTCTCATCTTCTTGGCCCATATAAAAAAATTCACCTTTGATTTCACTAAGGATATAAATATTATTGGTTGTTCTACGCTCATCTGCAATTAGTTTCCTTGTCTTCTCGATTTCACATCCTTCAACATGAAATATGAGATTGTGTCCTTGGTCACATATTTGACTCATACTTAGGAGATTATGCTTCAACCCTTCAACATATAAAACATTCTTAGTTAAATCGTCTTTCTGTTATCCAAGCTAAGAGTACCTTTTCCTATTATCTTTGTCATATCATTGCCCAAATTTCCCTATCAATCCATTCACTTCCTTCAAGGTGAGGAATTTTCTCCTATTTCCAATCATGTGGCTTAAGCAACCATTATCAATGTACCACTAATTTCCCTCATTTTGAGCATGAAGAGTAGTTTGCACAAAAATGGATCTCTCCTTATTTTCTTGCTCCTATTTCTTTTTCCATACTTTTGAATTTTCCTCCTTTAGTTTAGCCATAGTATCCTTCTTGTTATGTTTAGGTGGTTCCACAAAACCACTTCTACAAAAGCTTGTCATGTGTCCAAAGTTGTTGCACTTATAACATATGACATTATAATCCACTAAAGGAGAAAATAAATTATAATTCTTATTTGAGAACACATAATGAATTCTATTCTTGTTCCAAAAAAAGTTGGGTAAGTGCAAGAAGTTGGGTCCACTTTTAGGGGAAGTGTCATCTTTTAGCTTTAAAATAGCTACTCATTCATTTTTTAGAATATGTACCCATTTTAAAGTAGGTACTCATTCCAAAATGTTTGAAACTCACAATCCATACTTTTCATTTGGATTTTCATCTAAAAAAAAAGCATGGTAACTCAACCTTAGCCTTGGACCTGCAAGTACAAGATCATGACAATGCCAGGAGAAAAATTGACATTTGCAATATGGTTGATGAGATTTTAATTTTATTTTTTTATGAAATTAAAACCCATTATAGATGATGTTGTCTAGTTTTCAAATATGTAATTTTTTTAATGATTGGATTATCGTTCTATTTTTTAATCAATTTATGAGGAAACAAGTCCATAAACTTGAATTGTCAGGTTTTTCGTATTTTTTTAATAACCTTTCATTTGTTAATTTTCTTGTAAAAAAATTATATGGCATCAATCTACAAACAATTATTTACACAATAAAAAAAATAAAAAAATGATTAGTTTAAATCAAATTATTGTGTTTGTCCACAAAGATTTTCAAAAACAACAATTAAGGCCAATAAAAAATTAATTAAAAATTTATATTTAGAAAAATTTATAAAAAATATCCTCATCAATCTTCGGTATAATACACATATTTCCCTAAAATGAATTAGAAAACTAATTTTATTTAGGTCAAATTATGGTGCCTGTACACATGCATGGTATGGTCCTAAAAAAGTGACTTTTAAAAAGTGGTTTTATACATGCTTATTAAAAAGTATTTTGTATCATCTTGTTATTATAATAAATTACATATTTGAAAACTAGACTCAAAATACTAAATTTCATATTACTAAACATTTTAAAGACTCAATGTGTAAGTGCTTCAATATTTTAGTCCAACTGTGACAAATTTTGAAAATCAAGAAAAACTCTTTCACTTCTTGCACTTACCCAATTATTTTTTGTTTGTGCCCTACAATCTATTTTTTTAATGACCAAAGTGATTACAAAAGAAAAAAGAAAATAAATAATGTTGGAACCTGGTCATGTGGGTCTACCTTGGAGAAAAGGACCTTTTAAATTTGTCCTTGTTATATTTTGGAGGAGTGCTTGTTTTCTATGTGATTTTTTTCTCTTTCTTTTTGATGATAGGTCTTTTGAGAGCATCAATGAAGCTTTTTATCTTTTCCTCATTTGCCTTCTTTGGTGGCTCTTGGTGATCTTCTTTATTGGCCATCTAATTTTCTTTGTATCCAAGACTAGTCTTTATAAATGGTGACCTTTACCCATTGATGATGTCATTTAAGATCTCGATACTCTTCTCAAATTTGAGGCTCTTGTTTAGCTTAGTAGTTGTTTTCTCTATTTCTTTCCTCAAGGAAGCAATTTCAGGCCTCTCACAATTTTCTTCTTTTGCCTTTAATTGAATTCTTACCTCTTCCTCAATTCATTTTGCCCCTTCAATTTGAATTTTTAAATTGATGATCATTTTCTCCGAATCCTCAAGACTTAGTGGCATTTTCGCCTTAGATTCACAATCCTCTTGAAGCCATAATTTTTTTAAAAAATTCTTCTTCTTGAATTTCTTGATTTCATTTAGGGAACAAATAAGTTCCTCAAGTCCAAATCTACTTCTCCATCCATTTAAATGTTATCTTTCCCTTTTGTCTCCTCCTCTACCTTTTCTTCACTTTCCAAGATATCATCTTTTGTTTCTATCGCCATGAATAGAATTTATTCTCTATTGTTGGCAGATAAACTCTTTTTCAGATGAACTACTTTCCTCCTTGGAATAAAGGCTTTTCTTGTTCTTGTAAAAGCTCATTTTTTTTCTCAAATTTGTCTTGTTTGTGGTCCTTTTTGTGTTGACAATGTTTGGCACTTTTCTTTATATTATGCTCTTCTTCTTCTTCACTATTTTTAGTTTTTGCATATGGGCATTTGATCGCAATAATTCTAACCTTTCCATAATTAAATAATTTAAAAAGGCAAATTTTTTTTGTACTTGTCAGATCCTTTTTTTAGCTTCCTCGTAAAATGAACTTCTTCTTCGTCTGAATCATGATTGGAGCTATCGCTTGGCTTGGAATCTTTTCTCTTCATTTTCTTTGAGGATTTGAAGGTTGCATCTTGTTTAGATGATTTTCCCTTTTTGGTCCTCATTTCATATGCAGTGAGGATATCATGCAACTCATCCATTGTTAGAGTATCTAGATATTTCATTTCTTCGATGGTGGAGACTTTGGCATCAAATATCAAAGGAAGAGACCTTAATACTGTATGCACAATCTTTGCATCCTCAAGCATTTCTCCAAGGTCTTTGATAGTGTTATCAATTGTGTCCACGTGAAGTAGATAGGCTACAATGTTTTCTTCATCCTTCAATTTTAAACTTTCAAATTGTCTTCTATGTGTTTGAAGCTTAGATTTTTTTACCTTGTCGTCTCCTTCATAGATTTTCTTTAGTTTATCCCAAATCTCTTTTGTTGATTCATAGTGCATTACTTTGACAAACTTTGATTCTGATAAACCACACAAAATTGCATTCATAGCTTTTTCATTATTTTCACTAGCCCTCTTTGTTGTCAAATCCATTGGTGGAGATGATAGAGCTACATATCCGCTCACAACTAATTACCAAATATCAAATTCAAGATCCATTAGGTCATTGCACATCCTTATGCTCCAAAAGGCATAGTTTGTTCCATCAAACAACAAAGCATTGTTTGGGGAGAATCCTTCTTGATAGACCATGTTTGCTCTTGAGATCTACCTTTTAGCAAATATACTATACTTGAAGGAACCTTCTTTGATACCAATTGATGGGAACACACTTATACTAAGAGGGGGGTGAATCAATATAAGACTATATTTTAATTTTTCAAATTAATAACCACAACAACTTCAAATACACAACATCAACAAATAATAACATAAGATTTACATGGAAACCCTTTTGAGAGAAAACCACGAAATACGGATTGTTTGGATCTATTATCAAAATCTAATCTCAAATAAAATGCTTCTTTATAATTTTTTGTTGGCAACAACCCACTAGAGACACCAATCCCCACAACTAAGCACTGACTTAGTAAGAGACACCAATCTCTTCAATTTAGAGGCACCAACCTATTAGGCAACAATATATTTATCTTCTTGGTAATTCTCCTTCAAAAATCTGCCTCTGAATGATCTTCTACTATATTATTTTCACACAAAACTGTTGGTGTATGTATGATATATCTTTTATTCTCACACTTCTTCTCCACATTCAACACTCACATCTTATATCTTTCACAAAGGAGGCAACCTTTTGGATGGATACATTGCTTGGAATAGGGATGCAACTCTCTATTAATATGCACCCATTCATAACAAACTTGGGCTCTCACCGCAAGGGGTCGACTCCTTTAACAAAATATAAATTTATTTAATTTTAATTTCCCAAGTGGGGCACCTCTATAAGGGGGGTCGGCTCCATAATTTAATTTAATTTTAAAATCATAAGGAGGGCATCACAATGGAGGTTGGCCAACATTAATAAATATGAATTTAATTTAATTTAATTGTTGCCCTGTGAAGATAAAATATGCTCTTGAAATATTGTGATTAGTGGCCTTTGGCCTTTATACTTTCAAATCCTCATTAGAGGTTTCCTTTTTCCTTGACAGTTTCTTTGACATCAATGACAATTAATCCAACATGTATACGTATTTTGAAAACTTTCACCAAATGCATGTGTGTCAAAATTACTTCACAAATATAACTTTAATTGGTGATTGCATGATGCGAAGTCTACTTGAGTTCAATTTGATAAAGCGGCTTGCAACTTAAGTTAAAGTTGGGACTATGATTGATTAATCTATTTAATGATTGTCTAACACAAAGTAATCCCTTCAACTTGTTTTGTATGTCAGGAAAAAATATATTTATTGTTTGGTGCGTTTGGTTTCTATACACTTTATCCCATGTTTAGTGGACTCTTTTGTGTGTGTAGGGAATTGTGAGGAATTTTGGTAGGTGGTGGTTGTGGTCTAATCTCATTAGCCTTATCACTAAGTACAATGGATGAGGCTCATCAACACCACTAATTGAAACATGGATGGAACCCTATCTTAGTGGTAGAGTCTCATATACAAGTACCTTTGTACCATGTTTCACTACCCAAAACTAACTACTCTTAGGTTTGTGAAAACAAAGGGATTGATTGAAATTTGGGAAGTAAGTCATTCTTGATCAGAGGTGATTATCTAGGAGGATTTTGTTACAAATTTGGTGATGTCAATTCTTTCTACAATGTCGTAGGTGTGGTGGTTGTGTTTTCCTCCCTTCTCAATTTAGTTTCACAAAATTGAGTGGTGAAGCACAAATCTATTAAGAGTCCGTTGTATGTTTTGCATGTTTTAGACCCTTAATGGATTGTACACTTATCCACAATATTAGGGCTCAAAATTGTTGGCAATTTTCCAAGGTATTTAGTTGGCCCATGGTTTTATGCCTATTGTTTTTTAACATCAAGGGGGGTAAATTTTTTATTAAAAAAAGGAAATGTTACAAAGCAAGGGCATTAAATGGCCCTACCAAGTTCAACCAAGTGATCCAATTGATGAGACAAATCCGTGGGTAGTTGACCCCAATCCACCAAATTCCAATCATGAATATGATTAGAAGCCCATTTAGCCAAGCAATCAACAACCCCATTCCATTCTCGAGGAATATGAGTGAAAGTAATATACTCCAGAGAAGCACAAAGAGTGAGAATTTGTTCAACAATCAAAGCCAGTTGCCAGCTCACATCATCCAAATACCACATTTTTAGTAAGTTCACCACAACCTGTGAGTCAGACTCACATATGATCCTTCGCCATCCCAATTAATTGCCCCGCTCCATAGCCAATAAAATGGCCCGAGCCTTCATAAGATTATTAGTATGAAGACCCTTATACACAAAGAAGATAAATTGAACATCTCTAGAGCTATCCTTGCCAACACCCCCAATGCTAGCATGACCTAGATTTCCACGAGAAGAGCCATCTAAGTTGAGTTTTAGGACACCATGAGGAGGAGGGGTCCATCTTCCCTCCCTATTCACCTTCGGGGTAGGATGTCTACATCTGTTGCGCATGAGTTGCCATTGCGGAGGAGGAAGATGAAGATGATTACAACATCCAACATCACGAGGGTCCACCAACATAGTCATATCACACTTGGCCACAATAGTTTCCCCTAAAGAGTGTAGAATTTTCCACCATAGGCGAGGGGCCATCAACAACGAATCCTGAAAAATCCGCCTATTCCTCTCCAACCATAGGTTCCAGATAATAAAGGATGGCCCAAGAGCCCAAGCAGCCTGAAGAAAGGCGGTAGAAATAGGGGCCCTGCCCCACCGTTCCCCAAACTCCACGAAAGAGGAATCATGCCAACATGCCATATTCCACACCCCCCACCAAAAATGCCAAATCTCCCTAGCATAGGAACATTGGAAGAAGAGATGGGAGACACTCTCTTCACAACCATGACACAAAACACACATAGAAGGGTCGTGAAAACCACGCTTACATAAATTATCCCAAGTAAGACATCGATTTTGAGCCACTAACCACATAAATAAGTTGAACTTGGGCCACGGCAACTTGTACCAAGTAAGACACCGATTTTGAGCCACTAACCACATAAAAAAGTTGTACTTGGGCCACGACACTTGTGCCAAACTTGCTTCCACCAAGGGACCTCAATGTCCCCAAAAAACTGCCTACCTAACTGCTTATAACCAACCGCCACAAAGTACTTTCTAGACAAATCCGAACCATCCTAAGCCAAGACATTAGGGCCCCTCAAAGAATTACAAGCACGGGAAGCCAGAAGCTAGGAAAGTTCACGCCTATCCCCCTCAGACCCTCTAGGTGGCCACTTAAAGGAATGCTTCCAGCGAAAACTTATAGCCAATCCACCATGTTGCCCCACCTT
The DNA here is from genome assembly GCA_007115665.2 of Sequoiadendron giganteum. Lineage (NCBI taxonomy): Eukaryota > Viridiplantae > Streptophyta > Pinopsida > Cupressales > Cupressaceae > Sequoiadendron > Sequoiadendron giganteum. The sequence goes on from CM021107.1 coordinate 86,062,921, forward strand.
ATAATGCTCCACAGTATCCCAGCCAACCGCAACAAAAACATCACAAAGTAGTTTCCTATTGTAATGTGGCTAAAGTAAATGTACATGAATTAAGACCATTATAGGCCAAGAGCATCTTAACAAAATTGAATTTACAAAAATAGAGTTATAGATTTCCTAATCTCTTGTTGAGAGCACTCAAACTCTACATTGTATTGTAATCTTGTTATTAAGAATAATACATTAGAGTGTTTTGGATGCTAGATTCTTTCTAAATATTTTCCTATTGTATATCTTGTGTTATCACAAAAATGCAAGGATTCACCATATATATCAATTCACTTAGTCACAACTTGCCAAGATCTTACAAAGATTTTTAGGGTTTTTTCATCATACTTGATCCATATATATGCACATCCACTAGACCCATTCTTATGTGTGAGTTTTACAAACAATGCACTCAAAGACATTAAAAAAATAGTGTGTAAAAAAAGTGGCCTTGGATGCAAAGAAAGAACTACCACACACCATTAGAATTGTTTGAACCTTTTTTAGGAAATAATTCATTGTACTAGTTCAAACTTTATTTACTTCCTAGTTCATCTACTATGGAGGATGCTTGAGTTGAAAGAGCCTTTGTAACTTATGACTATGACATAGAGACAGAAAACATGAAGTGATTCAAAGACAAAGTAGGGGAAGAGGATGAATGAGATTGTGGTGAGTAATACTTTCTGGTCAAATTTGCAATATATCACATCTTTTGTATCATCCATTTTCATCATATTCAAATTTGGGGATTTTGACAATCCTTTGTATTTTCTATTGGAGTGATCTAGAAAAAGTGGGTGAGCTAAAAATGCATCCACATGATTGTATATGCAATGAATTCAAAGTGGTATGCGGATAGACTTTGTATCGTTGTTTCTATTAATGACCACAAGCTAAAGAATGACCTCATCAAGACATTTAAGAAAATATTCAATACATAAGAAGTTTCATTTACCAAAGTTGAGTAGATAAAACTTATTGAACTAGATAGAGTTATAAGATTTCAACAAATATTGACAAGCACACTTTGGTGCAAGACAAGCTAGTTAATTGGTGAATTCTATGGACCTCTCATATTGCTATGTACACTTGTCATTCATCTTCTCTTAGAAATTTCTAATTCCTCTCTTCTAATTTGAAAGTATCTCATCCACATAAAATTGTATCCTCGCTTAAGAGAAATAAACTTACAACTAAATCCACTCTCTCAAAATTAAAAAACTCTGATCCACATAAAATTGTATCCTCGCTTAAGAGAAATAAACTTATAACTAAATCCACTCTCTCAAAATTAAAAAACTTACTTTTGTCAAAAAGCTTCTTGTTATACATAGTGTCTTGTGTCTCATTGATTGTAAGACACCTATAGTACAATGAAAGCTTAGCAACACAATAAGATGTAGAGCTTGAGAAGCCATATGAAGTTAATAATGAACAATATGTAAAAACAAAATCGACTGGGCTCACATTTTAAGATGAAAATATAGTTCATTATTAACTCTGATCCACATAAAATTGTATCCTCGCTTAAGAGAAATAAACTTATAACTAAATCCACTCTCTCAAAATTAAAAAACTTACTTTTGTCAAAAAGCTTCTTGTTATACATAGTGTCTTGTGTCTCATTGATTGTAAGACACCTATAGTACAATGAAAGCTTAGCAACACAATAAGATGTAGAGCTTGAGAAGCCATATGAAGTTAATAATGAACAATATGTAAAAACAAAATCGACTGGGCTCACATTTTAAGATGAAAATATAGTTCATTCTAATGATGAGTTTTAAAGATACCCAATGAATGATGACTAATTTTTATGCTTGTTACTCAAACATAAAACCAACTATAAATATATTTTGTTTGTCACTGGAATTTTTCAGCTGCTTTATATTTTAGTTGTCAATTGTTATTAGCATTTATAATGTCACACTTGACATTTCATCGATTGTGTAGTGTATTATCAATTTTTATATTTATTGTTTTCTTCTTGTGCAAATTATAGTTATATACAAACAAATGTATGTGTCTTCTCCTACTAGCCAACGCATTATCCTCCAAAGCTAAGAAAATCTTGACCCCTGGAACACGCCTTTGGGGGAAAAAGTAATTGCAAGCAGTTAGAACTTTTAATCTACACACTGTTTCAAATATTGGCATTCAAATAGGTACAACGCTTTCATGAAAACAGATCAGAATTTCAATTTACCTAACGGCCAAATTAGAATTTTGGAAGGCTGTGATTGACTGTTCGATTGGATACCGATGGACTAGACGAGTGGATGCGCAGCCACCAAAGATAGGGAGGAGAGGTGAGTAGCATTGTTGCAGACTATTCTTTTTCTTTTTTCTTTTGCTTTTTTTAATTGCAGACTATTCTTCATACAAGCAGCATAAATCTGTATTAAGTTATTCCCTGTTAACACCAATCTAGATGCTTGAAAGTCTTGGTACCTCTTTCATATACCTTAATAATCCGTTAAAATACTTGTTCTCCTCTAGAAATATATGCATAGTTTGTCGCAAATCTTTAAGTAAAGTACTCCTTCACAAATTGCACAGGCTAGTTTTAGTGTCCCAGATTCTTATCCATGCCCAAATAGCTGTCCACACATTTGCAGCTAAATTTGTACCATTAGAGGACGACATTGGATATGAATCACTTTTAAACTGCTCAAATTAGGGACTCCAATTCTTCCTCCTGCAACCAATGTCACAACTGTGGAGCTTTTCTCCAGTTTATGATAGCCAACAAGCCCCAGAACCAGATGCCAGGAACCCAAATGGAAGCTATTGGAAAATGTTACTAGATGTATCACTCTCATGATAAGCTGAATCATGATTTGCATATTGGTTAAAGTAGGTTAAGTCTGTTAAACAGGTTTTAGTGGATACCCTTCTGATTATGCAAATTGCATACTCATTTTTTGTTGACAGTTTAAAAGCTCTTCATAACGATAAGAGTTTTATATCTTCAACTCAAACACCTATCTTATTGTTTTGGATTCTCCATAGAATTTTTCCAATGCTCCTTGTATTTTCTAACTTCTAAAGCAAATGGAACGTCCTTAGCAACTGTAGTAGATGGAAAAGCTCCTGTGAATAAAAATACTTTCCCCATATTAGACTGACACATTTTGACTACTACGCAGCTTTTATCACAAATAACATTGCACCCTTAAAATATATGCTTGCTGACAAGCACCATTGTACCCTTGTGAGAATCAGCTCCTAGATCACAGAAAATGTAAAACCATGCATTGTAAGCATTTACCATTGTAATTTTAAAAATGACAATCACAGAGGAGGTGCAGATGAAATTTTCTGTAGTGATCATATCAAGCAATATAAAAGTATTATCATTTGCGTACTTTTCAATATAATTACATAAACCTGTTGTGCAATTTGTTCACTAATTAAACAACTTCTATTCTAGACATAGTAGATTATTGTGAGTGTGCAGTTGTTCTAAAAAACTCACCCTCAGGAAACATTCCCAGAACCTAGAGTCCACCATTCTTGGCTGCCTTTTGTAATATGCTTCATTAGTTCTGTCAATTTGGAACAACACTTAATTTAAGCAGTCTTTAAAAGGTAAGTCTTGAGCAGGATTGCAGCCTACAGCTGAGAATAATGTAACTTGGTTTATCCCATTTGATAACATTTGAATCTTGGAAATGTTTCTTTCATCATGAAACCTTGCTCTCCCGCTCTCCCGCTTGTTTGAATTCCCGGTTCCCCCGCCCGCCTCGGCCTTGGGCCAAGCCCTGGGCCTGGTGCTCGACTCCTGCTTGCTGTGGCTTTTGTCCTTTGCTTTGCTCTTCCTCTTTCCTCCCTCCAGTTTGTCTTCTTTTCCTTGCTTTCTCCTCCAGCTTGCTTCTTCTTCACGCCTGTTCTGTTTCCCCTTCTTGTCTTTTGCTGCCTGCCTTCCTTGGTGCTTGTTCTTGCGTTGAGCCTGTGCCTTTTTGCTCTGTCATTCCGCTGCTCTCCTTTTGCTGTCCACTACTCTCTTCTCCTTGCTTTCGCCCTTTTGTTGCCCCTCGTTTGTTCTCCCTCTTTCCTTTTGTGGTCGTTTTGCCTCCGCTTTTTGTTTTCTTCCCTCTGTCCCTGCTTTTCCTTTTCCCTTTTCCGGTTTCAGAATGGTGAGAAAGTGTGGGAGGTCTTCCTCTGCACCTAAAGCCCCTGTTGTTGGCTCCTTGTCCTCATCTGTTGGGGATGAGGATGGTGAGGGGTCCGATGAGGACTTGGATGCTGTTGCCCCTGCTTTTGATGTTGTTGCTGCCCCTATCTCTTCTAAGATTGATTTTTGGGCTGAGGGCTGGGATGAGGAAGAGCTTTTCTCTTTTGAGTATGATAATCCTGCCATTGGTTCTCTTGAGGATGTTGCCTGGGACTGCGATGGGGTTGATGAGGAGGATGAGTTCCTTTTGGATATTCTTCTGGAAGCCCGTCGGGAGGCAATGAGGAGTACAGCTACAAAATTTGTGGAGCAACCGCTTAACAATGCTCTGTTTTCAGGCCTTACAAAGGGATTTCTTCTCCCTGATGTTGATGAGGGGGGTGCTATTTCTCCTCCCCTTTCTGAAGCTCTTGGTGGTTCCCCCTTGACCCCTTCGGTTTCTGAGCTTCCCACTGATGGGTTGGCTTGTGGGGCTGGGAGTTCGTGCAAGGCTGCTTCTGCTTCATCACCTGTTACTGTCCCCACTTTGGAGGAGTTTCGTGCTAAGGAGGTATGTGACTTGTCTAACTAGCAGTTAGAGATTGACTGTGAAGTTACAGATGAGTCTTTGGACTGGCTGAAGACCTCGTTGGTTGGGAGATTCTATGGTAATCATCCTAATATCGATGCTGTTAGAAGATGGGTCCTTCGGGTTTGGAAGATTAGAGTTGAGGAACTACTATGTGTAATGGTTTCTTTCTGTTTTCTTGTCCCTACGTAGAAGATTGTTCAAGGGTCCTTCGTGAAGGCCCCTGGTTTCTTGGCTTGAATGGCTTTTGTCTCCAAATGTGGTTCCTTGGTTTCAACCCAATGACAGACACTTTTTAAGTTTCCTATTTGGGTCTGTTTGCAAGGACCGCCTCTAGAGTTTTGGAATGAAAATATTTTTATGTGTATTGCTAATTCCTTTGGGCAATATTGTACTATAGTTAAGGTCACCAAATCAATGAAGCATTTGTTGTCTGCTATATTTTGTGTGTTAGTGGAGAATAACTGTATTCTTCCCACTAAGATTATGTTATCTTCTAAATTTAGTAAGTGGGTGTAGCAAATTGATTATGAAGACTCCGATTATTTGTCTTTCTTGTGGTAAAGTGGGTCACGCCTTCTTTACCTGCTTAAAGAAGAGGAAACAACACACTATTTGGAAGAAAAAGGAAAAGGTGACAGATGTTGTGGACTCCACTCCCTATCAAGAGCTTCAGAATGATGTTCTTGATGATCCCTCTAAGTTGGACCCCTCTGTTGATTCTTTGGGCTTGGCTGGTTCTATTGGCGGTCTTGTTTCCTCTCCTTGTAAAAAAAAGGTTCTATCGGTGGTCTTGTTTCCTCTCCTTGTAAAAAAAGGACAAAAGATTTGTGGAGAGAAATCCTTGTATTACAATTCAGCAGAAACCATTGGAACAATTCTTTAAACCACCTTGACTTAGTTTGGGTTGGGTGGTATCTCTTGCCGTGTTTTGCTCTGTTTTTAGGTTGTCTTTTTGGCTGTGCCTTTTGGGCTGTCTCGTCTTGTGGTTGTTCCTTGTCTTGCTGTTCTTATTGCTGAATCTTTCTTGATGTAAAAAGGGATCAGGAACCTTTCATAATCCCTGCTTATTTAATAAAAAACACTCACTTATCACTTAGGCTATGTGATATTCTTAATTAGAGATATTATCATATTAATATAAAATCCAATGTTTGATCATGGCATTCTTATCTTCACTTTGGCTCCAATCCCTGAACGTTTTCAGCAGTAACATCACCATCATGAATATTCCACAAAATCATTCAAATCAAACTGTAAACACTTCATACAAGATCGTTTCTCTGAACTTGATCTTTGCCACTCTTCTGAAAGATCACGCAGGTTTTGTTCATATTAAAAGAAGACTTCTCGAATGTCTTTGTTCTGTCTCTCTTTCTACACCTTAGGAGTTTGTGCATCAGCAATTTTATTTTTTATTTTTTATGAAACAAATTGATCATCCCATTTTATATGCTCTTAGACTGTAATCAAATAAGAACATTAATCAAACCCTCAGTTCAACTTTATATTGCAGAATGAACATGACAGCTTTATAATTATTTTCACACAGACAACAAACTTTTGAAATTTATACAGGATTCATAAATCACTCCCTAATCAAACCAGTTTGTTATTTTAATAAGGATGTCAGTTTATCTGTAATTAAAACAACTTTCTGATCTATTCATTCTCACTTTGATATAAGCAACCCTGTTAAATAAATAGCAGCAACATTTACTGCTGGGTAAAGGCAACAACAAAAGTAATAGACTCAAAATCTTACACACAAAATTAGTTAAGTACAGTGTGTGGACAACATTAGAACTAAAGGCAACAAGAAGCACGAGTTATATTAGCAACAACTTTAAATGTCTAGACCATCATTAATATCCCATCTCCCTATTTCAGTTTTGCAGGTTGGAATATGCATGGTTTGCTTATCAGTTACTTGAGTATCCATATCAAAAGCTAATTAACAAGTTAACCGACTATGGGTGTATCTCAGGAATTGTTTACTAACAATCAAAGTTGCTTTCTTAATCTAATCCTAGTCAGCTTCGTTCCTCTAGTCTTGTGTAACAGTACAAAATATATGGTCAAATTGAAAAATAGTTAAAGACAACTTGTTTGTGCTATAATGTAAAGATCTGGATTTCTGGGAATTGAAGAACAGCTTTGCAAGGAGCATTTTCAAGTTTAATCCTTGCTAAAACATTACAGGAATACTGGAAATATTCTTGAGAAAATTTGAATCATTCAATGCAGGGAAAAATGTAACACAATGAAGCTGTAATTATATAGGCCATTCCTATGAAAAACATCTAACTTATCATTTCAGAGTTCTTTTACATTGATAGAGATAATACTTAAACAATTGAAAGACACAAAATTCATTTCTGAACTGAACATCTTTCCTCAATTAGGATCAATCTACAACTGATATGCCATAATTGTTTAAAGTACTCAACAGCCCAGATGATATCTATATCAAGATTGAATATGTTTTGGTATAAAAACCCAAGAGATTAGCTTCTTTCCAGATTTCGGTACCACTATGGGTGGATAATTTAGAATCCAGATTTAGATTCTAATATTAGAAATTCCGATTAATAGTAATTCTGATTACAGATGGGAATCTGTGTTTTCATTTCATCTTCTAATGTTAGAACCCAAGCTCTCCATGTGACATCTTCAACTTTTTAATTGGGAGCAATGAAGTGAATATTCAACCATTGTAGTGAAATTTTTGGCAATATCATTGCAAGAAAATTCCAAAATTACCTTTTTGTAGGAAACAAGTACTGAAAAACAGCATTATATTCAGAAATGGTCTTAGTATCTGTGCCATATCTAGTTACCGGCGGAAAGAAAAGCCAAACTCCCGTAGCGTAAACAAACATAAGAGTCGTAGGGATTGCAATGAATTTGGGTAATGTTATGTAAGGAGACAAGCTTCTTGTTAAACAGATCTCAATGGCAACAGATAAGCCATGGAGAGTAAAGAAAGCCGTAACTTCCCAACTGGGTTGCTTCTCCGTAAGGTAATAGAAAATCAATTCATGCATCAGTCCAGAAACTACAAATGAAGAGATAACTGCAAATCCTCTTGCCCAAAGGGGAGGCTTGGCTTTTATTGCTTGATTTCCCTGGCTTCTCTCATATAACTTTTTGTGGACCATCCAGCAGAAACTCAGTACAGGGCCGTAAACAGAAGGCCTAAGAATATTTGTTACAATAAGGTTCCATCTTGCACCCCAAAAATCCTTCAATGAGGTTGCAAGATAGGGTTTGTTGGATTGAGGTTTTAATTGAACCCCAATTAAAGAATTTAATAATACTGCGAGGCTTACCAAAACAATATCCAGGGCTAAATACATATGCACACCATAAAGCACCATAATCAAGCTCTGGGGAATCAAATGCCTGAAAGAATATGAATATATAACTAGCGCTAAAAGAAATCCTTTTATAATTAAAACTACCCCTAAAATACATCCCTTTAGAATTACATTATGCCACTTGTTGAATCTGCCTGGGTTTGGGTTTGAAAGAGAATTAGTGGGTTCAGCCTTAGGTTTGTATTCATTAATCTCAATAGGAAAAGCAGCAACGCCCACAAAATGAAGAAGATTGAACTTTGCCCATGGGTTTGCGAGAGGACCCAAATCAAAACAGAGCATTAAAAGCTTAAAGGAACTAATCCATGTGAAAGCAAATGATAAAATTCCTCTCATGTGCACAGTGGAGAGTTGTAATGGCAAAGTTATGTACATACCCACCACAGGACTGACTGCTAGAATGCGTAAAAATCCCTTTGGAAGCTTCGAAACCACATAGTATGAATAAATTAGCCCACCAAAAAGCGTGCCCACAATGCCAAAGCTGTTTTTCAGTTCTTCCTCCATGGTACCCAAGATCTATATCAGAGGTAAGCTGAAAAGCTGTTCTTCAGTACTTCCTCCATGGTACCCAAGATCTATGTCAGAGGCATGGAGAAGTTTTTAGTCGGTCGTGTTGTTATTTAAGCTTAGTAAAAAGATTATTTAATTTATTGATCATCCATATATGATATCATACTCTGTCTGACCAACATGATCAATAGGATTGAATCTTACAGTCAAAGATATTTTAAAATAATTAAATAGTAAGTGTTGTTAAAATAAGTATTAGGAGGGGAGGTTTCAATTATTAGAGTTATTCCGCCCTTCATTATGCAAGGTTTTTTCCCTCTTCCATTAGATTTCAATTAGTGGGAGTGGTGTCTTTTTCCCCTAAGTCTATTATATAATTAAAATTTTTATACATCTAATTGTAATTGAATATTTTTTTGGTGGGAAGATGATAAGGCCCAACCACACCTTTAAGATGACAGAATGGTAAGTAGGAAATGACCATTAATCCTACCAGTTATCTAGAGTCCGATTAAAAGGTTGTCTAATCGGCATGGAGAGAATCCTCCTTAGTGGTTACAAGAGTGACACCAACATGAGTTAGAGTGGTTTTACTACTACCCTTAATTGGGGATATAACACAAGAAGGTGAAGAGGGACCTTGGTAATAGTGCAAGGAGCATTCCCCCAATGATCAAGTAGAAATGTAGATATTTCTCTTCAAAGGCCACTTTACTAGCTTGAATTTGAATTGACATGAGCATATTTGAAACCATTGTAGACACCTAAATTAGTTCATGCCTAATCACATTTGACTTTGCCCTATCCTAGCCAATTAAATAAATTGTTATGATTAATCAATCAATCAATCAGTTATACCTTACCTTTATCCCTCACCCTTAATCCTTCACCTTTATTCCCCACTTTAATTAAATAAATTTATATTTATTTAATTAGGTCTAGTCTTATCCCCCAAATCTTCCAACTAAATAAATAAATTAGTACATAATTACTTGATTGATTGATTTAGGCAAATTAATCCCTAATCATGTACACATGTGACAAGAATCTTATTTTCGCATAAATCCTAATTTTAAATTCCCCACCTCCTTGGGAATGTGCAACAAGACAAATCTCGCCTCTCTAAAAGTCAAATCTTGCCTCTTTTAGAAATTAAATCTTTCCTCCCAATATACTTTTTTTAAATATCCCCTTTTCTTGAGAGTTCTAATAAATTGTGAGCCCTCCATTCCTCACACCTAGCTCTTATACCTAATGGGATGCTTTGTTATACACACAAATATACTGAGAGGGGCAGGAGGGGGGTGAATCAGTATATGCAAAAATTTAGCTTCAAACTAATCTGCCATTAGCAACATTTTTGAATCTTACTTTAACATAAAAATAATTATCTAAATGATAAACATAAACACACATCCACACAAAGGAACACTAGATATACATGGAAGTCCAGCAAGAAAAAAAACCATAGTGAGAATAGCTGCTTGGATCTACTATCCAAATCCAATCTCATAGATAAATTTGAAACTTACAAATGTTTATGGGAACCAACCCATCAGAGACACCAATCCCCTTATAATGAACTTGCAGGCACCAACCTACAAGAGACACCAATACCCCAACTCAAGAACTAAGCACCAACTCATATATGAGGCACCAACCTCAATTACAACAAGATATGAATCATGTGGACCTTCCAAACTCAGACTGCACTGTCAACCAGATCTAATCTGCTACATAACACTCTCTCAGTGTGTATGGGATCTCCAACTTGATTCACACACCTTAATATATCTCTACTAATTGAATAAGCACCTTGCACAACTCTTTCACAATACACATCTCAACATTTTCAAAATGAACCTAGATCAACTATATACATGCATTACAATGATGATTACATTCATATGTCGGCCTAAAAAATATTCGCAATATTTTTAAGTCGTCCACAAACAAATTCCTTAATCAAACATGTAATATGCTAGGTCTAAAATCCCAAATATTAAACAAGAAGGGGGACACAGTATGCATTACCCAACATCAACTTACATGGCCCCAATGAACATCCACATGCTACCTCTAGATGGCACACGTTACAATCCTCTGGCGCATCAATCTGGAACATCAACTCAGTCGACCAACTAGCACAGTGAACACTTTGTCACTTCTAAGTTTTTGTTCGTTGAAGCTCAACCTCTTAAACTCTGGAATCAAATACATCATGAGTAACCTTACTTTAGTTCCAAACCACAAGCCATAAAGTTCAATAGTGACAAAATGCAAAGCTAATAACCATGACAATAATTGCAATCTTTCGGATACCTTGAAATCAATGACAAAAGTGACCAACACCTTTGACATCAATGAAAACCTTTGCTCAACATACTTGTCACATGACTTGAACTTCAATCCAAACCCTATTCCTCAATCAATCCTAGCCAGATCCATCAACCAATGGATTTTGGCCCTTGATTTCCCTTTTGGAAAGTCTATAAATTAAAGGCCTCTCATCCCATTTGGGCATCCACTCTTATGTTATTGTTAAGATACTATATTTTCTATCTATTCCATCTTCATCATATCCTTATGCTATCTATTTGATCTCTCATCATCTCAATCCTACTATCATATTGTTGGTTTCATTAGCAATTGCATTCCAGACATCAAAATGAATACATCAAGAGAGTATTGGGTGCAACTCTTCTTCTAACTCAATCCAGGGAGAAGAGGATAAATAAGGTAAAAGGTTCCATTTACATGCATTTGAATACTATATTTACCCTTGTTATCTTTAGTTTGGCATGTTTGGTCTTCTAACCCCATTATTTTTCTTGAGTTTTTATTATTTTTATAGCCCATGTTCTAGAACAATGCTTATGTAATATGTTTTAGCACTTGTGTTTCTAGAACCATGCTTTTGTATGTGTGTTAATTCTTGTGTTTCCAAATATGTGCTTCTGCACTATGTTTTAGAGAATGTTTTTCTAAATCTGCACTTTCACATTGTGCATTAACACTTGCATTTCAATATTTGTGCTTTCACATTATGTTTTAGCACTTTCATTTTCAGATCCACACTTTTGCACAATGTTTTAGTGCTTCTATTTCTAGCACTCCACCTTTGCACTATGCTTTAGCGCTTACATTTCTAGATCCCCAATTCCACACTATGCTTTACTACTTTTGCTCACATATTAGTACTTCCACATTGTGTTTTAGCACTTCTACCATAGATTAGCACTTCCATTTTATAGAATAATTCGTTTTATTTCACAGACTAGTGGTTTCATTTCATAGTTTAGTGCTTCTTCTTCACAGATTATCATCTACTTTCTAGATCAACACCAATGCACCTGGGTCAACACATTTTATAAAAATTGGCATAACTTTTGATCTACTTATCACATTTTCAACTTATTATAGGCTTTGGAAAGATGATTCAATGCTCTATGCAATAGAGCAAGTCATTTTTATATAATTTGGAATAAAAATCAAGTAAAATCACTTGAAATTCATACTTATTTTTTCAAAACTTAAAAAGTTTTATAACTGTTGCATATGACATCCAATTTTAGCAAAAAAAATAAAAATCTATTAGAAAATAATAAGGAACCAATTGGTAACCTCCATTTTTCTTTATTTTTCATTGCTAGTTTTATTTGAGTGCAACTATCTTTATTAGTCCAAGACATTTTTGTGAAACTACTAACATGTTTGTGTTGCAACTACATTTGTCCAAGGCTTAACATTTTCCACTAGATTTTAGCTGCACTAAAGTTAAAGTAGTGGGGAAATAAATTTGTTTTCTATCTTTGGGTGAGTGGTGTGTATGCTCTCCTCTTGCACCATTATGAGAATTTGAGGATAAAAAAATCACTTACTCTCTTTTCTTTTTATTGATATCCTAATAAACTCAATGTATGTTTGCTCTCCCCTTACACTTCACGCGATTTAGCTAAGCCCCCAAGAAATTTATACCTTAGGGAAGTGAAGGGGGAGAGTGGGTTACCCTCTCCTCTCGACTATTTGAAAATTTTCTCTTTCATCTATGGATTTGGTCTCACATACCCATGAGGTATTTGGAGGACTCCCTTGCAACCTTGTTCATCCTAAATTAAGACCTTTTGGACAGCACTTAGTGTGGTGCAAGGGACACATATGACCCCTAAAGGTACTCACAATGTACTTACATATGGTGAGATAGAGATATTTAAGGTAAAGCCTTTAGCCACCTTTAGTACTCAAGATATGACATACATACGTGACTACCCCTACTATTCATTCACAAATATATAGTATTAATGGAATAATTTTCATTGTGGACCCACACTAGGTGTCACTCCCACTTGAATAATATAGGTTTGTGCAAGTGCTTGGTGTTCATTCTTATGAAAAAATAATGCATGTTTATTAGTCGAAATCCTCCTTAATCTATTTTTTTGTTTGGTGTTCTTTCAAATTCTCCCATTAGTCAAGCAAGAAAACCTTCATCCTAAATCAATCATCCAAGATTTTACTTCAAACACCTTATTCATCCCCCAAATCCAATTCCCAATCCATCCAAATCACTCCAAATTTCTCTAATCAATTCTCTATTCCAAAACATCAAACCAACTCCCTAATGGGTCCTAAAATTTCCCTCATTTCCTTGTTTTAAGTTTCACATTTATCATGACATTTATGATAGTTTCAAGAAATTATCCAAACTTTTCTATCTATCCCAAGTAGTAAAGCATTAAGGATTTTATATATTATATTGCTAAATGATTGTGTGCATTTGTGAATGTTTATGAAATGTGATAGTGCTTTATGTTAATTATGGTTATTAATGATGCAGAGATAATTTTGAGGGAAACTAACCCCCGTGCAACAAAGGACTAGCCACCCACAACAAAGTATATCTATCAACTTGTAGCCAAAGGAATGATCACCTGCAACAAAAGGTGCAACCACCCACAACTAACGGAGGTAACAGTTGAATACTGTGGAAATGATTTATTAGATGAACCATGCCTTTTTTTATTGATGTTGTCAATAGCAATAAAGATAATCATGAAGAGAAGAAGATATTTATGATAACAATAGATCATGGTTCATAAATATGAATTGTGTCTTGTTTTGCATGTTTTCGATTATAACTGTCTTCTTTATGATGTAGAGTTTTAATAAGATTGTGACACTCACACCTCTACATGATTAGTTTCTCACTGTGTTTAAGATATGAATAAGTCATCTCCTTATGTTTGTGGATGATTTGACATTTTTTATAAGTTATTTAGAGTCCAAAATAATCACTCTCTGGATCCTGTATATATAGTAGATCCTCTATGAAGTCAAAGATCTAGTAATAGTAATTTTTTTTAGCAACACTTTTATCAATAAATACTTTGTTATCAGTTTGAGTTATCTTTTCAAGAATGCAATAAAGAAAATGAATTCAATCAATCATATGGAGTTATGAGTTAATATTTGATTAAGATATTGTGAGATCACAATTACTCAAGCAAGGGCCACTTGAGGTAACAACAATACTCCTTATGATTGATTGATAATTGTTAGAATATATTATTAAAGTTGTGTTATTCAATTTGAATTACTTTGATAAGTAGAAATCAATTGTTTATTAACAACTACTTAATAATAGTTACATGCAAGTAGTTACAATACAATTGAATCGTTCAATCATTATCCCCATAGGAATATCTACTTGTAACAATTGTTTTATAGTTAAGTTTTTTCCCAGATGAGTTTTTTTAGTTAATTTTATTTCTAGATAAGGTTTCTTTCAGTTAAGTCTTTTATACATAATTTATAGGACAACTTAGAATCCTTAACTGCACATACAGTTCCAACACCATCCAATAAATTATGATTCCTTGGTTGATAAATTAAATGTAGCACGTTTAAGTCAGTAAGTTGCTTAATAAAGGGTCTATTGTGTGGTCTCACAACATGCCTCAAGAATACAAGGCTTGGGGACCCAAGTTGAAAATTAATGCTTAAGGTAGGTGCTAGTTGGTTGATGGCCACCAAGAAATATGTGAAAAGTTGAAAATCTCGAGAATAATTCATGATTCAGTATACTGGGTGTTAAGTGTACCGGGTGTTAGGAATCCAAGTAATTTTAGTTTAGGTGAATGACCAGGATGAGTTCATAAAGGAAGTTTAACAAGTTGCTGCAACCAAGAGTCAAAAGCCCAAGGACTTGAAAAGATCAGTAAAATTCAGAAGCCGGGTCAAGATTTGTTTTGGGAAGTGAAATGTATTGGCTAGTCAGTTTCAAAGGTAGTTTGGTTTATCAAGAGTCGGGTACCCAGGTACCAAGGTAAATGGTGCATTGATGCAGGAATGTTCAAAACTTGTTGCTTGGATTTTCTCAAATGCTCAAAACATCCAACGACCTGCCTAAAGTTGATAGTTACATGAGAATACATTAAAGTGTGTTACTCACAAATTATTTTAAAAGGATTAATGATAATAATGGTTTTATGCTAGTAAGGGTTTTATTAATGTTTTAAAAGGGGATTGATATATGGCATTTTATGTGCAAGATAAATAGGGTGTTGAACAACTTTTGGGTATGGACGGTCAAGAAAATATGGATTGCGAGAAGATCCAACAATGTTACCAGGTTGGGTGGTGTACTTTGAAATCTAATGCGAGAACAAAGTGTATAGAGAAGAAATGTTGGTAATCGTGGAATCGGAGATCTGGGTATTACGCATGTGACGAAGGAGGTGCCTAGTTCCGAGGTGATATACTTGTGGGAATTTTTCCCCAAAGCCATAGCTTGAATGCGAGAACATAGGGCTGGTGGATTAAAATTTCTAGTTCCATCTGATCACTCTGAATAGTTCCTACATTTTGTTTGAAGATCGAGTTGAAAGTCTACTCAATCCGGTTTGATATCCTGATTGTATTTTAAAGAAATGAGTCTGAAAGTTTCAAGTGCTGAAGAAAGTCAAAATTAGTTGACACATTTCAAAAGTTTCTCTTGCCAACTATCACGCACCACATGCTTTGCTACGATTTATCCCCTAGATTCTCTTTCATGTTTTGATTGAATTTCCCGAATGTCTTGTTCTTATAAAAGGTTGAGAGTTGTTTTATTTTCATTAAGATCAAAATTTGTGGATTTCAGAGAACAAAAACTTTTTCAAGTTTTATTTTTTCTTCTATTTTCTATTCCATTCCAGATTAAAATATTGTATGTTTTGTTAGAGATTAACAAATATCAAGGCCAATTCAAAGCTATTTCCTGATATAAAATCATATGTAGCTGATTGTTTGTTCCTATCAGAAAAGACTGTGTATTGTGCTAGATTTGGGTGCATACTGACACTATCCGATGGCAAAAAATCCACATTTCTTTAAACATTTGCATCATTCTATGCCTAGCTATGAAGCAATCTAGTGAAGTATAGAGTGATTTTCTTTGATTTATTTTATTTCTTGAGGCATGCATGGATTATACCTGGGAGAAATCTTTATATTTCAATATTTTTATGCTTTATTTCATATTAGATGCCTTACATGTTTAAAAATAATAATTCAAAATTGATGAATGCATGGATTTTTATTATAAATATTTCGTTTCCATGAAATTGTGGAGTGCTTAATGCCAAATCTTCTTGAGTATATGCAAGTAATTTGAATTTCATGAAATGTTATTGCAAATCTTTGATTTCATGAAGTTGTAAAGTGACATGTCAACGATTGGATTGAGATTATGTTTCAATCTTTTGGATGCCAACCAATTTGTGACAACTATAGGCCCCTTGTGTTTAAAAACAATTTACACAACGAAACTTGAGTGAACCAAGTGCATCAAGACTTGACATTCCCAAGCCTTGGGATCGAGCTAAGATTACCTTAGATTTAGGTTTTCCTGGTGGAACTTTCAAGTAAAGGTAGGGTTCCCATGATCCTCTGCGACAATTTTGTTGGCATTGATATCAACAAGTATCATTGTTGTCAAAGGAGAGATCAAAGGTAAGATGGAATTGATCCTGTAAGGGAGACGTTGGCATGATGAAAAAAGGTGTCATTGATGTAAGAGGGCAGTTCAGTAGTGTGCCTGGATGTTATGAAGATCGAAGGATTTGTGTTTGGTTTTGGAAGTCATGGTGCAGATTGATGGAGAGGAGCATGTATCTGCGAATATTGTAGTTTTTCTTAGAATACTCAAAAAGTGTCATGGAATGTTGACATGATGTTGTAGAGGGTTCTTCCAGATGACAGAGGTGAAAATAGAGTGTAGATTAAATATGGGTTTTTTGGGAGCATTCCAAAGTTGTGCTTTGCATGATCAAAAGGTGTCAAATATGTTCTAGAATCAATTATTTATGCTCTTGGTCTGAACTAGGGTTTTGTAAATAAACCCTCAGTTTTGCAGTCATGGCGATTGTACAAAGATTATAATTTCATGTTGACTATGTATCAGCAGTTGTAGGTAGCATAAGTTATAACTTATGCCTTTGAACTCATTTGGTGACCAACCCCTTTACCTAGTTTTTGGTTGTTGGTGTCTACATGCCTATGATGAAGATTTTATGGTGCACATTCAAAGGTTGGAGATCGATGACAATATGGTGAAATAACCTATATCAAGGAGACTACACCATATCAATAGGAGTTACTTTAAAGTCCCTCTGATAAAGTCTATCGTAAGTTACCAATTACTTAAGTTGTAACTTAAGACATTATGGACATAGGTTGACTAACCCTCTTTCCTTATGCTTACTGGCCCAACAAATATTTGGCCCACTTGATCAACTGTTGTGATTGAGCCTTGGAGATCAAAAAAATCCCTATATCGAGAGGAGATTCTTTAGAGTCCCTTCGATGAAATGATCAAACGGTGATAGAAGCTTAAGGTGGACCAATAGATACATCAAAGTAATAATGGAAATTCGAAGAGAGTTTCAAGGCTTCACCGATGGAAAGATCAAAGAGACTTCTTGATATCAGATTAAGTAGCTTTAAAGTCCCTTCAATGTAACAAAAATAGAAAGGGTGACGGTTGAGATTGAGTGATGTTTGATCATATAATGCTTGTGGTGGGACCAGATAAAGGACGAAGCTATAGAAGAAGGTGTGATTTGGAAGAGACGTGGCGACAAATGGTTAGAAAATAAGTCAACTCACATCGGTGTTGTGAATTGCACAACACTGACAGGTGACATGTGGCGTTTGTCTGCCAACCCATTGAGATTTAGTGGGCTCGTGTTTAGAGTCTGTGGGGAAGCGGGCTTAGGACACGTGTCTTGGTGGACCCTGCGTATGGCAAGTAGTGTATGAAGGAATTCATTGGGGAGAAAGATACATATCAGTGGAATAAAATGTTGGTCCCTTTGACACAACAAACAATGCATGAAGTTTGAAGTGGGTCCTAATTCTACAAGTGGACACGTGGCGATATATCGCTTCACATCGTTGGTGTGAAGTAAAGTGATGAGATTAGTCTTGTGATAGGCGATGAGTATTGGGAGCTAGTGGAAGATGTCAATAGCCTAGGATAGATGACAATCGTTTGCTACCCCACTATGGATTCAATGGGTCCCAAGCTTTAACCCGCAGTATGACGAGCACATGACACATGGATTAGATGATAGGTGGAAAGTTTTGACTACATCGTAGGGGTTATATGCATCATGATAATGGATGATGAAGGCATATGTCAACATCGATATGTGATGGGTTTAAATACAAAGGGGCTTAGATCTACAGTGCAAATTTGGAGAGTGATCTGATGGTGATCGCTACATCGACTCACATCGTAGAAATGGAAGGTGAAGTCTAAAGTGAAGCTGCAATATGTGACAACTATAATGTAGATCAAATCTATGGCTCCAGTTAAAAGAAGTCAATCTAATGACGGTGTTTTAAAGTGATGATGTTGAATGAGGAACAAATGATTATGATGCAAAGATAAGAGATCAATGACCCAGATTTGAATGTGAAAATCTCAAATGGCTAAGTTCGTGTAAACATGGGTTTTGACTAGTAACCGACACAATGGACAAAATTAATTGGTTCAACTTCTCCATTGACCATCCAATTGGAGATTTGACCAACAAAGTGGCAACACAACTCTCAAAGGAGATCGAGATCGGAAGCAGATCAAACAAACTAGAGAATGCATTTAATGTATTCTAGGTTTAGGGTTTTGTAGGTTGCCTTGTTTAGCAGGTTCAACGAATTTGTATAGAGGGTTAGTGGCTCGATGAATAGGAAGCTTGCTGGAGAAGATAACAAGTGTGGAAAACCCTTTCTAAGGGTTTTAGATGACCTGAACATGTGTGAGAATCTTGAGGTAGTAATTGCAGGTTGGTGAGGAAAAGAAAAAGGAAAGAAAATCAGGTAATTATCTAAGTGTTGCATCTATAGGAGTAGAGTGTGAAGATATGGTGTAGTGCAACAGATAGAGTATGCACAATCTATGAATTATTTGAACCCAAACAAAAATAAGAGATTCATATTTGGGTTAACATTTAGAGAGTAGAACAAAGAATGTTCTAAGTGTAGAATAGAAAAAGAGGAGAGTGCAGAATAGAGTAGATAAAGGGAGTGCAGAGTAGAGGGGATGTGTTGCTAAGATTGCAACATCAACAATAGAGAGAATGTCAACACAATTGCAGAATAAAGATTGAGTAGTTACAAATCGGATTGGTAATAGAGAACTGGATTCATTTGAATCATTTATATTTGTCATTGCAAATTTGATTGGTTGGTGTCATCAGATAATTGATTTGGTGCTCAATGTAGGGAGTTGGTGCTCCTAAATTAGGGAGTTGGTGCTCCTAAAACTAGGGGATTGGTGTCCTTAAATATTGTAACATAAAATTTGCATTATGAGGCTGGATTAGGATAGTAGATCCTAGCAACATTTCTCACCATGGTTTTTCCCATCTTGGGTTTTCCATACATATATCATGTGTCATGTGATGTTTTATGTGTATGTATGTTTATCTCTCTAATTGTTTAGTAAATCTACATTAAGATCTAAAAGGAATTACTTTTTAGTTGATCTATTGATTCACCCCCCTCTCAGTAGATTGTTGTGTTCCAACAATTGGTATCAGATCCCTAGGTTCCATAGGTGAAGCTTAATCAACTCAAGTAGATCTTGGATAAATGAACACAAAATGGCTAATCAAGAAGACTTATCTGCATATGGTGGATCTCTCTTTGATGAATCAAAATATGTTTTTTGGAGAAGTCGTGTGGAAGCATATTTGGAATCCTTAGGTTTTGATGTGTGGATGTCAATAGTAAATGGATATATAGTTCTTGCCACACTTCCAACTACTAAGTCTGCAAAGAAGGCATATGAGGACAATGCTAAGGCAATGGATGCAATTATTTATAAGTTGTCAAGCTTTGTGTTTGTCAAATTCATGCACTATCAAACAACACATGAAATTTGGAACAAGTTAAAGAGGATGTATGAAGAGGATGGCAATGAGGTGTAGGCCTTGATTCGAAAATATGAAGGTGAGTCTGAAAGTGTGAAGATGAGTGAAGATGAGAAGAGTGTAGATACATCTATGAGAGAAGATGCAACTAGAAGAGAGATGGTAAAAGCATCTACTTTCGAATCTAAGGAGACTAATGAGGAGTAAGTTGATTTCATCAGAAGACTAAGAAGAGGCTCTGAAAAATACAAAGGTAAGCTACCCCATAAAGGTTTTGACTTTGGTAGAATAAGTCTTTTTGCTACTAAATTCCCTCATAGTGAAAAGGATAACTCTATGAAAGAAGAGGACAGTAAAAATAAGGATAAGAAGAATCTATACACAAGAGAAGAAAATGGATCATCTAATGTAAGTGATAGATCAGATGATGAACATGAAAGTGCCAGTGAGAATGAGGGAAATGATTCACCATTCATGGAATTTGGAACAAATTTTGATGAAGAAATCGAAAGATCTGATAAAAAGGAAGATGACGTTGAAACCTCTGGTGAAGAAGGAGAGTTTGACTATAAAGGTGAACTCATCTGTGCTCTGGATGAGATTAAAAGTTTGAGGAAGGAGACCAAAAGGATGTAGAACCATGCACAAAAAGAGATAGAAAAAATAACTAAAAGTCTTGAAGAATCTGATCAGATCGTGATCAACTTGAAGAGACAAGTGGAAGAAGCAAAGAAAATAGAAGATGCAGTTAGGACTGAACTACAATCTAAATCAGATGAGTGTATGAAGCTGGAAGCACACATAGTTGCTTTTAGAAGAGATTTAAAAAATGCTAAGGAGCAGATTGATAAAGGCATAAAGTTGAAAGGTGGCTTTGAGATATTAGATGAGTTGGTAAAATCACAAAATCCATCAAAACCAAAAGAAAATTTTGGCCTTGGGTTTGAGAAAGGAAAGAGTCCCTCTACCAGTAATTCTACAAAATTATATGATAGATTTAGAGCAGAGGAAAGATGTTGCACAAAGAATGAGAAATCTTGTATGAGTTGTTCCAAAGAAAATACCTTTACAAATGGAAAATCAGATAAAGGTACTATTAAGGTGAAGAAACAAGAAGAAGAAAAGAAGCTCAAAGCAAATAAGAAGGTGAAGAAGTCAGTCATTGAAGATTTGAGGAAAAACCAACATACAAAGGGAGCTGATGCAGAAAGATTCACAAGGATGAGATACGTCAAGAAGCCAAAGCAAAGAAGATCACCTCATCCTTCACAAAGAAAAGATATGACCAGGTATTCCATGTTTTTCTATGGATATTGTTATTCATGTAAATAGTTTGGTCACAGGGCTTGTGAGTGTAGAGTTGCACCTAAAAGGAGCACAAAACATATGAATAGGAATTTATTTGATCCTATAATGAACATGAATGAAATGTGCTACAATTGTAATAACTTTGGTCACAGAGCTAAGAGTTTTAGATTAAATTGTGTAAGACCAATAACACAGAGTAAGAAGAGGAATATGTCCCCTAGAGTGAACAATGGTTCACATGTTCCTGAGAAGAAGGCTAACAAGACAAAGAAGAAGCCCAAGAAGGTGTGGAGAGTGAAAGGTCAACAAGAAGCACCAAATGTGGTTGCTTCTACCTCACATCACTAAATTTTAGTGATGGGGCATGAGTTGAGGGGAGCTTAATTGGTATCTCATTCATCCCTGGAAATGAAAAGTGAGATCAAGTTAGGTAAAATAAGTTTTACAAATTTCTAATGACTTGATGGTTGCAGATTTATGTTCACATTATTTCTCTTTGTATGGCTTGTCAAAGGGAGAGAATATTAGTAGAAGAGGGAAAAGTTGTGCAGTTTCTCTATTGAGAGAAATGATCCTTTGTCTACAAGAAGTAGAGATATATATGAGGGGGAGTTGTTTTGTAAATACACTCACAATTACTTTTGTTATAATTGGTATAGAGTGGTTCCAATTGGTGTCAGACCATTGTGAATTGGTTCAAAATAGTTTGGTTGGTATAGAGCTTGAATTGGAGCAAGTGCTCAAGTATGCAGGAAGTAAAGAGTGGAGCAAGGTCTAAGGGGGATCTACTATTGGTATCAAATCGGTGTCATACTTTGGTATAGTGCAGTTCAGATAGTTAAATGGTATAGTGCATAAAATGGAAACATCTGCAATTGGTATCATACTTGATTGGTTCAGAGCATGAAATGACACTTCAACTAGCATCAAACAATGTTAATTGGTACAGAGCAGTTGTAGCATTTGGTTTTTCCATTGTGGTCAAAGGAGAGCAAAAATTGGTATTAGTTGGTATTAGTCAAAGGGGAGAAAAAGTCCCTTTTGAAATTTGTAAGGAGAAGTAGAGGTTGCAAAATCATGGTGACCTAAGGACAAGATGTTCAAGAGTGTGAACCTTTGCCATTGATGTCAAAGGGGGAGAAAGGTGAGAAAATGCTTAAAGTAGGAGCATGGGAGAAAAGTATGCAAATGCTCATAAGGGTGAGCACAGGAGAATTGAGCTAGTAGATATTATCCACAACTGGTATTAGACCATTGGCTGTAGGTTGTGCATTTAGTTTTTCCATCAATGAAAAAGGGGGAGATTGTTGACATATTGTTGTCATTGATGTCAAAAGAGGGATTAGAAGTGATAATGAACTGATCTGATAAAGGAGATTGTTGGAATTGATGTCAAAATTATCATTGTTGTTAAAGGAGAGATTAGAGGTAAGATGAAATCAATCCTGTAAGGGAGATGTTGGCATGATGATAAAAGGTGTCATTGATGTAAGAGGGCAGTTCAATGGTGTGTCTAGATGTTATAAAGATTAGAGGATCTGTGTCTGGTTCTGGAAGTCATGGTGCGAATTGATGGAGAGGAGCATGTATTTGTGAATGTTAGAAATTTGCTTAGAATACTGGAAGTGTCATGGAATGTTGACATAATGTTGTAGAGGGTTCTTCTAGATGACAAAGGTGAAAATTGAGTGCAGATTCGATATGGGTTTCTTGAGAGCATTCTAGAGATGTGCTTTGCAGGATTAGAAGGTGTCAAATGTGTTTTGGAATCAATTATTTGTGCTCTTGATCTGAACTAGGGTTTTACAAATAAACCCTAAGTGTTGCAGTCATGGCAATTGAACAAAGCTTATAATTTAATGTTGACTGTGTATCGATAGTTGTTATAGCAGAAGTTATAAATTATGCCTTTGAACTCATTTGGTGACTGAACCCTTTACCTATTTTCCCAATTGTTGGTGTTTGCATGCCCATGATGAAGATATGACGATGCACATTCAAAGATTCGAGATTGATGACAATATGGTGTGAAATAACCTATATTGAGGAGACTACAGCATATTAGTAGGAGTTACTTTAAAGTCCCTCTGATAAAGTCTATCACAAGTTGTCGATTGCTTAAGTGGTAACTTAAGCCATTATGAATGTAGGTTGACCAAACCTCTTTCCTTGTGCTTACTGACCGGACAAATATTTGGCCCACTTGATCAACAATTGTGATCGAGCCTTGGAGATCAACATCTTCCCTATATCGAGGAGACTACATCATATCGAGAGGAGATGCTTTAGAGTCCATTCGATGAAATGATCGAACAGTGATGGAAGCTTAAGGTGGACCCATAGATACATCAAAGTAATAATGGAAATTCGAAGAGACAGTTTTAAGGCTTCTTCAATGGAAATATTGAAGAGACTTATTGATATCAAATTGAGTAGCTTTAGAGTCCCTTCGATGTAATAAAAATAGAAAGGGAAACGGTTGAGATTGAGTGATGTTTAATCGGACAATGCTTGCGATGGGACCAGATAAAGGACAAAGCTATAGAAGAAGGTGTGATGTGGAAGAGAGGTGGCAAAAAAAGGTTGGATGATAAGCTAACTCACATCGGTGTTGTGAGTTGCACAATGTTGACAAGTGATAGGTGGTGTTTTCCCACCAGCCTGCTAAGATTTAGTGGCCTTGTTTTTAGAGACCGTGGGGCAACGGGCTTAGGATGTGTGTCTTGGTGGAGTATGGCAAGTGACGTATGAAGGAATTCATCTAGGAGAAAGATACATATTAGTAGAATAAAATGTTGGTCCCTTCAACACAATGAATAACACATGAAGTTTGAAGTGGGTATTGATTCTACAAGTGGACACGTGGTGATATATCGCTTCACATCACTATTGTGAAGTGAAGCAATGAGATTCATCCTGTGATGGGTGATGAGTATTCGGAGCTAGTGGAAGATGATGATAGCCTAGGATAGATAGTAGCCATTTGTTGCCTTACTATGGATTTGGTGGGTCCTAGGCTTTAACCCGCAGTATGGCAAGCACATGACACATGGATTGGATGACAAGTGGCAAGTTTTGACTCCATCATGAGGGTTCTATGCATCACAATAATAGATGATGAAGGAATATGTCAACAACGATATGCAATGGGTTTAAATACAAAGGAGCCCATATATATGATGTATATTTCAAGGAGAGTGATCTAGCGGTGATCACTACATTGACTCACATCGCAAAAATGGAAGGTGAAGTCTAAAGTGAAGCTACAATATGTGACGACTATAATGTAGATCAAATCTACAGTGTCAGTTAAAAGAAGTCAATATAATGGTAGTGTTTTAAAGTGATGATGTTGAATGAGGAATGGACGATCGTGGTGTGAAGATAAGAGATTGACGACACATATTTGAATGTGAAGATCTCAAAGGGCTAAGTCTGTGTAAATATGGGTTTCAATTGGTAACTAACACAATGGAAAAAATTAATTGTTTCAACTGCTCCATCGACCATCCTATTGGAGATTTAATCAACTAAGTGGTGGCACAACTTGCAAAGGAGATCGAGATCAGAAGCAAATCAAACAAATTGGAGAATTCATTTAATGTATTCTAGGTTTAGGGTTTTGTAGGTTGCCCTATTTAGCAGATTAAATGAATATGTACAGAGGGTTAGTGGATCAATGAACAAGAAGCTTTGTAGAGAAGATAACAAGTGTGGAAAAACCTATTAGAGGGTTCTAGATGATCTAAACATGTGTGAGAATCTTGAGGCAGTAATTGTAGGTTGGTGAAGAAAAGAAAAATGAAAGACAGTCAAGTAATTGTCTAAGTGTTGTGTATGCAAGAGTAGAGTGTGAAGAGAGGGTGTAGTGCAGTAGACAGAGTATGCACAATCTATGAATGAGTTGAACCCAAACATAAATCAAAGATTTAGATCTGGGTTAACATTTAGAGAGTAGAACATAGAATTTTCTAAGTGCAAAATAGGAAAAGAGGAGAGTGTAGAGCAAAGGAAATAAAGGGAGTGTAGAGTAGAAGGGATGTGTTGCTGAGATTGCAACATCAACAACAGAGACAATTTTTGCATAGTTTCAAAACAAAGATTGAGCAGTTATAGATCAAACTTGTAACAAAGAACTGGATTCATGTGAATCATTTATATTTGTCATTGTAAATATGATTAGTTGGTGCCATCAAATAAGTTGGTGCTTAGTGTATGGATTTGGTGCTTCCTTGGAGTTGGTGCTCCTAAATCAGTGAGTTGGTGCTCCTAAAACCAGGGGATTGGTGTCTCCTTAGGGTTGGTGCCCTTAAACATTGTAACAAAAAAATTACATTGTAAGGTTGGATTAGGACAGTAGATCCTAGTAGCATTTCTCACCGTGGTTTTTCCCATCTCGGGTTTTCCACGTATCTCATGTGTTATGTGATGTTTTGTGTGTATGCATGTTTGTCTCTCTGATTGTTTAGTAAATCTACATTAAGGGCCAAAATGAATTAGTTTTTAGTTGATCTACTAGTTCACCCCCCCTCTCAGTAGATTGTTGTGTTCCAAAAAAATTATATGCCTATCCGTGTGTGTGTGCAACATTTATTTTCAATAGAAGTGGTGCTAGAAGGAGGGTCACCTTTTGTCCTTAAGTCGGTATTGGTGTTTGGGCAGTCATATAGTCAAAGTTTGCTTGTGAGTTAAAGGTCTAAGTAAGCTTAGAATGGAAAGTGAAAAAGAGATGGAAAGCTCTGGAAAATTATTAACCAAAGGCTTTCACCCTTGAGTTTGTTCACTTTTGGTTAGGTTACAAAATGCAAAACTCATGACACAACCGATCAAAGTGAAATTGATTGTAATGGTTCTTGACTAGGATAAGTTTGGCTATTCATAAGGTGATTCCACTAACGGAGGCATCCTTAAGTGCAAAAAGGAGGGAGTCATTATTGGATTTTAGTTTGAATTCTAAGAGAATGCATAACCCTAGTGGAGATAGAGTTTTTAGCGGTTCAACCATTGGATTAAATGAATTTGCTAACCATGATTGTTATGTGGAAATCCCAGAAGATTTGTAGGAAAAGAAGCAAGGTCATGAGGATTTGAGAATATCACACTTTAAGTGTGAATTTAAAAGAAGTAAGTCATCGCTCTTCACACACATGGACAATGGTGAGAACAAAAAGCAGGTGAAACAAGAGGAAGATGCATGCTTTTGCCCCTAATTACGAATCCACTACTTAAAAGGGAAGAAACCTTTGATTTTATATAAATGACAGAGTATTAGACTTTTAATTTCTCTTTCTAATAATTATGTAAATCATGCTGAAGTCTGGTCTAATGAGATAAATAGTGGTGTTAAAGTTGAAGACAAGACATGATGTCGATGAAGTCTTGAAGGGAAAAGATACTGCGTGGTAAATGTAACCATTCATGAAACATAGCAAAAAGAAATGAATGCCATAAACAAAGGTTGGATGAAGGTATAGGTTCAAGAAAATGGAAAGGGTGTGTGCAATCGACCATCAATCAGGCCGTTTCCATACATTTTAGCAAAATTTTGGTTAAGTATGCCTTAAAATTTCATTCACTAAACACATAAAATTTAGAGTAATTCATAATTATAGTAGGTTTTCCAAAGGTTACTCAAGTGAATTTAAAGATAAGCTTGCTAAAATTCAAACTAAAAGCGTTACGAAGTTAGTGATAGAGATTTGGGTAAATTGCTCGATTAGGGTAAATTACTCATTTAGGGTAAGTTGATTGATTAGGGTAAATTTTTTTATTAGGATAAATTCATTTTAATTAGGTTAGTTTTCTTTAGAAGTTTTTTCCTATTTTTTGGTTTAGGTCTTGGAATTAACAAATTCATCTTAATCTAAAACACATGATAACTGAATTGTGAAGACATTCCACTGAGAACTAGAAAATATAAAACCATTTGAAGTAAATGCACAGATAAATAGAAAAAAGAAAAATTTCCATTATATTTTATAGTAATAGCCTCGTATGTACATGGAAATACAAAATTCTCATTGTAAGTTGGTATCAAAAAGAAAACAAGCAAAAAAGGGGGCTAGATGTTCAAAACACCGTGTGAAAGCAGTTGGCATACTGGTTAATCAATTTTCTATGCTTTGTCCTAGAGAAACATATACCCTAGGTAGGCATTGTCTATGTGGTCGTCAAGGTTAGGAGTGTGTAGTGCAATGAGGAAAGGAAGAAGAGGAATGATTTCTCTCTGGTGCAAAAACTGTGGAATGTCCTCAACCACTGAAATTCCCATGACAGGTTGAGAAATGACTAGGATGGTGTCTAGATTTCCCAGGTAATTCGGTCACACTATCATTACAGTAACAAAACGAACTTCAGCTACAAAAAGTCTGAGGTCCAAGAGAGAAGCCATGAACTATAAGGACATGTTTGAATTCACCTTGTAATAGGACCCGATATTCATGAAAGTTTCCCCAAGGACCATATGTAGAAAATATTTGGTGGAGGGCATCCTAAGGAAAAATACTTTTCCGAGCCGTTGGCTCATAACTCAGCCCAAAAAAACAGTCTGGTGACGAACACTGGTAAGACAAATGGAAGTATCCATAACTTGCATACAAGAAAAAATGCAATGAGAAATTGAAAATTGAAGATAGAGGTGCAGAATATGGAGAGTGTCATATTTATAGAAAGTTGTGAGAAATTTGTGGTGCATAGTTGCCTAGAGATAAAATCTTGGGAATGCAAGTTGAGGTGGCGAAAGTATACTTTTCTTCAGAATTAAAAGTTGAATCAAATAAATTCTCACAAAATCGATACTCAGTGCTTCGAGGATGGCTAGTAGGAAGATCATGAATCAGGCGAATTCAAGATTACAGAATTAAATGGTGGTCATTTCAGTTCATCTGATCGAGCCGTATGAATTATGAATTGTCCAAGTGTGTTGTTTGGAAGAAGAGCTGGACTGGTGGGTTGGCAGACGTAAGAATATTGAGAAATTAGATAAAATGAATATGAGCGTAATTAGGCGTTTGAATTAAATGAAGAGCATAATGATCGGGTTAAGATATCATTATGACAAGCTTGGTGCATTAATGTAAGTGTAGAGCTGCCAAATTTGAAGTTGTCAACCAAGTTTAATTTAGCGGGTTGCGATAGATAAAGTAAAATGGATGGGTGGCAACTGATGTTTCTAAATTTAGAAGTAATTAGGTAATTTGATAACTTATAGCTAAATTTTAACTTATGCTTATTTTTTAGCATATAGCGAATTGTAATTAGTTGGTTTGGCATAAGGATGGTAAATTTTTGTTGGAGAGTTTCACATACAGGAAACTCATTAAGTGAGTCTTTTGGGAATTGGTGAAAATGATGAAGGATATTTAAATTGAGTGAAAAATCAAAAGGTAACCTTTGCTACCATTGTAATTCCCAACCTAATAGCAGGCTTTATTGCCTACAAGTTGAAGCAAAAAAGCTTACAATGAAATATCAAACAAAAGATGAAAAATGGATATCAAAGAAATATTAGAAGAGAAAATTCAACTCTTTAGTCTATCCAAATATCTCTATCGGGGCTATAGATTCCTAGCTGGTAGTAGAGCTATGTTTGGGGGAATTATAGAGATAACCTTATTAGGGTTGTGGGCACTTGATTGGTAGCAAGGCAATATCTAGGTTGGCTGAGAAGGATTGCTAAATTAGGTAGCTCAATGTAAATGAACTAATCCTTTTCATCAAGTTTTCTGAGATGGTAATAAATCAATGCACACACTGACACTTTCAGGTGGAGTTTTATTATCTTTATGATAGAATTCAAGTGAAGGCAAGGGGTTACTATAGAAAATATGCATAAGTTATAATTTATTGTGGGTGGTTGATTCTTGGGTTTTCATTTAAATTTGGTTTTGTTGGTTGCAAGTTGTTGTATGGCCTCACAACACACCCCAATAATATAAGGTTTGGGGGTCCAAGTTGAAAATTAATGCTTAAGGCAAGTGCTAGTTGGTTGATGGTCACCAGGAAATATGTGAAATGTTGAAAATCTTGAAAATAATTCATGATTCAGCATAATGGGTGTTAAGTGTATCGGGTGTCGGGAGTTCGAGCAATTTGAGTTTGGGTGAATGATTAGGATGAGTTCGTAAAGGAAGTTTAACGAGTTGTTGTAGTTATGAGTCAAAATCCTAGGGACTTGAAAATACCAGTAAAAGTCGAAAGTCGGGTCAGGATTTGTTCTGAGAAGTGAAGTGTATTAGCTAGTCGGGTTTCAAAGGTAGTCGAGTATATTGGGAGTCAGGTACCCAAGTAAATGGTGCATTGATGCATGAATGTTCAAAACTTGTTGTTTGGTTTTTCTCGAATGCTCAAAACATCCAATGACCCACCTAAAGTTGATAGTTACACGATAATACATTAAAGTGTGTTACTTACAAATTTTCTTAAAAGGATTAATGATAATGATGGTTTTATGCTAGTAAGGGTTTTATTAATATTTTAAAATGGGATTGATATATCGAATTTTATGTCTAAGAGAAATAGGGTGTTGGACAACATTTGGGTATGGACAATCGGACAAATTTAGATTGCAAGTAGATCTAATAATGTTACCAGGCTAGGTGGTGTACTCTAAAAACTCATGCGAGAACAAAGTCTATAGAGAAGAAATGTTAGTAATTGGGAAATCGAAGATCCATACATTATGCATGCGATTTAGGAGGTCCTAGTTCTGGGGTGATATACTAGCAGACATTTTTTCCCAAAGCCATAGGCAGAATGTGAGAACACAAGGCTGGTGGATTAAAATTTCTAGTTCCATTTGATCACTTTGAATATCCAACAAGTTCCTGCATTTTGTTTGAAGATCAAGTTGAAATTCTGCTCAATCTGGTTTGATATCCTAATTGTGTTTTAAAGATACGAGTCTGAAATTTTCAAGTGGTAAAGAAAGTCAAAATTAGTTGACCTATTTTAGAAGTTCCTCTTGCCAACTGTCACGTTCTATGTGCTCTGCTATGATTTGTCCCCTGGATTCTCTTTCATGTGTTGATCGAATTTCTCGAATATCTTGTTCTTATAAAAGGTTGGGAGTTTTATTTTCATTAAGTTCAAAATTTGTGGATTTCGGAGAATTAATTTTTTTTCAAGTTTTATTCATTTTCCTATTTTTTGTTCTTCCAGATTAAAAAATTGAATGTTTTATTAGAGATTAACTAATATCAAGGCCAATTCAAATCTATTTTCTGATATGAAATCGTACGTAACTGATTGTTTGTTCCTATCAGAAAAGACTATGTGTTGCACCGGATTTGGGTGCATACTGACACTATTCAATGGCAAATAATCTACATTTATTTAAACCCTTGCATCATTCTATGCCTAGCTATGAAGCAATTTGGTGAAGTATAGAGTGGTTTTCTTTGATTTAGTTTATTTCTTAAGGCATGCATGGGTAATACCTGGGAGAAATCTTTTCATTTCAGTATTTTTATGCTTTATTTTAGATTAGATGTTTTACGTATTTTTAGAAAATGTTCCAAAATTGATGAATACATGGAGTTTTATTATAAATCTTTCATTTCCATGAAATTGTGGATTGCTTAATGCTAAATTTGCTTGAATATATGCAAGTAATTTGAAATTCATGAAATGTTATTGCAAATATTTGATTTCATGAAGTTGTTAAGTGACATGTGAATGATTGGACTAAGATTATGTTTTAATCTTTGGATACCATCCAATTTGTGACAACTATAGGCCCCTCATGTTTAACAATAATTTACACAATGAACCCTGAGTGAACCTAGTGCATCAAGGCTTGACATTCCCGAGCCTTGGGATCAAGTTGAGATTACTTTAGATTTAGGTTTTCTTGCTGGATCTTTCAAGTAAAGGTAGGTTCCTGCAGTCCTTTGTGAGAATTTATCTGCTTGTTGGTGCGCCTGTGCAACATTCGTGTCAATAGGATCTATTAGTCTGTTGAGCCGAATACATCCCCTCTCCATAATATTATGACACCATCTAATCTAACTCCTCCCAATCTAATCTTTGCTATTCCATTGTCATCCATTTCAATCCCATCCAGCTCATAAATCCATAACCTACCCCAACAAAGAAAAAAATCATAACCAAGGGTAAACCGATCACTTGTTGGAATATGAAGTCAATTTTATTGTTATTCCAATAGGTTGAATACTTGACATTTATATCTAGATAGTGCTTCAAGTATGTGCGTGATGTGGCCGAAGGCCTTCTATTCAGTTGAAGGTCAACAAATGACTGAAAGGAATCCAAGTGTGTGGAAGATGCTTCTTACACTAATCTAAGTAGGGGAGAGTTACAAAATTTATTCTAAGCACATTAAATATTTATAGTTACGAATATATGTACATTCAATAACATGTAAAACATATAAGCAATGCAAACCATAACATAGTGATTACATGGGAAAACCCTTTCGGGAAAAAACCCACACTCCAAACACACAACTCAATTTGTATTATCAGCAACAACAACAGTTACAATTGAAACAAAGAAAAATATTGTAGAAACACATGCAATCTTGATGGTGAGCACGAACCTAATTATGCGAAATATTGTAGAATTTGCAAAAACGCATCTCTGGTCATTGGGAAGGCCCTCCAAGCATTTGGGTTGGTATTCGAAGGCAAATACCAAGCCTAAGGCTTGGGGATTCCCAAAGAAAGATATAACGTGAGCATGTTGTTGGTACTCAAAAATGCATGTTTTAACCACAAGAATTTGCCACATCCTTATAACATTCTTGGACAACATACAAGGCCAATTATGCAATTAAACCTTCTACTCTTTAGGTTCTGCTAGACCTAGGTGGGTAAACCTATATGAGATATGCAGATTTGAAATGAATTTCCTGTTGAACGGTCTATCCATAATGGAAAGTAGGCATGGATAGACAAAAGGACACCATAACTAATCCTACCACTCAAATTAAATGAAAGTTTTTTGAATCAATTCTCTATTTATAATGAATTTATTACTCTGGGATATGGCAGATCAGTGCCTTCTTTCTACTAGGCAATGGAGTAAAAAATGTTACTGATTATACACACATATTTCTCCCTGACACAATTTAAGTTGTTAGACACCATACAGGATGAAGTTTTGATGACTGGCATGTGACTTCATCAATTTATGACTAGCATAAACAGTGTTGAAATATTTTCTTGCTTAGCTCTCCTTCAATTATCCAAAAGAAGTCTCACAGACACTATGATTCACCTAAAGGAATTTAACTCTGACTTGCAAACACCATTAAATGAAATCACACAAAGTGAAGAAATGCACTTTGAAGAATTAAAATATACTTGATATTTGAACTTAAATAATCGAAAAACTCCAAATTGGGGAAAACTAAACAGAAATTGACAGTTATAACATCACAACAACAAAAATCAGAAAGGAATTCGGTCAAGAAATCATCTCCATTGCATTATTTCCAGAAGGTTTTTTCCTTATTTTTACATTATCTTGTTCCCAGAACCCCCCCCCCCTTTTTCACCAAGTTTTCAAAATATATATACATCATATCTGAAGAGTCACGACCCTTCACCATTCTAGTAAAACCGTTTAAATTCTATCACAGAGATTAAAATATTCAATTATATTGCCTTTCGACAAATTAAATATTTCTTACAATAGTTTCGCCTTCAATTTTTTGTTTTATCCCTTCCCACTCGTATTTCTTATCTTATCGGCATTTTATACTTTTCATTGGCTTTATTTTATTCTCCCATGGCTTCCATTGCGTTTACTGCTCTACCGTGGGTTTGACTTTTCCACCTGCGGTGCCTAGCCTTGACAGTAATCTTGTTGTTTACCGCATTATCATGGTGGGCCTCCTTCGCTGTAACTGTCTCTGCTAACCGCTACCTACTCACTGTGACCACCGCGGTCTATGGTTTGACTGTGCACGGTACCACAGTATGCTCGTTGCTGACCGCTAGCCACTTACCGCTATCACTGCGGTCATTATTACTGACCGCCAACCATTCATAGTCTCCTAACCGTCAACTGTCGCCTCATTGTTTACCATCACCACTTACTCAATGCCCACCGCAATATCGCGGTCTATGCTTAGACCACGTGTGGTAGCGCGGTAAACACTTAACGCCAACTTGCTAACCACCACCGCCATACCGTGAGCCTATTTTGGGAGGCCGCGGTAAGGCGGTAAAAGCTTATGGAATGCATATTAAGAGAGCGGTAAGGATTTGAAATGCATAATAAAATGGATGAGGAATAAAGTGAATAATTTTTGTGAAAAGATAGGCAAATATGGGCTTGAATGGATAAGAAGGCTTAGGATTTTAATTGAAAATTTTTGGTTCTAACACGTGTTATAACATGCTCACGTTATATCTTAGTTTTGACATGGTTTTTGTGCTTGTGCGGGACATGTCTAGCAGGACATAATGCGAGCACGTCATGTCTTGCTTTATGTTAAATGCTACTCTATTGAATGTATATTTGTATATGTATGCATGCTTGTATGTATGTATGTATGTGTAGACATCCAAATTTGACCACTCCCATATGGTCAAAATCTTATCATTTACTTGTCTAATTCGTTTATATTAATTAAATGACATATTTAATTAATATTATCCTATTTTCTAAGGTTCCTAAAAGTATTTAATTAAATACTTTATCCTTTGCCATTTCCTCTCTAAATTAAATAAATGCATCAATTTATTTAATTTAGTCAATTATCCTCTTCAATTTTAAATTCATTCTTCCTCTCTCCTTGTCCCATCCTCCATAACCTTTTCACTAATTTGAATTAATTTATTTAATCCTTCATTAGGATGTGCATATCCTTAATCAAGATTAATGTTACATCCTCCATATTTAGTCACTTGCCTCTAATCTTCATTAATTTGCCTAATCACCTGTTTGCACAACCTTAATCCTAATCACTTACCTTTTCTAGCATATCCTTAAGTCAAAC
This sequence comes from Sequoiadendron giganteum, assembly GCA_007115665.2. Classification (NCBI taxonomy): domain Eukaryota; kingdom Viridiplantae; phylum Streptophyta; class Pinopsida; order Cupressales; family Cupressaceae; genus Sequoiadendron; species Sequoiadendron giganteum. The sequence goes on from CM021107.1 coordinate 86,097,281, forward strand.
TTTCATGGTACTTACCTTATTAGGTTTGACCTCTTCCCTATGTGAATCAAAAATTCACACTTATTCGACCCCCCATGCATTTCTCTTCCCCATGACCTCTCAAAGGTCACATCAAGTACATGGGACAAGGACCTTCTTTTGGAGGACCTTGTCTTATCCATGGGTTTCTTCTAAGCTTGTGAATTTTAAATTCACTTTTATTTCTCCAATTCCCTTTCAAATCCCCATGGTGACAAGAGTGGACTTTCTAAAAGTCCTCACTTGTCACTTTCAGCCCCACTTGGGGACAAGGAATCCCTTTTTAAGGAAATCCTCTTCAATCCCAAGGTACTTGCAAGTACCTTGGGACCACATGGTCTTTTCCATGTCACCCCGTCCTTTATCCATCTCACCCTCCACATGGCAATATGTGAGGGCTTGTGAGTCCTCAACTCACCACAACCCTTCATTTTGTCCATGGTGGATCAATCTCAACTGTCCATTTTTCTTTAAATGGAGGGCCTTGGCCTCAAGTTAAAGAGGTTAGAATTGGAGATTTAGCATACAAGCCATTATTTCCTTCAAGCCTTCAAGCCATCCAAGCCATTATTGCAGCATTTTGCATCCAAAGCCATTTTGCATTCCCACCTACCATCTTCCATCATTCACCCACCTCCATTATTGCAAGCTTACCATCAAGGAGCATATTCAAGGGCCAACCACTTCATCAAGCTAGATAAGAAAAGGTATAATACTCTTTGTTGTTTTTGTCATTGTTTATTTAGTTTCAACTAGGCCTAATCTTTGAGGTGTTGTTGTGTTTCCCTGTTATTGCATTCATTTAGTTTTGTATTTTAGACTAAATATTTTCACTGCACACAGTATGTATGCCTATATGGATGTAAGATTGTATGTACATATGTACATGTATGGTTGTATGTATGGAGGATTGTATGTACATATGTATTATTCTTGTATGTATGTAAGTATGTATGTATGTCTTTAGAGGGAGGGAGAATTTTAGAGAGAGAGAGAGAGAGAGAGAGAGAGAGAGAGAGAGAGAGAGATGTCTAGGTAGGGTGGGAGGGAGAGACCTAAGTGAGAGAGATTCTTGAGAGAGGGAGAGGGGGTGGAAGGGAGAGACTAAGAGAGAGGGAGTGGGAGATAAGAGTTTGGAGTGAGAGGGACTTAGCTAGGTAGGGTGGGAGGGATAGAGGGAGAGAGAGAGAGAGGGGGGTGGGAGAGAGAATTGAGAGAGAGGGAGAGACATGGAGAGATAGGGGGAGAGAGAGACAGGGGAGAGAGAGTTATGTAGGTAGGCTGTGAGAGGGAGAGACTTGAGAGTGTGAGGGGGGGTGAGAGGGATAGACTTGAGAGATAGGTAGTGAGATGGAGTCTGAGAGAGAGGGAGTGGGAGAGAGAGGGAGTGTGAGAGTGAGAGACTTGAGAGAGGGAGAGGGTGTGGGAGGGAGTGACCCAAGAGAGAGGGAGATAGAGAGGGGGTGGAGTGAGAGGGAATTATCTAGGTAGGGTGGGAGGGATGGATAGAGAGAGGGGGGGAGAGAGAGAGTTACCTAAGTATGGTGCCAGAGGCAGAGACCTGAGAGAGAGGGGGTGGGAGGGAGAGACTGTTACAAGTATGGATGTGTTTGGTGGTGTTTTCTTTAATGTTGTCATTGATATCAACATATTTTAGGTTGATTACAGATGATACTTGTACAGTTGAGATACTGTAGAAGTGCTTAGAGTACATGGAGCTATATTTATGAAGATGTAGTTGTGTTTTTGCTTAGTACTTTTGAGAAATTTTAAGAAATAATGAAGGTAGTGTTGAAGTGTGTGTTCTGAATGTGCTCTGGTATTGTGTTGTGCATTTCTTCTATGTTGATCCTATACCTGTGTAGATTTTTACTTGTCTTCATGAGCTTCAATGGATAATATATCATGAGTTTTAGCTTTTGGTTCGATGGAGAGTGAAAGATGTGTTCACCGGTGTGTGAACTAGTTTGACATAACTATTTATTTGTGGATTGGGAGAAATGTTTTGGCTCCACAATATTTTGGTGTGTTGTTTTAGATCTTGTGAATCTAGGAGATGATTCATTTTGATGGTTTCTATGTTCTGAAAAATGTGCTTATGATTTGGCACTCTGGAAGACTTGCTCCAGAGCTCCTGTGTGTTGCTAGTTGGTCCAATTGGACTGTTGAAGAATATTCCGTGAATGAAGATTGTTGTAGTTGTTGTGGATGTATCTAAAGGTTTCTTAGAGATGGAAAAATGTCTGGTGAAGTGTGTTGAGTGATCCATGGGTGATCATCTTGTTTGAGATGTGCGTACTTCAAAGATCATTGGTGTTTTCATTAGGTTTGGCTGACCTGGTGTCTACACGTTACATAAAGATTTTGCATCGAATTAGGGAAGCATGTGTTTGATCCAAGATGTTGTTTGGGTCCTAATTAAATGTGTAATTGGTCCTCTCTCATTCTTATCCACCGTGGGAATGTGAGTAGCCGACCTAATTTGAATTTGTAATTTGAAGAATGTATAGCTGACCTTGGAGAATGTTTCTAGGGTTGAAGATGGTATAAAAGCAAGTCAAGATGTTGCAAATTCAACAAGGGGAATCAATCAATCAATCATTCAAGGAAGTGAAGTGTGTGAACAAGTGTGAAAAGCAGAGTGTGCAAGAGTGAATCAAGTTAGCAGTACTTTGATGTGTTAGATTCCTAAAAGCAGTGAGTTGATGGTGTCTACAATCTTCTGATCAAGCTATGAATGTGTGGAACCTTTGTGGTGGATCTTTATCTATCTTTTCTTTTTCTGTAGGCTTTAAGCCTCCTTCTGGATAGTGAGTCCTATTGTTGGCAATGAGCCTTTGTATCTAGGTAGTGAGCCCTCTGGCAGTGAGCCTTTGTATCTGGTATTGCATAATTACTATATTGTGAGCTAATCCTCATCGTGGTTTTTCCCTCATTGGGTTTTCCACGTAAATTTGGTGTCTCTTGTGTTTGCTTTCTATTATTTGCATTTCATGTTTACACTTAATAACATATTAAGTGGAAGTGAAATTGATTAAGGTTAGAAGTAAATTAATTTGATACAACTGATTCACTCCCCCTCTCAGTTGTCTTGTGCATTTCAATAATTGGTATCAGAGCTTTGGTTCCTTGGTGAAAATCTCAACCGCTTGAGGTAGATCAAATGGCGCACAAGTTGCAGATCCAGATTTTTGATGGAGCTGATTATAGTGATTGGAAAGAACATATGAGAAGTTATTTGGTTTCTCTTGGTATAAAGACCTGGAAAGTTATTGAGACAAAGTATGGTGCACCATCCACTGGTCCATCCTCTATAGATGAGATTATTGCTTATGAAGAGAATGAAAGGGAAAGGTATGCTATTTTCAGTGCTCTATCTAAAATTGAAAGGAAAAAAGTTATTTCTTTAGGAACTGCTTATGAAGTATGGGAAAAATTGAAAGACATTTATGAAGGAAATGATAGAGTAAAATTGTAAAGGAAGCTAACAACTAAGAAAAAATTTGAAAACCTGAGAATGGAAGAGGGTGAAGATATTGCAAGCTATTATTAGAGAGTTGAACTTATAGCAAATGAGATCAAGAATCAAGGTGGTGCCATGTCAGATGAAGATATAATTGAGAAAGATCCTGATGACCCTATCAGAGAACTAAGTGACAAAGTCTTTGCTATTGAAGAATCATATGATCCAAAGACATTTACTAAGGAGAAAATATTTGGTGTCTTGACTGCATTCAAGATGAAATTTTTTGCAAGAGATAAGGAGAAGACCGAAACAACTTTTAAAGCAATGAAGATATGAGATGACTCAGATGATGATTCAAAAGAGTTGGAATCAAACTTCACAAGGAAATTGAAGAAAGGTACTGGTAAATACAAAGGTATGTTGCCTTTTAAGTGTTTCAGTTGTGGAAATATTGGTCATTATGCATCAAGATGTGCTAATAGAGCTACACACAAGAAGAAAAAGGATAATAACAATAATCACAAAGACAAGAAAGATAGGAAGTTCAGGAAATTGTATTATGTCAAAGAAGATGTAGGAATTTATGATGATGAATTTGAATTTGAGGAGGATAAAGATGAATTTTTATTTCTAGCCCTAGAAAGTAAAGTTGTATTTGCTAACCATGGAAGATGTGCAAAGGAACTTGGTCCAAAGAGCTAGAAGGATGAGATGGAAGGCACTCCGGTGACTTCTTTTCATGCTAGACAAGATGAAGAATTTTGGGTAATTGATAGTGGGTGTTCAAATCATATGATTGGAGATAAGAGTAAGTTCACTAAACTTGACAAATATGATGGAGGAATAGTTATGTTTCGAGATTATTCTGGTGCTAGGATTATTGGTAAAGGAATAATTAGTTTTGATGAGAAACATAGTATTGATGATGTCTATTATGTAAAGGGTTTAAGGTATAACCTCTTAAGTGTTGGACAAATGTGTAGCAAAGGATTCAAGCTTGTGTTTCAGGATAAAACCTATGAGATTAGAAAAGGATCCGAAACTGTGGTAGCAATAGGAAGAAGAACTCATGGAAACATCTATCAACTTAAGAGTGGTGATGGTCAATATTTTATTTCACAGATTAATGAAAGTTGGTTGTGGCATCAGAGGACAGGATATGTGAATTTTGACAATCTAATCAAGATCAGTTCTAAGGAAGTTGTCAGAGATCTGCCTAGAATCACAAAGCCTTTAAATTCAATTTGTAGAAGTTGTTAGTTGGAAAAAAAACAAGAAGTAGTTTTAAAGGAAAGGAACAATAATCTATCGGAATGCTGGAAATAATTCATATAGACCTTTGTGGCCCTACAAGAACATGAATCCTTAATGGTGACAGGTATTTTATGCTCTTGATTGATGATTACTCTAGGATGACATGGGTTACTTTTCTTAGAGAGAAAGCTTGGGCTCTTGATAGATTCAAGGTATTCAAGGAAAGAGTAGAGAATGAGGCAAACCTAAAAATCAAATTTTTAAGGTCTAATAGAGGTGGAAAATTCACTTTTGGTGAGTTTAGTGCATTTTGTGAAGAACATGGCATAAGGGTGATCCCACAAAGCTGGTTTACAATTTCTAGAAGATTTTGATTTTTGTTGAAATCACATATTTTTAGAAAATATAATGATTTAAGCCTTAAAAATTTCCATTTTAAGAATTCCAATTGAAGAGGGTTTGATCAAACCACCTTAGATCAAACCCCCTTGGATAGAACCCTGCTAGTTTTAAACCATACCTACAATGGAGTCTCCTTTACACCTATCAAAATGTTGATAAAAATCACTTTGTATTTACCTTTTGGGGGATCAAATGAATTCATTTCAAATTTATTCCAAATGATCATGGTATTCCTCAGAACAAGCTATCCAATGAATATAATTTTAATATGTTTTGGTTTTATTATGTATGTGTTTTTTTAGTTTTATTAAACATAGGTTTTTCACCAAAAATTAAGCTCTTTGTTTTGCACATGTGGAAAAATAGCAGATTATCAAAATAAAATTTTAAAAAATATGTTTAGACTGGGTATTGATGTCCTTGATCCATTAATTTTTTTTTTGAATTTTAATACATACAAAATAATTTATGTTGTATACAGTCCGCCTATGTATCAATTGTAATTGGTTTGAATTTGAAACTTGATTAAGGAAAAAATAATTAAGAAAACACTATGAAACCAAAGGAAAGTGCTAGATAGCGGAGTTACAAATCTAAATTTGAAAAAATTAGAATTTTATCCTTCATACAAAAAAAATTATGTTGTATACAGTGAGCGTCACTCCTTAAAAATGTTTTTTTTTTTTAAAGATAGTTTTTGAAGGAGATGGAAAAATAAGTGCAATCTAATTCCAATTTTTTTGAAAAAAATATATTTAGAATCTATAGAAAAAACGTCACAAATCACTAGTTTGCATCATCTTCAAATTCCTCACGATTTAGCCGCTATAGGAATCGAAAGTGAAGATTTAGTGAAAAAAAATCAGTTCAGTGTCTAGTTTGCCCTAAAATTGTAAACCAATATTGTGGGATCACCCATAAATAGACATTATTCTGGTCCTAGAACCCATCAAAAGAGTGGAGTTGTGGATAGGAAGAATCATACTATTCAAGAGGTTGCTAAAACTATGATGAAAAAAGTAAATGTTCCTGATGTGTATCGGAGAGAAGCAATCCACACTATTGTTTACATTCTTAAAAGAGTTTAGATCAAAGGTAACAACACTAAGAATCCTTATGAGTTATGGATTGGTAAGACTCCTACAGTTAAATACTTTAAAGTGTTTGGAAACAGATGTTACATTAAAAGAGATGATGAGAATCTTGGAAAATTTGATGCTAGATGCGATGAAGAAATTTTTCTTGGATATTCAAATAACAAGGCATATAGATGCTTTAATAAAAGACCAAGGAAAATAGTTGAAAGTGCTAATGTAAAAGTTGATGAAGTTATGTATAGACCAGTAGAAATAAGTGAAGTTGAACCTGATGATCCTATCTGTGGGCAAGTGCAAGAAGAAGAAAAGGAAGAGAAAGAACAAAGTGATGAAGAGGATATTTCAGAACTTGCACCTAAGACTCCTAAATATGTACAGGGAAATCATCCAGAGGAACAGATAATTGGAGACATAATTGAAGGTGTAAAGACAAGAAGAAAAGTGGTTGAGGTAAACTTGTGGTTAGTTTCTAAGATGAACCTAAGACCACATGAGTGAAGCATGTAATGATGAAAGTCGGGTTAGAGAAATGAAAGAGGAATTGCATCAGATAGAGAAGAATGAAACATGGAAACTAGTCCCTAGACTTGCAAATAAGAATGCAATTGGTTCAAAATGGGTATTCAGGAACAAGCTAAATGAAGATGGTGAAGTGGTAAGGAATAAAGCAAGAATTGTATGCAAAGGATATTCACAGGTTGAAGGAATAGATTTTGAAGAAAATTTTGCACCGGTAGCAAGAATGGAGGCCATTCAAATGTTCTTGGAATTGTTAGCTCATACAGACTTCAAAGTATACCAGATGGATGTCAAGTCTGCATTTCTGAATGGAGAACTAGAAGAATAAGTATATATGGAGCAACCGAAAGGTTTTCAGCTATCAAACAAACTAGACATGGTTTGCAAGTTAAAGAAGGCACTATATGGACTTAAACAGGCTCCCGGAGCTTGGTATGAAAGGTTGGATAGATACTTGAAACATCAAGGATTCAACAAAGGTTTTGCAGATAGAAATCTTTACTTCAAAGTTGTGAAAAAAAAAATGTTGATAGTTGTGGTATATGTTGATGACATTATCTTTGGTGGAAATGAAGGAATGTATAAAAAATTTGTAGAAGAGATGCAAAAAGAAATTGAAATGTCTATGATTGGTAAGTTGAATTTCTTCCTTGGACTTCAAGTAAATCAGATTGATAAAGGGATATTCATTTCACAATCTAAGTATGATAAGGAATTGTTAAAGAAGTTTGGAATGGATGAATCCAAACTAGTTTGTACCCCTATGGTAATTGGATGTAAGCTAAGGATGATGAATCTACTAAAGTTGATCAGAGCATTTACATATCTATGATTGGTGGATTGTTGTATCTTACTGCTACTAGACCGGATATCATACATGCAATATGTTTAGTTGCATGATTTCAAGAAGAAGCTAAGGAAGCACATGTTACAACTGTGAAGAGGATATTCAGATATCTAAAGTGAACTCTAGATTATGGGCTACGATATCCAAAGGATAATGATTTCACATTGAATGCCTATAGTGATACAGATTGGGCTAGTTGTGTAGATGACCAAAAGAGTACAAGTGGCGGTGCATTCTTCCTTGGAGGAAGATTAGTTTCATGGTTGAGTAAGAAACAAGATTTAGTTTCCTTATCCATTGCAAAAGCTGAGTATATTGCAACAACATCCTGATGTACACAGGTACTTTGGATGAAGCAAACCTTGAAGGACATAGGTGTGATGTATGATGAACCTATCTCTATCTTTTGTGATAATACAAGTGTTATAAACATTTCAAAGAATCCAGTGATGCATTCTAGGACAAAACACACATCTATCAGGTATCACTTCTTGAGGGAGAAGGTGTTGCAGAATGAGGTCAGACTTGAATATGTACCTACCAAGGAACAAATTGCTGACATATTCACTAAGGCCCTTTCGAAGGATATTTTTGAGTATCTGAGGGGGAAGTTAGGGGTTACTGCCCCTTCTTCCTTGAACTAAGTGCACATGGAGGTGCATTAGTTCGGTGGATTCATAGATTCTTTTGATCTAGACTGATGATTGAGGTCTACTCCTCAAGGGGAGTAGAAAAGTGCATTGTTGCAGTATGTGATGTGGGCGCACTCCTAAGGGGGAGTGAACAAAACTTTATATGGCAAGAGTTTTCATGCAAAAATTTCCTTTTCCATTGATGTCAAAGGGGGAGAGAAATTCATGTGAAAAAGTGAAAAGGAAATGCTTGTGCAGGTTGTCTAATTTGAAGGACAAAAGAAAAGGAGATTGTATATGTTGTTTTTAATGGTTTTTCACATCATGTGTTGCCATCAATGAAAAAGGGGGATATTTTTGGAAGTATGGATGTGTTTTTTGGTGTTGTCATTGATGTCAACATAGTTCAGCTTGATTGAAAATTATACTTGTATAATTGAGATACTGTAGAAGTTCTTAGAGTACATGGATCTATATTTATGAAGTTGTAGTTGTGTTTTTACCAAGTGCTTTTGAGAAAATTTAAGAAATAATGAAGGCAGTGTTGAAGTGTTTGTTCTAAATGTGCTCTGCATTTCTTTTGTGTTGATCCTATACCTGTGTGGATTTGCAGTTGTGTTCATGAGCTTCAATGAATAATATATCTTGAGTTTTATCTTCTGGTTTGATGGAGATTGAAAGATGTGTTCACCAATGTGTGAACTGGTTTGACATAACTATTTGTTTGTGGACTGGGAGAATTGTTTTGGCTCCGTGGTCTTCTGTTGTGCTATTTCAGATCTTGCAGATCTAGGAGATGATTCATTTTGATGGTTTCTATGTTCTGACAAACGTGCTTATGATTTGGCACTCCTGAAGACCTCCTCCACAACTCTTGTATGTTGCTAGTTGGTCCAGTTGGACTTTTGAAGAATATTTTTTGAATGAAGATTGTTGTAGTTGCTACAGATGTATCTGAAGGTTTCTTAGAGATGGTAATATATCTGGTGAAGAGTGTTGAGTGATCCACGGGTGATCATCTTGCTAGAGATGCGTGTACTTCAAAGATCATTGGTGTTTTCATTAGGTTTGGATGACCTGGTGTCTACACATTACATAAAGATTTTGCATCAAATTAGGGAAGCATGTGTTTGATCCAAGATGTTTTTTGGGTCCTAATTAAATGTGTAATTGACCCTCTCTCATTCTTATCCATTGTGAGAATGTTGAGTAGCCAAACTAATTTGAAGAATGTATAGCTGACATTGGAGAATGTTTCTAGGGTTGAAGGTGATATAAAAGCAAGTCAAGATGTTGTGAATTCAACAAGGGGAATCGATCGATCAATCATTCAAGGAAGTGAAGTGTGCGAGCAAGTGCAAAAAGTAGAGTGTGCAAGAGTGAATCAAGGCAACAGTACTTTGATGTGTTAGATTCTTGAAAGTAGTGAGCTGATGATGTCTACAATCTTCTGATCAAGCGATGAATGTGTGGAACCTTTGTGATGAATCTTTATTTATCTTTTATTTTTTTGTAGGCAGTGAGCCTCCTTCTAGACAATGAGTCCTATTGTTGGCAGTGAGCCTTCTGGTAGCTAGCCTTTGTATCTGGTATTGCATAATTACTATATTGTGAGCTAATCCTCACCATGGTTTTCCCCTCATTGGGTTCTCCACATAAATCTGGTGTCTTTGGTGTTTGCTTTCTATTATTTTCATTTCATTTTTACACTTAATAATAGGTTAAGTTGAAGTCAAATTGATTAAGGTTAGAAGTAAAGTAATTTGATACAACTGATTCACCCCCCCTCTCAGTTGACTTGTGTATTTCAACAAAGACCCGAGAGATAGGGAGAGAGAGGGAGTGGGAGAGAGAGGGAGTGATGGAGAGGCAGTGGGAGGGAGATATAGAGAGATAGATAGAGGGAGTGAGAGAGTGGTAGGGAATGGTTGAGTGAGAGGTATGCGGAAATAGGGAGAGGCTAGATAGAGACAATTAAAGAGGGTAGGAGAGATGGAGGGAGAGAGAGGTGAGATGTATAGATAGAGAGAAATGAATAGGGGTTGAGGGTATAGGGTTGAGGGATTAGGGTGGAGGACTATTGGGTTGATGGATTAGGGTATTGGGTTGAGGTTATATGTTTGAGGGATTAGTGTTGAGGGTAGAAGGTTTAAGGGTTGAGGGTTAAAGGGTTTAGGGTTGAGGGTAGAGGGTTTAGGTTTGAGGGTATATGGTTGAAGGATTAGGTTGAGGGTCCAATGTATAGGGTAGAGGGTATAGGGGTTGAGTGTCACGTCTCTAATTTTGGTGATTCTTACTTTTACTTCATGTGGTTTCCACTTCATGATTTCATTCTTGTGTGTGGTAGATTAAATGACAATAGATATGGTGTTTTATTTTGTGGAAATTTGCAATAAATGAAATATTGTCTTATTTTGGAAATAATGCAAAATGGAAAATGATATTCATAATTAATATATATAAATGCTATGAGTTAAGTTGATTTGATTTTATTCGGATACTAATTATATGTCCGTTGCTTGAGTGTATTTGAGTGGTAGGTCATCGAAGACCAAGGGTGTGGTTAAGGAGGGGAGATTAGCCTCTTGGTAGGGTAAAGCAGGAATGATGCTCTCGATCACACACAAACACTTAGAGTCATACAAATGCATTTAGCATGTGTTTTGAGTGATTTTCTTATTTTCAATAATTTTAAATGGTTATTTAATTTTATATCCATATATGCACGCAATTAAAAGAATGAAAATCAATTCTAGATTGATTAAATATAGCATGCACAACTAGAGGTGTTGACTAAAAATAATTGTTTTCTTTCAATTAATGTGAATTCCATACTCATGTTTTAATATTCGAATGCAATAAATAATTATTTAGATTTTTGTATTTAGGAAAATGTTAGAAAATAAATTAAATAAATAAAAATATTAATTTGGAGATAAAGTCAAATAGAAAATAAATTCATTTTTATTTTCAATTTCTCAATTTCAATATTAGGTTTCGGGAAATGGGTAATAATATTTTTAAAATGGGAGATGAGGTAACAGGGAGAGAACCTTTTTCCTTTTTACAATCATTTTGATTGCTCTGCAAAAAAATGAGGGGAAAATGGGGTGCAAGAAATGGGGGGGTTTTCTTAAGCTGTAGCTTTGCAAGATAAGTATTTTCTAGAATTGGAAGGAAGGCACAGGAAGTGGCAAGGAGCTAAAGAGATTCCACAACCGCGATTTCAACAATCATTTTCAAGGGAAAAGCGTTTTTCCAGGTTTTGAATCTATCCCATTTTGTTTTTAATTTTGAGTGCAGGCATGGAATGAATTTAGTGAAAACTGTTGTACATAAAAAAATTGGCTGCCTCTTATGTGAAATTTATTATTTTTGTTGTGCTATTTGTTCTTTATTCTTCTTCTGTGGAATGTAATTGCATCATTAATTTTTTTATACTCTGATATGTAAATTCTCCATTATTGAACTTTTGCAAATCCAATCTTACTTTTGGTAATTTCCTATGCTGGAACATAAATCTCATTCTTGTGGAGAAAATCATTTATATTTATATATATACATATATATATATTTACACATTTATCTGGAAAGATATGAATTTATGTGCAAATGTAAATATATATATATATATATATATATATATATATATATATATATATATATATATATATATATATATATATATATATATATATACGGTAGTATGATATTTATTTTTTATTGTTGCCTCTATGAATAAAATTTCAAATGAAATCCAAGTGAAGAGGTTTCGATTTAAGTCAAGGGACTTGTTTTATTTTGAGTGAGGGGAGGCCGCTCCCAGCCACACCCCACAAGGGAGGGTCGTGCTATGGAGCAGCAGCTCCCCACAAACAACATTCCCTTGGGCCACGGCTGGTTGTTCCAGCCAGCCACCCCCACCCGTATGGCTATGGATAATACAGATTTATTACGCGCCTTCACTGATGCACGATACTCTTGAGTTCAATTTATTTTGTAATCAAACAGTTATATATATATGTATATATATGTGCGTCTTTCTATGTATATACTTTGTCTGGTTAATGTCAAAGTTCATTTTTCAATTGATTATATAAATACATATACACACATACATACATACATATATATTTATAAATACATACACATATCAATATATGTATATACATCAAATACATTTGTTTTTTTAAAAGAATACATATAATGTATATACCTCTACTAAAAGAGGAAAATATATACATATATGTATATATCCTTTGATCATTTTGTTGTTGATCTGTAGAATGATAGGCTGCAAAAGCTTAAGTTCCAGTTAGAACTAGAAGAGTTTCCTGAATTTACGTGCCTAAACTGAAATTACATTGAAATATAATTAAATGTATCATAAGTAATTGGAATCAAAATAGAGGGTTCTGCTCAATACAACTGCATTTGTTTTATCTCAAAATAAATATACTTTTACGTGAAAATATATGAGTACATGTACATTTACTTACGTATACTTGTATATGCATTTAATACACTTGGAAAATACAATACCAATAGCCTCCGTCTAATGTTGTTTTTGCTTGTATAAATTGAGCTGAATGAGTAATGCAAGATGAATGTTGTGGATTTCTTTTCACTTTCTTATATGTAAAGATATCCCATCATTAGTAAACGCTTGCCCATATTATTCATAGGGAAGTAAGAACATTTTAAGAGTAGAGTCGATAATTTAATCTGAATAGAAGGAATAAATTCTTTTTTTTGAAATGATAAATCTACATGATCATTACTCTCCTCTTTATTTGCTTAAAATTCTACTTGGCTGAAAAACCCTTTTGTGTTGAAAACATGTTATCTTTTGGAATGTAGAGGTGAATTTAGATATTTCCTTGCTATGTAACTAGAATGGATCTAGAGGTAGACAATGTGAATGGATGAGGATATAACTTCTTGTAAGAAACTATCACATGAATTTTGACTTTATCTTGAGTTTATCCTATGGAAGTATAAAACTGTGTTATTTTTCTCTATATGTGATGCATATGAACCTCTACTATTTTATTTCATATTGTGAGAAACTTATGGGATAGGCTGCCAAATGTGGATTCAAAAGATAGTAGTTTAGCCTTTCTCCTAAACTACCATTATGTTTATTTTATGCTTGTCCAAGCAATGTACCATTGAAATAGATGGATTAAAAGCCTAGATTATTATGTATTTTGTCTCTACCACATCCTGATTGCAAGAAATATATTTTTCTAGTTTAGGAATGCATATAGGCAAACAAGCATGCATCGAGAGTTTCCCTCCTGCTTTATTGGTCCAAGTTGCTAGGCTCCTCATGCAAGGTCGAGGATTTCTTCGAGTTACGAAGAAACTCGGGGAAGTCATGTGCTTCGTGGTTGGGTGGAAAAGGAACCTTAACCACACTCTTGGCCTCAGTGCGAGAAGACTGACGGTGTCAAGGTAGATGAGGTTCAGAGATTCTATTGATTGGATATGCTTCTTATTTTGTATTTATATGGCTTGATAGCCAATTTGTAAATGGAACTATCATTTATGGATGTATATTTGACATTGTATCATTGAAATAGATGATTGTAACACCTCTATGAGGTGTATGTAAACTCAACCTTGCAACTTAATTTAATTAATATTGTTTTGGAACACTTGTGGTTGTTCATTTTTATTCTTGCTATCTCTAAATCTCATTGGTAATATTCAGTGAACATGGGAATGATTAATTTGAAATGAGTTAAATTTCCGTGCTTTACATTGAGGGTCTAGGGTTTAAGGGTTGAGGGTTAAGGGATTAAGGGTTGAGGGTTGAGAATATAGGGTTGAGGGTTTAATGTATAGGGTATAGGGTAGAGGGTAGATGATTTAAGGGTTTAGGGTTTAATGGTCGAGGGTTGAGGCTTTAAGGTTGAGGGTAGAGGATTGAGGGTATAGGGTTGAGGGATTAGGTTTGAGGTTCCAATGTATAGGGTAGAGGGTATAGGGGTTGAGGGATTAGGGTTTAAGGGTTGAGGGTTGAGGGTTGAGGGTTGAAGGGTTGAGGGTTAAGGAATTAGGGTAGAGAGTTTACTTGGGTTTAAGGGTTGAGGGTAGATGGTATTGGGTTGAGGGTTGAGGGTTGAGGGTTGAGGGTTTAGGTTTGAGGGTTTAGTGTTTAAGGGTTCAAGGGTTGAGGGTATACGATTAAGGGATTAGGGTAGAGAGGGAGGGATGGGTGGAGGGAGAGATGAAGGGAGAAGTGAGATAGAGAGAAGGAGAGAAGAGGAGGGAGGGACAAAGATATATGAGGGTTGAGGATCCAATGCATAGGGTAGAGGGTTGAGAATTGAGGGTATAGGGTTGATGGTTTAGGGTATTGGGTTGAGGGATTAGGGTTGAGGGTAGAGGGTAGAAGGTTTAAGGGTTTAGGGTTTAGGGTTGAGGGTTAAGGGTTGAGGGTAGAGGGTTTAGGGTATAGGTTTGAGGGTATATGGTTGAAGGATTAGGGTTGAGGGTCCAATGTATAGGGTAGAGGGTATAGGGGTTGAGGGTTTAGGGTTTAAGGGTTGAGGGTTGATGGATTGAGGGTTGAGGGTTTAGAATTGAGGGTTGAGGATTTAATGTATAGGGTAGAGGGTAGAGGGTTTAAGGGTTGAGTGTTGAGAGTTGAGGGTTTAAGGTTGAGGGTATAGGGTTGAGGGATTAGGGTTGAGGGTAGAGGGTATAGGGGTTCAAGGATTAGGGTTTAAGGGTTGAGGGTAGAGGGTTGAGGGTAGAGGGTAGAGGTTAGACGGTTGAGGGTTGAGGGTTGAGGGTTGAGGGTTTAGGGTTGAGGGTTGAGGGTTGAGGGTTGAGGGATTAAGGGTTGAGGGTTGATGGATTAGGGTAGAGAGTTTACTTGGGTTTAAGGGTATTAGGGTTGAGGGTAGAGGGTATTGGGTTAAGGGTAGAGGGTAGAGGGTTTAAGGGTTTAAGGTTTAAGGGCTGAGGGTTGAGGGTTTAGGGTTGAGGGTTTAGGGTTGAGGGATTAGGGTAGAGGGTTTACTTGGGTTTACTCACTGCCTTTTCTATGCTATTGATTACTATTATTCTTTGATAGATTTTTTTCCAAGAATCCATAGTTTGATGGAAAGCACCTTTTTTTAGGCTTTTAGCCATAGCAGCAAGGAAGTTAATTGTTCGATAAAATTATTTGGTAGACATGTATGGAAAATTTGGTAGCATAGAAAAGGTGGTGAGTTGTTTGAAAAAATGCCTCAAATAAATTGGGTCTCACCATGAGACCACATTTCTTTGAGGCATTTTTTTCAAAAAACTAATTGCCTTGTCTATGCTATTGCTCACTATTATTCTTTCATATATTTCTTCTAAGAATCCATAGCATAGAAAAGATAGTGAATTGTTTGGAAAGATGCCTTAGTAAAAAGTGGTCTCATGGAATGCCATTACAAGCAAATGTAATTGGCAACTACTCCCACTTATTACTTATACTATGTGAAGTAATTGCATCACTGCTTATGTTAACTTTCTAAAGAACTATATTGTTGCCAATTGAATGGCTGACAACTGGGGGAACACTTCTCATCCACGTTTATAAGCTGAAAGATGCCTAGGCAAGAAAACCCTGCCTGTAGAGACTTGCATTCTTGGACCTAAGGAGTTTGGTTCAGCGCTTTCCTCCTCTCCTCAGGGGGGTATTGTATTTTCTCTACTATCCACAGGGCTTGGAAGCTACAATGTTGATGATGCATAGTTGAAATTTTGTCATCTATCAACATCTAGTTATTAGTTATGGAGTGTGAAGTCATGCTTTGAGTTTGAAAGATGTGCAATGCAATGTAATCAATGATATGAATAAAAATTTCACAAATCTATTAAGCACAATTCATTAGTCTAACTCCACTAGTAGTGGGAGGTGTTCCCATGAAACCTCCAATATTATCCTATTCAACATCCAAAATCAGATATTAGAATACCATTCATATAACAATGCTATTCACATGTAATAAATTTATAATTGTTTACTAGTTACATACCTCAACTGTAGATACAGTGGAGTAATAAATAGGTAGAGGGACGGTATATCCAGTATCAACACTATGACCCTAAAATTTTATTACAATCATAAAACTAAATTAGTTAATCTTGCATTTTAAAAATGAAATATATCAAATTAAACTCAATGAACATTCTAACATTTACTTGAGTATCGATGCCATAAGCCTCATTCAAAATGTCACTTGCCCTTTCCATCTCCATAGCTACAAATGTATCTTGCATAGCAACGTCCTGAGTCTCTGTGGGGTCATATAAATGAGTCATCCTACAAACCTAACATGAATAGGGTGGAACCCTACCACTTGAAGACTCCCCAGATGGCACTATACTATAGGACTGGCATGCTAGATGACACTCTAGGTCAAAGAGCTGATAGCCTGCAAAATGTCTACCTCGACACTCTCCTTCACAATGGAAGGGATAATGATGTGCTCATGATCCAGCCTAGTGAGAGCTCGTCTCACTTGCCACCTAGGATCTTATTGTGCAATGGGTCTATCTTGATCTGACCCCCCACCTCTCCCCTGGAAGTCCCTCATATTAAAATAATTGGGAATTTTGTTTAGGATGAACTCATAGTAGAGTTTCCTCAGGAAATATTGTGGGACTTCACAATTGTTGCATGGTGGGTAGTCAAAAACCATGTACCACCTATCCCAAAAATTGTTCCTAATCCCTTGGTGGTGGCACCAATGGATAGGAAACCTCTTCGTATTAAGATAAAAATTTTGATTTGTGCGTGGGTTAGTGAATAATGAGCACAAATGTAATTTTTTAATTTTTTCATCTTTTAATTCTTTATATGATAATTTTTATATGTAAAAATTCCTAGCCACTTGCCTCCTATCTTGCCAACCACTTAATTTTTTGTTGATTGCATCTACATGTTTTAACATTTCTTTAGGTGAACTTGCAAGCATTCTTCTTTCCATGGTTGAACTTACTGGATCGTTCAACCTTGTGATTAACTCCTCAATATGTTTTTTATTGTTTTCAATTACCCCCATTAAATTTTGCTGAGTGCTAGGAGGATGTTGAGGGACTGGTGGAGGAGATTGTTGTTGTGGTTGTTGAGGATTTTGTTCATGTTCTTGTTGCTTTGGCTGTTGAGGATTTTCAAGAGGGTTTTTAGGATCATCATCATTTCCTACAAATTAAACAAATGAATATAAAAAACAACCTAAAACTAACAAATTCACAACAAAAAGAAAACAATCCTTACTTATTTGACCTCCCCGTTGATGTGGCAGCATCATGGCGACAAAATTGCAAAAAATTGATGAACAAAATGCAAAAAACCCCCCTTCCAAAACACAAGCATGCAAGAAAGAGGGTTTTCGGCCGCAGGCAACAAAAACAATAGTCACATTAAAAATTAATTCAATTTGCTTTTTTGTTTGTTTTAATAACCTATAACACATTCACATTATAACGTGAGTGTGTTAGAATGCACTCACATCATAACACGAGCATGTTATAGGTTCGACGTGGCCAAGCCATAACACGAGCGTGTTATAATGTGCTTGTGTTATAGCCTATCAATTTTTTTTAAAAAAATTGGCCACACTTTGGCCCCCATCTTTTTGCACCCGCCCTAATGTTAGTTTCCCTTTTGGAAAATGGGAATAATAAGACTTAGGAATGCATGATTTAGGCAATTAGAATCTTAATTAAGTCGAATTAGTTAAGGGGATACAAAAACAGTTTGAAAATGTAAAGGAGCACATTTTCCTATACTATATTTAGCCCTCACTCTAGTGAGAGTATGAACCCACACTCAAACTCACACTAAAGTAGATAAATAAGTCAAAAGAGGTCTAATTGTACACTTATTAGAAAGATAAGATAACAAAGATCAAGGAGGATGATCAAGCCCCTAGAATCAAAGATCCCATGGAAAATCAAAAAGGTCACAAAGAGATATGAATTGAGCAACAACAAAAGATACATCATTCAATGTCAAAATTAATGCAAGAAAAAGATGAGCCAACAAGTTGTGTTATGCCAAGCCCATGAAACACACTTACATGGCACCATAGGAAAGAAACTTGTGTTATGCAAGGTGGCCATGAAAAATATGCTCACAAGTGTAGTTTGATATACACTAGGTGAGCCCAAACAAGTGAGAAACTCACAAGGTCTTGTGTAGTCCGATATACACTAGGTGTATTACCATGAAAAAAGTGGCGATGGGAAAGTCATGCTAGGTCTACAGGCTCTCATATGTTAACCATACCAAAAGTTATACTCCCTGATAACTTTGATAAGGCACCACATATGACAATCATAAGGCTAGAAATTTGTGTTATGCTAGACACTCATGAAACAAAGGCACCACCAAGCAAGTTGGGTTATGCTTAGCGGCCAAAAGTTTTGGTTCTAGATAGTCAAATGGGTTTTTCTTAGCTCATGAAAGGTCTTACTTTGGGGAACATCATGCTCAATATCACCATCAAGAGAGAACTAGTTGAGAGATAAAATATTCACACCTTAGGGAATACAAGCCATAGGATTACCACTAAGAGGAATGTCACATGCCAAGAAAGGTCATGCTCTTGAAGGACATCAATCCCAATGTAACCAATAAGAATCTATACATCATGTGAAATAAGAAGACCACACTTTGAACAAGAGGTCATGACATCAAGAAAGAAACAAGTGGGAGGCATAATGCCCCCCACTTTAAATAAATTGCTAAACACCATGTTGTGAGAAACTACTTTAAAGTAGAATACGATAAAAGACAATAGATACAAGAGACATGAGAGCTTATTTGGAAAGCCATATGCCAAACATATGTTTCCAAATTAAACTATTTCATGAAAATGAGGTTGCCCCCCATATGCAATCCTAAGATAACACATATGGGATCCACGGATTTGGGGTCAATATATGTCTTTGTTATAGTGTTATAATCGAGCTCAGAATCATCATTCCCCAAATAACTCATGGAACAAAAAGCACAAAATAAGAATGACACATAGAGAGAAAAGACGGAGGATAAGACGTTTGGGTCAACATGGAAGATACGTCTCAATAATTTACATTGTCCAAAAAAGGAAACACAAGATAAGTGAAAAGATAATGGTTACAATAATTAGGAGAATGTAGATACAAATAGAAAAATGTTACGACAAATTCACTTCCTTTGTATCCTTGCACCAATGGAGTGGAAAGGGTCATCCAAAGTAGGATCACAAACATAAAGACATGCCAAGTAGCACAGTACAGGAGATCACATTACACACATGCAATCACACAAAGAACATGAAAAGAAGACAAAAAGCTAGTATTGCACATGTGAGTCGACCTAAAGCAAGTCATCTGCATCCCAATCTTGTTTATCCTGTACAAAATGTGGATGACTAGCCAAAGGGGTAACAACAAGTATTATACTAGGACAATCACCAGGTTCAGGACGTGGTGATGTGCTCTTATTAGGAGGATCATCACGATTGTTATCATTTACGCTCATATAAGAGGAAAATAACAAATTTAGCTCATTATGCACTTCCTCATCAATCTTAGTATTCTCATCATCATCATCCAAGTTAATCACAATAGGAGACCTAACGATAATATCCATAGAGGTTTCATGTGTTTGTTGTTGTGGTGAAGGTGGAGAATCATCATGCTTTGTTTCAGTTAAATTTTGATCTTGATTTATTTGTTTGTTCTCTTCTTTAACTTACAAGCAATAGCATGACGTCTATGCCTATGCTCTTTAGCACTTCTATTTCATTTTGCATAGTTTTCAAGTTGTGATTTGTTAGAGTAATAAGTTATCTCATTTAATTAATTTAATCATATTGGTTAATTAATTAAGCCACTTATCACTTTACTTTTACTTAAACTAAACTTAGACACATTAATAATTAATTAATTATTAATTATTAAGTGTGCACACTAGGGTTTCCTTTTAGGGTTTTATCTCCTTTCTTAAGGATTGATCTCATTGTAATTATTCATTCTCTTAATGCATTTTTCTCTTTAGGCTTGCAAAGCATCTTTGTTGTTTTGGACATCTTTCTTTCTTTGTGACAGGTTATTGCTTGTAGGTGTTCACTGGGGTCTATGAGGTTGGTTTATCAACTTCTACATGATTATGTAGGAGTGGGTTTATCAACCATTGGTTTCTTTTCTTCCCACAAGGAAGAAACATAAGGAACCATCGAAGGTTGGCCAACTGATTTCTCTTTAGGTTTATAAACTTGTTTGATCTTAGGAAGCACAACAAGAATTGTATAGTTATCTCTTGGTCTCTTATAGGAAATAAGTGGAGGATTTGTCATGAATTTTCTTGGTTACTTGGAAGAGCTTTTGGTTCAATCATGGTTTCATCAATGATAGGAGACTCAAGCATGGGTTGAGGGATATTGCTAAGAGATAATTCTGCTATGTGCTTTGCTTTGAACTTTTGATAAGATTTGAAAATAATTCCTCATGAGGCCTAATAGGTTCCATAGGTTCGGGCCAAAAGAAATCTAATGGGAAATTACCATGGGAAGACATAGGATTAAAATCACTATGATGCATAGTGAAAATTTCATTGCCAAATTGAAATTTTAAACATTTATGCACTACTAAGGGGATGACATCCATGGAGCGTAGCCATGGATAGCCTAGCTTCACACGAAATTGATTCAATGACAAGATGATGGAGAACAAGACTTTCAATTTCTTTGGTCTAACTTTTAAGGGGAGATTGATCAAACCTATCGTAGGGAAAGCAAAACCATTATGTGTTTTGATCCATGCTTTTGATTGTTCATAAGAGCCTTGATAAATTTCATGCACAAAGAAGAATTCCTTGGTGATCACATTCTCTACACATGAGATCAATTAATATCCCATTGTTAGGCTTGTCATTGATTCTTTCGTCTATGTAAAGAGGACCATTAGGTGCATGTTTAATTATGTCATTTTGTGAGAAAGCAATGTCAAGAGACATTTTGGTTTGGCCCTTACAAGGTTGAATGTCAACAAATTTGACTATAGTTTGTATATCATCCCCATTATTAATCATGTTATCATTAGTCATGTCTTGTATATTGTCAACATTCATCACATCATTCTTGGTGTCACTAGCTTTAACAAATGAGAGATTATAATTGGAATTGGATTGGTAAAGATTTACAAATTTTGGTTGGGTGGAGCAATGGATTTATTTCCTTAATCATTAACACCACCAATTTGGATACAATTAGAATCAATGAGGTCTTGTACAATATTTTTAAGACACATACATCATTCTATATCATGTCCATTTTGTCAGTGATAATGGAAAAATTAATTTGGATTATAGTTTGGAGGTAAAGGGTTAGTAGGATCAGGGATTCTAACAGGAGGTAAGGTAATTAAGTTCTTCCCCAAGAGTTGCAACATGATGGAATGAAGGGTATTGGGTAACATAGTAAATTTTCTATTTTTGTCCCTAAATTGATATGGATTTTTTGTTTTTATAGCAACCACTTGAGATTGAACTTGTTGATTTGTTTGAGGTGGATTTATTTGTATATAGCCTTTATTTTTATCTTGTATGGTTGGAAATTGTTATGAGGCGCCGATTCGGATTTTTCAAGATGGTTAGAGGAAGTTTTTGCTTCACGATGACTAACTGAATTCTGATAGTCACGGAGAGCCACAAACAAGTGAGTGAAGGAAGGGAATATCATCATCCCAATCTTATCTTGAATATTGGTTTGCAAGTTTTCAATGAACATTCTTTGAAGATCGATAATCTTAATGTTGATTTTTGAGTAGATTAATTGGTATCGTGCTATGAAATCAATGACCTTTTCATCCTTGTTTTGTTTACATTTCATTAAATCAGGTAAAGTCATCTTGGGACCAATATGCACTAGGAAATGGTTAAGGAATCAACAAGCTCATTGAGTGAACAAATTGAATTATTTGGTAAAGAGAAAAACCATTACAAGGTCGTGTCTTTCAAGGATCTATAGAAAATCTTAGCCAATAGCTTGTCTTGAAAAATGAAGTCACTACATAAGGCTATGTATGTCGAGACATGGTTACTAGGATATACTTTACCATCGTATTTCTCAAATCTAGGAATCTCTATGCCTTGTGGTATTTGTGCTTTTAATATCTCCAAGGATAATGGGTTTCATTTGAGATATTGTGAAGGTAAGTCAGTTTGATTATGGTTTAATGTGGAAATTTGTTGTTAGAGGGATGACACATTTTGCAAAATTTGGTTAAGGATGGAATCATTGGTTATGTTTTGAGATGGAGGTGAATAAGGTGGAGGCGTATATGTGTTGGGAGGACAAGTGAATTGAAATCTTGTGAGAGGTGATCGGTTAGGAGATATGATGTTTGAGTTCACAAAGCTAAGAGGATTCCCAATGGACATACCTAAAGTTGGATTGATGTTGCTAGTTGGTTGTCTTGTTGTAGTAATAGTTCAATGGGTGTATGTAGGAATATAGGCCATATTTGTAGGGGAGGAATTTAATTTCCACCTTGAATTTGAGTGTATCCCAAAGTTTGAGCACAACTAGTCATTGTAGGGACATCATCGCCAATCGCCAATAATATGAGCTAAGTTTTGCACAATTTTTATTCCCAGTTCAATATCACACATTATGCTCATGTTATCTATGATAGGAACCATAGTACCAACAATATATTCAACACTCAGAAGGTTTTGAAGTTTTTCTAAGGCTTTATCCATATTTTGCAAATTTTCTTTAGGAACATGAGCAACAATTTTTTCAACATCAACAAGATTGGAGGTTAAGAGAAATGATATTTCAAGTATGTATTCTAACATGGGTTGACTAGTGTCAACACTATGAGTGAAAGAGTTAGAAAACTCAAGATCCACAACAGATGTATCAACATGAGATACTATGAGCCTCAAACTACGTCTCACTGAAGTATTAACAATAGAACACCAGGTTGTAATTATAGACACTTAAATTTTTTCTCAATGATATCATACACTCAAATTAGGTATACTAACATCATTTCATCTTAAAACCCATCCTCTTTTCACTTAATTGATTAAATTAGTCTATCCTATTTAATTAATTGCCTCATTTTCATCTATTAATCTAATTACTCTAATCAAGTTAATTCATCCCCTTTCATGCTAACATTTCATCCTATTAAATTGAATAAATCAAGCTATTTAATTTAATATCCTAAAGTCCTCTTATTTAATTAAATAACCCTAAGTTATTTAATTAAATATTATAACACTTTCCCCATTTTCATTAAATCATTTATTTAATAAATATCATTCAGTTCCCCTAATTTGCATAATTGAAAATTTATTTAATTATCAAATTACTAATAAATCTAATCCTCCCACTTGCAATGGAATATTCCTCCTTTGCACTTTTCCTTCAAAAGGGAATATTCTCATGGAATATTCCTTCCCCTTTTTGCACATTAAAACTTTGTTTTAATTTGTTAAATATCTTTTTTCTCTCACCCATGAGAATATTCCAAAGAATATTCTCTCTCCTCACTCATTTGAAAAAGGGAATATTCTTACAAGACTTTATGTGCAAGTTAACTTGTGACCTTTTGTGCAAGTTGATTTGTGACCTCTTGTACAAGTCAAAAGTGTGTTTGTTTGAAGGAATGTTAGCCCTTGATTAAAATCTCATCTTTCATTCTCATCCCTTAATGGGAATCCATGATCCATGTTTCATCCTTCCTCCATCCTTGACCATTGATTAACTTTTTCAATCTCAACCCTTTATTTCTCATTTTCTCTCCTATAAATAGGTCACTATTTGGAGATAACATGGATCCATCTTTTAACATCAGAGTTATGTTGTTAAAATCACTCACACTCACACTCACACTCATATTTAGCACACATTTAGCATCTTTTTTAGTTTATTTTAATTGCATTAATTAGCTTTAAGCCTCCATTAATGGCTTCCATAATCACATAATGCATCCATTTAGCTTGTTTATTAATTAGGGTTTGAATCTTTTAGTTTAAAATCCATTTAGAATTAGCTTAGCATTTGCACATCTTCATCATTTTAGCATAAAATTATGTTAAATTATCTTGCATCATACTCATTTAGATTAAAATCATGTTTTCATACACATCTCACAATCGTTCCATCAGTTTTTTTTAATAAAACTGACTGGAACAAGCTCATTTATCCATGAGATTGGGAAAGGGTTGTCATTCCACATCAACACGACACCACTCCCACAATGGGATAGGTTTCAATGGATTAGAGTAGGAATTTTTAAAGTTTTCATAGTTTTGTATGCTTGGTTTTAATGGATGCGTGGTTTAATTTTCATTTGATTGATCCTATTGAGATTAATGTTAGTGGCTTAATTATGCTTCGATTCTCCATGGATCAAGCGTAATCGGCCTGTGCTAATCTATCAGTCACATTCTCACACTAAGAGGGAATAACCGATCAAATTTAATCAATTTCTATCTTGAATTCCATTTTTTATTCAAGTATAGGATACAACAATGCCCAAAGGAATTTTAGCAATGATTTTGTTGGGTGTTGCCATACAATGACACTATCGTAATCAGAAATAGTGACACCTATTTAATAGCCTAGCATTGATTAAATTGAACATCGACACTGAATACTTTTAGAGGTATCAAAATTTATAAATCGTGATGCTACAAAATCATGACATTATCGTCGTCACTGGTTTTCTATAGAGCAATGCCCAAATTCACTAGAATGACAATCATATAATTTATAGCGACGCTATTGTGAATAGAGATTCCCTTATCTGGTAAGCAAAATGGTGATCAATTTTCAGCATGTGCTTTAATTTTTTTCTTACTTCATTTGATCACTAACATGTCTCTGAATTTGTTCTGGTTTTTAGGCTAATTGGGTTTTACACGTTGGATGATAAAATTTGAAGTGAATAAGCATCCTTGTCTTAAAATCTTATAATTGTAACAAGCGTTTCAACACTTTTGGGGAAATATAACCCATTTATCATGCTTTTCATTTTATGGTTTAGGACTACACTAGTTTTCAATTGGGTTTAAAAAACTACTCAAATGGGACTAAAATTGAACCCTCACTTCATCATTTTACTTTGGGTTTAAAATTGAACAATAACACTTCATTTGGTGTATAAAATAAACTCATCTTTGCTTTAGGGATTAAAATTGATGAGTGTTTGCTATGTTTTGTGATTTACATCTTTTTTTATTGAATGTGTATGCACTTCTCTCACACCACTCGGTGATCTTGAGAATAAGAAACATTCCTTGACATTTTGTATAGTCACCCACATCTTTCAATTTGGATTAAAAAATGAACCCCATACTAGTGTAGGGAAAAGGCGTTGTGCGTGCTCTCTCCCTGTTTCATGCAATCTAGGAGGTCAAACTACAAACATACTTCCTTGCTTTTGTTTATCTTTAGAGGGCCTATCTCCCCACTTCGAAAGGAGGGAACGACCCAAGTGATAATGAGCTAAAGGCAAGCTCTTTCAAATCGCTATATAAAAATGTGTATGTGATGAAAGTCATAAACAATATGTGCGAATGTGTCATACCAACAATTTTCACCCTTAGTATCCATGTGATACATCAAAATCTCTTCTTAGGAAGGGACCGAGAGGCCTCTTGAGTGAAAACACCTTGAGCTAATCTTTCCATGTGTAGGACCACCTTGAACGAAAGCCCTTACTATGAACCAATTGTTTAGAAGCCAAAAACCTTTATGCTTGTTGGTGCAAGAACAGTCATTCTGAAGCCTCCCCACATTTTACTATTTATTTGTTGAAACAAAAAAATCCTTAGGATCTTTGAATCTTTAGGATTTGAGATTTGCTGGTCCCGAGAAGTGTGTGTTGTGGAGGGGAGCTAGTGTCACCAAATCTCTATTTGTTCACATTGTCTTAGTGTTTGGAGAAATCCAAGTTGGGATTCAGTGAGTAGTATCTTCTGAACCTAAGGTGGTAAATGCTTGTGAGTCAATTTAATACTTTGCTTGGTTCCAAAACATTGCAAACAAACATTCACGATCTTCCTCAAAATTTCAAACGCTTTGGTCTAAGTATGGATACTTCTTGACAAAACCTTGATATTAATGCTTGTCCTACAGATTTATTCTTAGAGACTTCTAAGTATTTTGTTTTATATCTCAATCCATATTTCCCAAAGTGAACATAGGTAACTATGGCTTGAATTTCATCCTTTTTACAAAATGGACCTTGTGAAATTTATGATGTTTTTGACATAGACATTTAGTTTGAACTTAATCAAGACAAAGTGTTTGTAGTAAAAGAAACTCACTTAAGCAAGATAACTTGACGAATTGAACCCCACATGACCATTTGGTAACCGATCACTCCCGTTGAACAACTTGACCTTACACCTGCTATCATTCAACCAAACTTTGAACTCATTGAGGGAGAACAAACCGATATAATTATTAGTTTGAGAAGCTTCACTTTTGAAAAAAAGGAAACATTCGTTCAGTGGAGAAATGCAACAAACATCTTAGATGGAGAAGAGTAACAAACCAATATTAAGGATGGAAGGCACATATTACCACCACCCTCGTGGCAATAAATATCCTCTTTTTCATGATCCTAACTTCTCTAAATGATCTCATGAAAAATCAGAATCCCTAAGAGAAGGTATACATGTCATCATTTCAAACTTGGGCATCATAGTCCAAAAGCTATCAAAGGACACCTTGTAGCTCTCTATCAAAACAAAACTAGGTTGGTATACAAAATTCTACAAATGTTTTTCAAGGAACAATCCAAACTTGTATGTATTCTTTTACAGTCAAAACCCTGGCCTCTTTCATGATCTTGAACCTATCTAAATCATTAGGTCTTTAGGATTTGAAAAATTTAGAGGTCTAGCATGTTTTTCACTACCTTGGTCTTATCAAACAAAGATTCACTCTAGTTCAACATTGGGTCAAACATTTCATCCACTCCATCAAATTTTATCCTTCACTTCACCAAACTTTACAAATTTTTTGAATACACCAACACTTTTTGACTTAAAAATCTATCAAACCAGCCCCTAACTTAGCTACCTTGTATGTGAAATGAATCCTTTTCCATGCATTTGGTTAAGTTAGTTATCATCTTTGAATTGGTTTATCTTGAAGGTCACGAGTCTACCCTAAAGATATACAAGTTTATAAATATCCTTTATCCAAATATCAAACATCAAACTCTTAAGTCAAAAGTGTTATCCCAGAATGTTTGTAAAGATCACTCTCCACATCATTCACCTTTTCATCTCTCATTATCATCATTGCTCCAAAAAGACTTAGAGCATCCCTTTTACCTAGATTTGAGTCAACTAGAGAGTTTAAACATTATAAATCTCAACACAACTCTCCCATAGGTGACCCAAAATTTATGATAAAGACAAGATCACAACACAAGAGAATCATGGAGAAAACCAAAGTCACATTCACCTCAAGTGATCCCAATCCTTTAGAATTCGATCCAAGAAGTCAAGTTACCCCATCACAACAACCGTCATCTCCATCAAGGCCCTATGAGATTGAATACATTACAAACAACCCATTTGGACTTACTAAGGAAGAAATCATGGAGTACAAAATAGAACATCAACCCTTAGAAAACGTTGCTCCAGTTTCCCCATTGTTTGTTGCACAACCTTTGACACAAGGCTTAACAACTCCATCACTAGGGCTAAATCAAACATACACTCCTAGTCTTGCAACTAGTCTTGCCAAAGACTTTGGTCTAACTCTTCCATTTGAAAGAAATACACTTGTGGGTACTCTCAACACCAGTCCATCCACTATTTGGACACCAACATTTGGTTGTTCTATTGTTCCCGAACACCCCCAACATCAACATCAACATATCAAGGGTACCCATCTTCATCCATCCTCATAAGTGCCACAAGTGTACCCAACATCCCATAGGGAAGTATAGGCCAAATATCTCAAATTGACCCACAAGGGCATGC
Source organism: Sequoiadendron giganteum (assembly GCA_007115665.2). NCBI lineage: Eukaryota > Viridiplantae > Streptophyta > Pinopsida > Cupressales > Cupressaceae > Sequoiadendron > Sequoiadendron giganteum. Next base: position 86,125,518 of record CM021107.1, read on the forward strand.
CAAAACCCTAACGCAAAGTCAACCTTTAACACAAATAGGCACATCTTTATATAATCCCCCAATTGGTTCATCCACACCATTGGTTTCACAAAACACATCCATCCATCCATCATCAACCCGAATTAAAATAATCCCTTTTTCATGAATCCCATCAACCAAGGTAATACCTTGTCCACATCCCTAGCACAAGTAAATCCTCAAGACATTGGAAAAGGGAACCTTTTAAATCAATGGAATCAAGGTCCTAGCATGTCATTACCATCAAAAAATCTAATGGCACCATCCTCATATTTCCCCATGGGACCTCAAACGTGCATTCCTCCATCTCAATCCACCATCTTCCAAGGAATGTTAAATCAAGGGAATCACCAACCTCTCATCAACAATATGCTACCCACTCAAAAAATCAACACCCAAAATCCATCATAGCTGTCCCAACAACCAATTGATCCCATAGTGCAAGCACATGCCTTAGCTTTAAAGTAAGCACAACAAGCTTACCAACAAGCCATCCAATAGCGGCAACAATAGCAAGAAACTCTAGCAGCACAACAACAATAGAAACAACAACAAGAAGCTCTAGTATCACAACAACAACAATAGCAAGCAACTCTAGCAACACAAGAATAGTAGCAACAACAACAAGCATCCTTAGCAACACAACAATAACAAGAAGTTGCCCTAACACAACAACAACAAGCCCTTGTGGCACAAAAACAACAACGAGCCCTAGTGGCACAACAACAAGTAACCCTTGTGGATCAACAACAAAAACAAGCCTTAGTAGCTCAACAATATGCCCAACAACAACAACAAAATTCCTACTGTAATCCTCAATCGAACATCGTCAATACAAACGCATCGGGAACATATACATCAAGACCACAATCACCTTCACAAAATTCCACACCGCCATACACACCATACAACAATTTATCATATTAGAATCCTGCATACAACCCATCGGCCATCCCATAATATGCAACGTATGTTCCTCCACCAAACCTGCAAGACGATCTAGTATAGCAATTTAAGGCATTGTCACAAGTAATGCAAGATCTTCAGATGGGAAAGAAAAAGAAGCCCCATACACATAACTTATGTCCATATCCATTTGATCAAAAAAATTCCATGGTACCATTCCCTCTGGGGTTTGAAATCCCCAAATTCGATAAATACAAAGGGAGAGGAATTCTTGTGGACTATGTCAAATAGTTTAACGTCATGTGTATGGAGGTCACTTACAATTATTTTTACTTAATGTGCCTCTTCCCTTGAAGTTTAAAAATTCTTGCCATGGATTGGTTTTCTCACCTACCGTTGGGTGTCAAATTTTTTCAATAAATCACTAATAAATTCATAGATCACTGCTCCTTTAATCTTGACATGGATGTAAGTCTAGAAGAGTTGTACACTCTTAAACAAAACAAAGGAGAATCTTTCACTAATTTGTTGTAGTGGTGGAGACAAAGAGGTAATAAGAGCAAGTGGCCTCTTCTTGATGAACAACAAGTGGGAATCATTATAGAAAATCTAGATCTGGATCTATCATTCCACTTGAAAATGCAGTGCATCGCATCTTATGATGAGCTTGTCCCTAGATCCCTTAACATTGAGAGAGCTCTAATCTCACAGGGGAATACTCAAGCTTACAATCGCCCCTCAACTAGTTCAAACAACAAGCCTCATGTCTGGGCTAAGAAAAAAAACACAACAAATGATGTTGTGGTAGATGCTAAGGTAGTCCTAAGTGCTCCTAGACCAAACAAAAATTAAGTTTCTAACATTCAATGAACTATGCAACAAACAACAACTCCTCAGCACAATCAGATCAACAACATCAAAATGCAACAAAGACGAACCCCTAACATGAACAACTATCCAAAATGAAAGTACACACATTTATGTGAACCTATTAAAACCATCATGAAGAAGTTGGTCGAGTCAAATCTAATAATGCTGCCCAACTTTGAAAACTACCAAGAAACACAAGAGAAGCCATCCTGGTACAATGAGAACGATCTTTGTGACTTTCACAAAATGACAAACTACGTGAGGCTCAAAAATATTATCCAAGACCTTATAGAGAGTGACACCATATCTATTGAAGTACCAATTGGTAACTTGGATCTTAAGATACACAAGAACCCTCTACCAGATCATAACAAAGGGAACAACAACGAAAAAGCTAAGGATTACACAAACATGCAACATACCTATTCCAACATAGTCGCTTCTTGTGACAACATCATTACAGTTGTCACCAACAAAGGGCCTAGTATGAAGTGTGGAGTCACCACACAACATGGAAAAGTCACCATCCAAGGAGTCTCATCTCAATCTAGGGCACAACCTACTTTTCCAACATCAAACCCTAGCCAATACAATCTCCTAGATCAACTTAAGGAGACACTTGCACATATATCAATCTTAGAACTATTAAGGCTATCCCCCACACATAGGGAAATCTTAGAGAAATATTTATCAGAGTCATCCACCCCTGAGGTTATTGATACATATCAGTTTCAAGCTATGGGAGGGAATATTGCCAATCATCTTCTCACCTTCTCAAAACAAGACCTACCATCACAATCGTCTCATGATCGTGACTTACACCTTGAGGTCATCATTCATAAGAACAAGGTCAAAAGAGTCTTAGTAGATGGAGGTGTTGGTCTAAACATTTTTTCCCTTCAGTTGATCAGGAACCTAGGCTATTCAGAGGATACTATTGAGAAAGCAAATAGTACTACCATCAAAGCATACGATGATCAAGAGAGGGTATCCTAAGGAATCATTGCACTACCCATCCAAGTGAGACCCATCATTGTAGAGACTTCATGCCAAGTGTTATACCTTGAACTTCCCTACAACATTCTCCTTGGCTAACCATGGATCCATGCCTTAAAAGTTGTAGCCTCGACCTATCATCAATTTGTAAAGTTTCCTTTTGAGGGAAGAGAAATTACCATCCATTGAGATCCTGAACCTTTTTACTACTGCAAGAATCTTAAGGCCAAGTTCTATAAAATCCTCCAAATACCCAAGAATGATGAAGGGCCTACACCATCTTCCTCATATGTTGACCCATCATCCCTTGCATCTACCTCAGAAACAAAAACACCCATTGTGCAAAACATTCCTGATATCAAAGTGGTGATCCAAGATGATGGTTGTGGAAACTATAAGCTAATGAAGAATACCTTTGTCTTGGGAGAGCTACCTCTTTCTCCTGAATCCCACGAGAAACCCACATCTAGCAACAAACAGCCCGAAATAATCAAGATGGCAGCTACTACCTTCACCAAGTGGGGGGATTTGAACCAAGAAGATGTCAATGAGGAGGATGTTTCTAAGATGCTATATCATGATGAGCAACCCATCCCTATTCTTCCCATGGAAGATGACAATAAAGGCTTACAACTAATGAAAGGATGGGGCTATAACAAGAACGAGAAGCTAGGGAAGAATGATAATGGTTTTCTAGAACCCATCATTCCTCAGAAACGTCTAAAGAATCTAGGCCTATGTTGTACTACTAGCAAAGTTACCCTCATTGGCAAAGGTAGTTCTACTAAAAGGGTTGAGGCTTCCTCTTGGTTACCAACATCACGTGATACCACCTTAGAGACTTCCTCCTTGATGTTGCTGATCTATTTGAGAATAACTCCCTCTTCATGATATTCATAACATCCTTTGCTCCAAGCAATCAACCGACTAAACTATGCCTAGTATACCCACAACTCATTGACTTGGACAAACAAGGACCGTTTATTCTAGATGTATTCAAAAATGATGAAGCGATCTAAGAATTCATGGGAATCCATGACAACTTACCATGGGAATATCACAAAGTAGACTTTGATATAGAGCTTGACATAGGGGCATACTATGGGAAGATGATTGAATCCTTGAGTCATAAAATTGACAAAATGAAAATAACGTGAAGATATTTGAATGAAAACTACACTATGGCACAATCTAATACTAAAATAGTAAAAGGAAAGGATGTATCTAAGGGTGAAAACCTCTTTGAGGTACCTATGAATGTTTATTCATGCACCATGTTGCCTTGGCGGTTTTCTTTTCAGTTCACGGCTTCGCCTTTTCCGTATCGCTCACAGTTTCTCAGCATTAGACACGTGGCTTCCTATCGAAGCTTTGAGTTGGGTTGGTTGGTTTTTCTTTTGCCGAGATCCATTTTCTTTAGCGTGGTGCTTGCCTTACTCTTTTCAAGTTGGGCCCACTCTGTGGTTTCTTTTGCTGAGCGTTGGAACATGTGGCTTCTTGTCAGAGTTTTCTTTTGAGCCGTCTCACCTATCTTTTTCTGGGCTCCGTGTGTTCGATGCGTGGTGCTCGTTCATGCATCCGTTATCTTGGGTGCAACGCCTGTGTTTTAGTTTCTGTTATGCTATCGCATGTTCCCTATCATTGCTGTGTGGCCCTGTTTTCTTTCCTTTTCATGGCTTCACCTTGTTCGGTATTGCTCGCAGCTTCTCAGCATCTTCCACGTGGCCTCCTATCGGCTTCCTGTTGTGCCGTATTGCTTTATACTTTGTCGGGTTCCGTGCATTCAACGCATGGCCTTCATTTGTTTCCTTCCGAGTCAGGCCCACTCTACGATTTCTTTTGTTGGAGGTCTTTCCATGTGGCTTCCCTTCGGAGATTTTTGTTGGGACATCCCTCCTTTTTGTCGGGCTCTATGTGTTCGACACGTGGCACTTTTTTGTGTGCCCGTTATTTGGGATTTGTCGCTTGTGTGTTGGTTCTTCTCTGCTGCCATGTGTTCCCTGTCATTGTTGCATGACCCTATTTTCTCAAAGGACATGCTTGTTGGCACGTTGTTGGATAATCATTCTATTGGTGCTGACTCGAGAAGATCTGGGTCGTCAATGGCTTCCTTGTGGCGCCTTTCTCGTGGGGCTTTTAGGTGGTGGGTTAGCTTATTTAAACAACCTTTTTCCTCTTTTTATAAGTTGTTGTTAAATAGATAAAAAAATTCCTGAGCACTGGGAATTATCCTTTGTAATATTTGCTATTGAATTTGAACTTGCAGACTGTGCCAATCAATTTGGCCTCTCTGTTTTGATGCATTTAATAGGATATTAAACTGTGCTTTCATTTCCTGAAGTATCTGAATGTCTATTTCAAGCTTTTGTAATCTTCATGCAACTCAATAAAATGCAGATCATGTTATTATTATTTTGTGTTGGCCTATGTTGTATTGATTACGCTATGCAAATGAATTTATGTTCTTATGTTTGCTGTGTTCAGAAGCATCTATTTGATAAACAACAGTTACTATTTGAGCCTTTTCTTTCAGCATTGTGCTTAGTTAATTCTCTTAGGATTTTGCGCATCGCCTTAGTTTAGGTGTGATTATTTCATGTTATCCTTCTTACCCTTTACCTACCCCCATAAAAATGAAGAGCCGACTTCAATAAAACTTGGAGGTCACTTAGCTAAGCGCACAGGTCCCCCATTAGCTAAGTTTCCCATAAGGCTGCTGCCCTTGCAAATTTTTGCATCAACAATTCTTTTTATGGCACACCTGGTGGGACGTGACATAGAAAATTCGCTTGATAAATAGGAGTGTATGAGCCATAGGCACGCCACTAGGTCTCAAACTGCAAGATTCCCTGGCCTATTTGTACCACCGTTAGTTTCACTCCAGGTGAGAGGTCGACAGGTTAATACTTCACCTGCCTCTTCTCCTCCGTCTCCTACACCAATGGCTGCAAGAAATTATGTAGCATGGGATGCTAGTAGTCCATTGGTAGTGCCTGTGCCTCCTGCTATATGGGCTCCAATCCCGACTTCCAGTTTAAAGGCTATCCCTAAGTTCTCTAGGGATGATTCAAAGACTTCGACAGAGCATTTGCAAGATGTAGCTGACGTATGTCTGGTGCATGGCATTACTAATGAGAACATGGCTTTAAGATTACTCATCGCCTCTTTCAGAGGCAAGGCATTGAATTGGTATCATACTCTTCTAGCTAATACAGTTGCTAGTTGGGATGATCTCAGAGATCCTTTTTACGAAAGCTTCTCAAATGCTGGCGACAAGTCTTCACTATATCACCAGCTGGCTCATATAAAGCGAGCTCCCCATGAAGCTCTGGCCGATTTCAATGCTCGGTTTCATTTGACTTGGCAAAGAGTTCCTGTTGGTAGTCGGCCACCTCCAGACCTGGCGTTCATGTTTTATTTAAATTCCATAAATGCTGATATTTATATGATGCTACAAGCTCTTGGAAAAAATACTCTACCCGATGCCTATAACCTTGTCGTCACTACAGAGAACAATCTTATTGCTACCAAAAAATTGGCGTTGAGACCTATCATGCCATTGTTCCCAGAGTTCAGCATTGCAGAATCAGAGGTAGCTTCAACCAGTGCTCCTGCAACTCCTCCCTAGTCTATGTATGTGTACCCGAGAATGACACCGAGTGTAGCTCTGGTGCCTAACCCCCTGACAGCTGAAATGAATGAGATGGAGGAGATGCGAACCATGAAAAATGAGTTAACCAGTATGAAGCGACAACAATGCAGCTACTAGAAGTCAGCTTACCAAAAATACCAAGGCAGGAAGGCTCCTTTCCAACAGAACCAGTGGCAGGATAGATCGCACGACAATACCCAAGCTCAGTAGAACAACCAAGTAGTCCCGGTGAATTTTCCAATGTAGATCGTCTATCCTAGTTCAAGCAAGGAGCTAGTAGTGGGATAAAACAATCTTGTCGAGGAAACTAATTCATGGTGCTTCCCTTGTAATGATGCACATATGCCCCGAAATTGTCCGAGAGGAAATTTGCAACAAAAGATAGCGGAGCAATGTAGCCAAGGTAGCATGCCTGATTCTGGAGGCCATACGTATGGCTCACAGCAAATGGATAATGCAGTTCTCACTACTCAAATGCAAGGAATGTCTATAGAGAAAGAGTTAGAAATGGCTTCAGACCAGGCGCTCTTTTCTTGGATGGAAGGAGAGGAGTCATCATTCTTGAATGATATTCCAGTAGCCCAAGTGCCACAAGTGCAATCGGATTACAATACGCGTTGAAAGCGAAGACTCACTAGAGAATTCACATCTCCGCCGACTGAGGGTTCATCTAATTCAACACCTAGTCTGTTGGAAAAACTCTCATCAGTTCCACAACAGTCCAAGGCGGTCATTCTGAATCCACCTCCTCTAGAAGAAAAAGCTCCCATGATCACCCCGATAGTTACCAAACAGCAAAATGTACCAGCTACGAAGCAGAAGGAGCAAGCTACCATGACTCATCAGTCGTGAACACCATTCAATGTGGTGGAGCAACTAAATAAATCCTCTACCAATGTTTCCCTATGGGATATCTTGGCCATCCCAGAGCAAAATTTGTTGTTGCAGAAGGCATTATTGGGAGAAAAAGACATGAAGATGTTGGAGCAGCCCTCAAAGAAAAAGACATCCAAGCCAGACTTGGATAGAGTCTTAGCCAATCAATAAGAAGAAAAGAAAGCTGAAAAAGAGATTGCCTAAACCCAGGCCTTTCTTTCTAACACTCATAATTGGTAACAAGTTGTTGCATAATTCTATGATTGACTCTGGTGCTAGCACCACCATCATGCCAAAGCAAGTATTTGATGCTCTGGGGCTCAAATACGAGCCTCTTAACAAAGGAGTCATGCAACTCAATGGGAACAAGGTTAACACCGTCAAAGTAATTAAAGGATTGCCCATGAAATTATTCGTCTATCCGAGAATTACCGTCAATTAGGATACTATGCTCATCGACGTCCCTCCTCTATTAGAGATATGTTTGTCCTGAGAATTGACTACAAATGTTGGAGGCTACATGGCATTAGACTGGTCACACTTGATTCTGAGAGCGAAGCGTGGAGCCAAGATGAAGTTATTATCAGAATCCTTGCATTCCCAACATATAGCTGATGAAGCCATGCTCAATTTCAAGCTAGCACATACCTCAATCACTTCCGAAGAGAGGCTCAATGTTGAACTCCTTGAGGAAGAGGAAGCAAGAAGCTCTTGGATAGAGGCAGAGGAGGCTCTTTTGAATGAGTTTATAGATACAGACCCCTTCGGAAACTATCATGCAACTAGGCTAGGAATGTATGTCATACATGAAGAAGACCAGATTATGCCCAGAGCGACTCGAGAGTCCGTAAGTGAGGCAACCTTTGATTTATGGACCTTGCACTTTGATGGAGCAAGATGCAAAGTTGGAGCCGATGCAGGCATATGTTTGGTGTCTCCATCCAAGGATAAGACCTTGAGGTCTTACCGCTTCCAATTTGCATGCTCAAACAATGAATTAGAATATGAAGGCCTTGTCCACGGTTCGGATTTAGTAGAGAGAATGGGTGCAAGGAAAATATGTGTGTTTGGAGATTCTGAATTGGTGGTGAACCAAATCCAAGGGCTCTTTGCTGCAAAGAATGTCCGTATGCGATCATACCGGCATAGAGTCTAGGACCTAATTCAAGGCTTTGAGGCATTCAATATCCAAGCTGTACCCAAAGAGCAAAACTCTGAAGCTGACAAAATGGCAACTGTCAGATCTCAGTTTGAGCCAAATTCTGAGTTGATTAGCAACAGACACTCAGTGCAAGTGATCGTGCATCCTACGGTTTTGAACAATGATCAGGACTGGTAGGTTTTTGATAGTGATACTCACATCGCATCATTTCTCAAGTTGTCCCGAGAATTTGCAAATCAACTCCTATGGAGATCAAGTAATCCAATTAAAATCAAATAAGCTTCCCAAGGGTCTAGTCACTCTTGAGAGTATGTTTGATTCTAATGATGCAATGAAAGACATGAGATAGCTTGTAGCTGATAAAGACAACTATACCGATTTGCATATCGGAGAAGATAAAAAAGCTCAAGTTTGGAAAAGGCATCTTCCAGAAGAATAAAGAAAGGCTGAAGCACTTTTGCGAAGAGTATCCAAGTGTGGTAGATTGGTCATACAGTGATCTTAAGGGATATGATCCCGAGATTATCCAGCACACCATTGAGCTACTAGAAGGAGAAAAACCTATGCATCAGAGGCAGAGGCCAACCAATCAAAATATCGAGTCACTTATGTCACAAGAATTAAACAAGTTGATTGCATCTCGGATAGTGTTTCCGATCAAGCACAAAACTTGGGTTTCTAACCTGGTGCTTGTCCGGAAGAAGAATGGCGACATATGCCTGTGTGTCGACTTTCGAGACCTAAATAGCATCCCTGAAGGACCATTACCCCTTGCCTTCAATGGAGGTAATTCTACAAACAGTTGTTGGTTCTGAAATGTTTTCAATGCTGGATGGTTTCTCCAGTTATAATTAGATCCATGTGAGAGACAAGGACCAACACAAAACAAAATTTACTACCAAGTGGGGTACATATGCCTATGCTAAAATGCCCTTTGGGATTTCAAATGTCGGAGCCACTTTCCAATGAGCTATGGATATTGCCTTCAAGGATTTGATACATAAAATAATTCTTATTTATCTGGATGACCTAACCGTGTTTTCAAAATCAGCCCGAGGATCATTTTGATCATCTCGAGGTTGTCTTCCAGAAACGCCAAGAGTTCAGGATTTCTTTAAACCTGAAAAATGTGTGTTTGGGGTCCCCCAGGGGAAGCTTTTAGGCTATGTTTTTTCGAAGGAGGCTATCACCATTGATCTGAAGAGAGTTAAAGCAATAATGGAACTCCCTCTACCTGTCAAGAAAAAGGGAGTTCAATATTTTTTGGGAAAGGTTAATTTCATTAGCTGGTTCATTGCAGACTTTGCGGGGATCATTCGGCCTATTACTCTGATGTTGAAAAAGGACTAGACCTTCAAATGGACAGTAGAAGCTAGAAAAGATTTCGATCAAATAAAAGAGGTCATATCTTCCGCTCCTATATTGATTAATCTGGAGTTGTCAAAATATTTCATTATGTACATCTTTGGTGGTGGCAACAGTATCGCCATTGTGCTAATGCAGAAGGACAATGTAGATAAAAGAGAATCACCTATTGCCTTCTATTCGTGCACCCTGAAAGAATATGAGGTGAAATATAAATTTATAGAGAATCAAGATTTTGCTATCATAAAGGGGTTGAGGAAGTTCCAACACCTTATATCATGCAACACGGTGATTGTTTATGTGTCACACCCTAGTGTGCGGGAATACATTATGGAAGGAGAAATCACCAAGAAGCGGGCTAACTAGATAACTAAGATCCTGGAGTATGACATTGAAATTAATCTAGTTAAGACTATGTGAGTACTTAGCTAAAAATAGTGAACCAGTTGCTGAGTTCGAAGTCTCGGAACCCGTGCTACTGGATGAAGAAAGCTCTGAGGACAATTGGCAGGAGGCCAAGATAAATTTTATGCAAACCAAAAGGTATCCAACCAATATCCCATCATTCAAGAGATGTTTTTATCGATTGCAAAATAATGGTTATGTTCTCTTGGAGGGAGTTCTTTTCAAAAGAAATTTCAATGGTATCTTGTTAAGATGTGTAACTGAAGAGAAAGAAAAAAGAATATTGGAACAGTATCACAGTGGCCCGACCGGAGGGCATTTTTCAACAAGAACCACTGCAATCAAAATCATATGTGCTGGTTATTTTTTATCAACGTTATTCAATGATTCATATTCATTGGTGAAGTCTTGCAATGAGTGTTAGTTTTTTGTTTTAAAAAGGAAAAATGTTGCTATGCCACTGAAACCAATAGTGGTGGAAGAGTCTTTTTCTCAATGGGGTCTTGACTTCATTGGCATGATTAATCCATTTTCATCAGCCAGACACAGGTGGATCTTAATGACAACTGACTACTTTACCAGATGGGCAGAGGCTGTACCATTGAAAAATGCAACAGAGGCAGAAATTGTAAACTTCCTGGAGGAATTGGTGGCTAGGTTCGGCCTGCCAAAGACAGTCATATCTGATAATGCTAAAGCTTTTCTCGGCTCCAAAATGAGCCAATTTGCATTAAAATATGGAGTTTTCTTAAAAACCTCTTCTAACTATTACCCATAGGGGAATGGCCTCACTGAATCCACAAACAAAAATCTCATTAGGCTGATTAAAAGAATAGGCTCCGAACACCAAAGGGAGTGGCATAAACACCTCTAGAAAATGCTATGGGAAAATGGTATCACGCCCAAGAAGATATTGAAAACATCTCCTTACGAGATGGTGTACGGAAAGGAGGCGTTGTTGCTCATTTCTATGGAAATCCTTGCTATCCAATTTCTCAAATATCTTGAAATTGAGGAAAATGGAGCTATGGAGGTATGGTTTTTTGAGTTACTTGAGATTCAAGAGAAAAGAGAGCATGCTCTCGAGGAAATGAACAACTGCCAACAAGTGGTGAAGAGTTGGTTTGATAAGAAGACATCTGACCAGGGGCTACAATGTGGGGACTTGGTGCTCAAGTTTAACGAGCGTGGAGCAAAGCCCAACCAACATGGCAAGTTTGAAAGTCCCTGGGAAGGGTCATTCAGGATCATCTAGTGCAAACAATATAACTCATTTGAGATAGAAACCATGGAAGGTGAAGCTTTGGGTATTCCAGTTAATGGAATACACCTTAAAAAATTTAGTTGATTCAATTTATGCAGCAAATTTATAAATATGTACATATTTTTCTTTCTTTATTAGTCTGGGGTTTTTTCTTAGTGATTTTTAGAATAACAACCACAGTAGTGCAAAATTGAAATAAAATGAAGAAAGAGCCAGATCTGGAAAATTTGCATATTATATTATTTTCGGGAGCATTTACATTTTATATACATATTAATCAGTGAGGCCCTTGGCCATGTTTCAATATATATATACATATATTCGCTGACAGTAGGGCAAAATTCATCAAAAAGAAAAAAACAATATGGAGACATCTTTTTCACATTTTCTTCAGGCAGTAGAGGGTGCGGCAGCATCAGGTGGCACATGGTGAGGAAACACCATCCTCTCAAAGTCCTCGTACCATTGCACATTTCAGAAAGATTCAAAGTTATGCACTCTCATGAGGAAGTGGCAGGTGGCGCGAACCTTGCGGTGGTGTTCCTTGTGCGTTTCTAACTCAAGCAAGCGAATGATGGCCTGAAACAGCTTCAGTAGAGCAATAATGAGGAGGTAACTAAGATGAATGCTACTTTGGAGCAAGAAACTAAGAAGTAGAGACAGGCCAAATTGGCCTTGGGAGAGAAGGAGAGAGAAATTTCTACTCCGAGGAGTCAGTTGTCTGTCTTGGAGAGAAGCATGGCAGAATTAAGGGTAGAGCTAAGCAACAAAACTACAGAATTGGATCTTTTGAGAGCCCAACCTCCTACACCCCAAATGAACTCGCTGGAGATCACCAAGGAACTACATGCATCATACTGGGATAAGGTCAAAGCATTATGCCTTACATTGCAGCCCACTCTAAAATTTATGGCGTAGGCAACCAGTTTATGCGGGGTGGTTAGAAAAATGATGCAGTAGGTGCAGGAGATGAATTCTGATAAATTTCTGAAGGCCAGGTGATTATTGGAAAACTATATACAACCTCCGATGAAGCATTGAGAAGCATGGGAATTGAGGATAGAACAACGGCGACCATGGGCGTAAATATTCTCATCTCTATGCACGAGGTCGTCCAACATGTGGGAGAGTGTAGAGCCAAGCTAACCCAGATTACCAGTGATATGTGGGAAAAATTTTCCCACTTAACTCAGTCAAGGCTACCATTTCCCTTCATTGTAGATCAAACGGTGGCAAGAATCGAGCACATAATTACAAGTTTCGAGGAGAACAAGTAGGATCTATCCGTTTTCCAATCCTTTGATCAATCTTCATCTATCAAAAATATTGAAAGCATAGTACATCAGTTGGCACAACTCTTTTTCCCACTTGAGTTGGAGGCAAAGGTATCTGGCGGATTGCCTTTTAAGGCAATAATTGATCTTAACATGGCACACGAAAATCTGCACACTCTCTCTGCACCATCAACTAAAGTTTGGACTGGCCTTCAGACTACCCTCTCTCAGTTGTGAGCAATTGTGATGAAGTTGGACTAGTTTGCGAGACCATAGTTTCTGGGGTTCTCCATTCTGTAGGTGAAATGCCCCCGTGAGTCGCCAAACTGTGAATGTTTATTCACAGACCACGCTGCCTTCGTGGTTTTCTTTTCAGTTGGCGTCTTTTCCTTTTCTTTATTGCTCGCAGTTTCTCAGTGTCCGACACGTGGCTTCCTATCGAAGCTTTGAGTTCGGTCGTTTGGTTTTTATTTTGCCGAGCTCTGTTTGCCTTATGCTTGGTGCTCGCCTGACTCTTTCCAAGTTGGGCCCACTCTAGGGTTTCTTTTGTTGAGCGTTGGAACAGGTGGCTTCTTGTCGGAGTTTTATTTTGAGCCATCTCACTTGTCTTTTGTCGGACTCTATGTGTTTGGTGTGTGGCACTCATTCGTGCATCCGTTATCTTGGGTGTGACACCTGTGTTTCAATTTTCGTTCTATTGCCACGTCTTCCTTTTTGCTACCGCATGTTCCCTATCATTGTTGTGTGGCCCTGTTTTCTTTTCTTTTTGTGGCTTCAACTTGTTTTGTATCACTTGTATCTTCTCGGTGTCTTCCACGTGGCCTCATATTGGGCTTCCTGTTGTGTTGTATCACTTTTTCCTTTGCTGGGTTTCGTGCGTTCAACGCGTGGCCTTTGTTCGTTTCCTTCCGAGTTGGGCCCACTCTATAGTTTATTTTGTTGGAGATCTTTCCATGTGGCTTCCCTTCAGAGCTTTTTGTTGGGACATATCTCCCTCTTTTTTCTGGGCTCTGTGTGTTCGACGCGTGGCGCTTTTCTGTGTGCCCGTTATCCGGGATTTGCTGCTTGTGTGTTGGTTCTTCTCTGTTGCCACATGTTCCCTACCATTGCTATGTGGCCCTATTTTCTCAAAGGACATTCTTTTTGGTGCGTTGTTGGATGATCATTCTGTTGATGCCAACTTGAGAAGATTTGGGTCGTCGATGTCTTCCTCATGGCGCCTTTCTTGTTGGGATTTCAGGTGGTGGGTTGGCTTATTTAAGCAACCTTTTTCCTCTTTTTATAGGTTGTTGTTAGATAGATAAAAATTTCCCGAGCACTGGGAATTAGCCTTTGTAATATTTTCTATTGAATTTGAACTTGCAGACTATGCTAATCAATTCAACCTCTCTATTTTCATGCATTTAATGGGATATTAAATGGTGCTTTCATTTCTTGAAGTAGCTAAATGTCTATTTCAAGCTTTCGTAATCTTTATGCAGCTCAATAAAATGTAGATCATGTTATTACTCTTCTATGTTGGCCTGTGTTGTATTGGTTATGCTATGCAAATAAATTGATGTTCTTATGTTTGTTGTGTTCAGAAGCATCTATTTGATAAACAACAGTTACTATTCGAGCCTTTGCTTTCAACATTGTTCGTAGTTAATTTTCTTATGATTTGGTGCATTGCCTTAGTTTAGGTGTGATCATTTCATTTTATCCTTCTTACCCTTTACCTCCCCCCATAAAAATGAAGAGCTGGCTTTGATAAAACCCGGAGGTCACTTAGCTATGTGCACAGGTCCCCCATTAGCTAAGTTTCGCATAAGGCTGCTGCCCTTGCAAATTTTTGCGTCAACAACACCCAAGGATGATGGAGTCAATCTCCCCCTTAGTGCAATACATCCAGAGAAATCAATCGTGCTAGCATAAAAGGCCACTCCAGTCAATGTGGGCACAAAAGAAGCACCCAAGATCACTTTCTATGTTGAATCCCTATTGGATGAAGAACATAAAAGCCTAGCAACATTCATAAAAGGGTGAAGAGAAAAATTTGCATGGTCATACAGATATGCCAAGGCTCAATCTCAAAATAGTTGTGCATGATTTAGAAATTTATCTTGAGGCCAAACTAGCGAAGTAAAAATTAAGGAAAATACACCCTTAGATAGCACTCCTGGTGAAACTTGAGTTACAAAAGCTTCTTGACGTTGGATTCATCCAATCGATTGATTATCTTGAGTGGGTTTCAAACTTGGTACCAGTCTTAAAACCCATGGGGGCATTAGAATATACATAGATTTCAGAGAATTAAACAAGGCATACCCAAAGGATGATTTCCCTCTTCCTAAAATTGACCTCATCATGGACTTAGCATATGGGCATGAAATTCTGTCAAGCATGGATGTTTTTTCAAGCTACAATCAGATCATGATTTCCAATGAGGATCAACACAAAACTGCATTCACTTGTCCATGGGGAACCTATTGTTGGAACGTGATGCCATTTGGGCTTAAGAAAAATGGAGCAACCTATCAAAGAGCAATGACCCTCATCTTTCATGACATGATCCAAAAAACATTCAAAGATTATGTGGATGATATTTTGGCAAAATCAAGGAAAAGAAGTGAGCACATAGAAGTCTTGGGACCCATCTTTGACAGACTTGAGGAATACAAAGTATTGGCTCTTTTTAAAATCCAACCAGATCTCATAGGTAGCTTATGGATTTACCATTTCCAATAGCCAGCGGCCTGAAAGGGGTTGGCCAATGAACGAGAGAAAGCAACTTAGCTTTCCTCTTGCACTTCAAGCTCTACAAGACCTGGGAGGGTGATCCCACAATGTATTTATAACACTATCTTATAACACCTTCACATGCATTGTAAATTTGACAGATACATTCTCAATTCAACACTTGGAGTACAACCATTTACGAGAATTTGGAAAATACTTCACATCTCACGACTCAAAGTAGAGAATGGGAAAATTAATTGATAACTACGACAACCATCATCATTATAAGTAAGATTTGATTTAAATGAGTTGTTCTTTGACACAATTCAGTTGGCCAGATACATGAAAATTTAACTGATGCATAGAACAGTGCCTTATCATAGGGTGACGAGTCAAATTCACAAATGATCGTAATACAACAATTACAACATTGACATCGACAGATTATTATGGATTTCCATTACAAATTCATAACTCAAAAAATCCAAGCAGATAATTCTTAGAGATCCTATGTTATAATGCATGAATCAGTGGTCACATTAGAGCATTTAATCAATTCCTTGAATTGAAGCATGTAATGCAAACACACATCTAATCACAACAATTAGAGACCAATGAAAGAATCCTTAACTATTTCATTGCTAAGTCATAAACTATCTCACAGGATAAAGTATACTTGAAACTTTCCATTAAATGATTCCTGAATGCTACAATTACTTTAAAAAATTTAAGCTAATTATAGATCTAAACTCATGACCCTAGACTCAGCAGAAAATTCTATCTATTGGTATAATTCCTGACAATGTTCTCAAAGAGTACCTGAGATCCAACAAAATTTCAAAGACCCCTACACAATAGCCCTTAATTCCCTTTTATAAGATTAAGGGAGTGAAACAAGCATCAGGATATTGGTCTATCAAATTACATCTCACATTACCTTTTGCAATATTTCATTTCATTTCAACCCCCTAGCAGTTATATTTACATTTCACAAAATGGGGGAAAAACACAAAAAGCAGAACACCCAGATGAGTATACAAAATCCACTCACATGCTGCTTTAGAAGGACAAATCACCACATCATTCAAAGGTGGACAAGATTAAAATAGAATAAAACAAAGAAAAGAGTAAGGGAACCTTGATCAGATCTCCACGTGCATACTTTTGCTAAGAGGATATAGATTTTTTTCACAAAATTTATTTCAAACGCCAAACCTGTATTATACTAGACCATGCTCTATATCCATTTCACCACCCCTTTATGGTTTACTCAACATATTTATCCAACCAACCCCTATATTCTTCCTCTATGGGCCAATTTTCATCAAGCAACTTCTGCACTTTGACATTATATGCATTATATCTTGCATCCAGTATGACTTGGGCCTCTTTCACAAAAGTGTCCATTTTTACCTCAATTTTGATGAAGTTATCAATCAAATCATTCAGTACTGATAGGTCCATTTTATTCTCAACACACACCATTTCAGGACACTTAGTCGTCTGATGTTTGAACAATTCTCTCCATGAGTCATAGTCTTTTATCTTCCCTTCTTCATTGAGAATCTTAGGCATGCCATGCTCTTCCATGTCCGTAAAGTCCTTCACCTTCCATTGCAATAATCCCCCAACTCTTTCATGGAAGCCTATAATTTCTCCAACAATCTCAATCCTATTGATTACTTTATGGAGGTCCTCGAGGGCTTCAGAATATCCCTTCACAATTATCTTAATATCTTTTAGACTACTTAACCTGCTGCTCCATTTATTCAAGGTGTTCATGAAAACCTCTTGGGTACTCTGAAACTTCTCATATGCTTCATGGACACCTTTATATGTTAACCATGTAGTTTTTGCCTTCAGAGCAATCCTATACCATCTGTAACTAAGGAGACCCTCAGCCATATCTTTCCAAGTACTTCTCGTGCCTTCTTAGAGCTTGTTATTGTCAAACTTGATTGTCTAGAGCTCCTTCTTCAGTGCACTGATTCTCAATTTCAAACTATCTTTATCTTGTGGTGAAGTACCAGACGAAGAGGTTGGAAGAGCTTTTTTATTAGCCCTAGCTAAAGTAACCCTTACTTTATTATACTCCTCAACTAACTTGTTGTGCTTCTCCAACAATTTCAAATATTTGGCCTGACTGATCTCAATAGTATCAACACTCAGTATAGCTGAGTGCATAATCAAACTTGCAGCTTGTGGAGCTGTCATCTTTGAAGCTCTCCCAATAATCACATCTCCAGAGAGAACAAACATTGTTCTACTAAGCACACATCTCCCTGAATCTAGAGTTAATGACCAAATAGCTAGTGCATGTAATCTAGGGATGAAACCTGAACCAAAGGTATTTTCATCAAACGTCTTGAAATACCAAAGCATTTGGGTCACTCTTAATTGCATCCAAAGTAATTATGGAAGAAAAACTCTAACCTGTCATAACCATCATCCCACTATCTTTAACTAGTCTTCTCGCTTCCACAGGATTCATTTATTCGATCTCCCAAACAATCTCTTCTTCAATTTGCTTCCTTGCCTCCTCCTATTGAGAAGGATCAACTACCTCAACCACCATTTGTATTTTATCATTTATTTCTCGAGCTTTCAACTCAACGATGAATTCCCTGAATTCCTTTGATGCCATAAAAGATTCATCCTCCAAAAACTTGGCACAAGCCAAAAGCCTCACATCATTATCCCAACTCTCATCATATTCCCAAGGCACTAACCTATCATTAGGAACAAATGGCTCCATCACATCCCTCGGGGAATTCCTATTCTGCTCGGTGCTCAATAGGATTTGACTCAGTAGAGGGTTGGTACACATCTGCCTCGACATCCTGTGTTCCATGATAGGGGTGTCCTCAATATCCAAAGATTGCTTCTAAACTTCTGGTGCCACCAGACCTTTGATTGGTCACTATTCTTCAACAAATTTTCTTGTAGAGTAGCTTGGGCTAGTCTCTCCACTTGTTCCACCTTTTCTAGGAAAGTGCCATCACTGAAATCACTAAGGATTAACTCCATTCTGGTAAAATTATCATCAATATGTTTGTATGGAATTTCATAAAAGGAGTTCTTTCTATGAGCTCTTTTCTCGACCTAAACAATTTTCATCCATACCCTTCCCCTATCCTGGGCAACATTTATCGTTGGCAAGTTTCTTACTACATCTTTAAAATAAAAATTGTGAGGCCCATACCTTGATATCCCCCCTTTGATCTTTTCTCTCTCAATGACGCCTTCAGGATCAAACCTTCTGGTAGGAGCCACATTCATCCTCAAATTGTTCACCATTATACCAAAAACTTCATAAGCCTCCTTGGAAGTAATGACAAAGTAATTAAAAGAGAAAGTAGTTGCAATGATAGAAGCCTTTATGGAAATACTAAAATTTTTAGCATCACTATTATCCATTTGCCACATGATTTCCATAAATGCTAGCATATCTGAGACATATTTAGGCATTATATGTGGAGATACAATGATTCCATAACACCTGATAACAATGCAATTTCCATACAGATACCAGTCACCCCAATTACACTCATAGTTGGTTTCATCTCCACATTCCTTTGGTCTTAACTGAGATCTAATTGTCCTGGAAATCCTCTCCTCTGGACCAATTCCTAATTGCACAAAAATAGTGTGCTTTATTGCATTAGAAAATAGAGTATAATCTGAAGTGGAACAATGCAAATCCCAGACATGAATCCACATTTGTATATGTAATCTATGGTTGCTTTCATCTATTAGCCTCAACTTCAAATAATGAATGAAAACCTCCCTTCCTTGATATAGGAGCATATGCATTAACAATGAGTAATGCTTGAAATTCAATGGGTTTTTCTCTCTTTTAGCCTCATCAAGTCATAATGTAGTTGCTCAACAACACGGTGAGCATAGTCAAACCACATATGTTGATACTTGTGCTGGATATCCACAATCATAACTAGCAAGGACGATGTTATCCTT
>CM021107.1:86155397-86241881 GCA_007115665.2 Sequoiadendron giganteum
TAAGCAATTCCTATAATTGGGCCTTCAATTCATACAATTCAGTAATATTCATCTTGGATGGAGCCTTAGACTGAGGATCAGTTCCAAGTAGCAATTCAATGGAAAAGTCAAATACCCGCTTAGGAGGAAATTCAATCAACTCATCAGGGAATACATCTTGGAATTCCTTCAAGATGGCATGATCATTAGCTATCACCTTAGGGTTATCAAGATCTATGGCCTTAATTACATAGATTACACGCCCTCTCCTACACTCCTTCAACTGCATGGCAAAAATTTGCCTGAGTTCCAAAGGCCTTTTAACACCATAGATATCCACCCATTTTCCCAGATCATCTAAACAAGCTATGGTTTTCTCCTCATAGTCAACAAGGGCCTTATGTTCCGTAAGACAATTTATCCCCAAAATCACATTGTCTGACCCCAAAGGTGCTACATATAAATTGACCTGCATCATAAAACTAGGAAGTTTGAGCTCACTGCAGGCTAGGCATTGCTCTACCTTTTTCTCTACCCGGTTACCATACTGAAATTTCCATGTATTAGCCATATAACCTGGTTTAATAGATAATTTAGAAATGATATAAGGATCAACAAAACTATCAGTAGCTCCTATATCAATCAAAATAGAAATCAGACATCTAAAAAGCTTACCCAACAACTAGATAGGTGTAGCCTGATAGTCAGCTTGGTGATTATCAATCGCCACATGAATATGATGTTGTTTCTTATTTTTCTAACTACTCCTCTAAGGGCACACATTGGCATAATGTTCTCCACCGCATGTATAGCAACCTCCGTGGGGTGCTCTAGGCCTATCAAAACCATCCCTTCTATTGTTATTGTTATTATGGTAACTGGCCCTCTTATGATTATTCTGGTTCCCATCAAGGTGATCCTAAGAATTATTACCCCTTTTTAGATATTTGATCTGCCTATTGATGTTTCCCTGGTTATGTTGATTCTGATTATTGTTATTCTGATGGTTTCCCTGTGACTTTCTCTTAGCATCCCTATTTTTCCTATAGTTAGCAACCTGCTGAAGCTTTTTCTCCTGTTTAGTGGATTTCTCAAAAGCCTCATCCATAGTGGGAGGGTTATGCATATCCACCTTAGCTCCAATTTGAGGTCTAAGCCCCAAAATAAACTTGTGAACCCAAAACCGCTGATCAAGCTGGTACTGGGGTACATATTTGAGCAAATGAGAAAATATTTCCCAGTACTGTGTCATTGTCATTCCCCCCTGTGTGAAAGTCTGGAATTCAGTCATCTTTTTGTCAAAATAGGATTACAGCAACCACCTTTTTCTGAACAACTGTAGGAATTTCTCCCAAGTCACCTTACCATGCAAAAAAAAAATCTACTTTTTCATTCTCCCACCAAGTGGCAACTTCACCGGTGAGTTGGTACAAACCCCATTCAACCTTAGTTTCATTAGACAAATCCCACAAAGCAAAATACTTCTCCATTTCAATTATCTAAGATTTTGTTCCGTCTCCAATTTTCTTACCATCAAATTTTGGTGGGGTGACCTTTTTGAGGTCCTTACCCAACTCCTGAGCCACCTTGCTTAACCTATTGGGGTTTCCTTCAGTCTCTGGTTGTTCAACATTTGTATTCTCCTCATTCCCACCAGAGTTTGACCCATGCGGGCCCTTGTGCCTATCTCGCTCAAGGCTATCAATCTGGGCCTCCTACCGGTTCAACAGGGCTAGAATTCAATTCAACCTATCATTTGTATCACCACGGGACCCAACCAAATGATTCTCACGCTGATAGGTTATAAAATCCATGGAATTATTCTGGAACACACAACACCAAGTGTAATTAGGCGTAGGTCCTAGATTTTAACCTAGACGCTCTGATGCCAAACATAAAGATAAAAAATTTAGCACAATTCAAATTAATTATTCCTATGTTCATTGAATATTACAAGTGAGATTTAGAGATAGCACAAATATAAATAACATCCACAAGTGTTCCAAATAAACTTTAGTTAAATGAATTAGAAAAATTGAAATTACATACACCACATAGGGTGTTAAAAATCATTGGTTTCAATGATACATCATCAAGAATACATCAATAAATACATTTGTGAAGTAGAGTTTCCATTTACAATTTGGCTAACTAGCCATACAAGAACAATATATGAAGCATATCCATAGCATTAGAATCTTTGAAACTCATCCGCCTTGACACCATCTGTATTCTTATACTGAGGCCAAGAGTGCATTTAAGGCGCCTTTTCCACCCAACCATGAAGTACATGACTTCCCTGGGTTTCTTCCTAACTCAAAGAAATCCCTGACCCTGCATGAGGAGCCTAGCAACCTAGAATAATAAAGCAGGAGGGAAATCTCGATGCATTCTTGTTGCCTATATGCATTCCTAAACTAGAAAAACATATTTCTTGCAAGAAGGATGTGGTAGAGACAAAATAACATACAATTCTAGGCTTTTAAATCCATCTATTTCAATGGTAAATTTCTTGGCCAAGCATAAAATAAGCATAAAAGGTAGTTTATGAAAAGGATAAACTACTGTCTTTGTGTACCCACATTCAACATCCTGTCCCAAAAGTTTCCATAGAAGAGGAGATATCACATGATCTCATATAAAATCTCACAAAGTTCAAGCATTTATTAATTCAGCATTAATACGCAAACGCACATAGTATTACCAAATTTCCACAATAATTCACGAAGGAAGAATTCCAAGATCAGATTTGTGGTTTAAAATTGACTCATTCTCAATCCAATTTCTAACTCAAAGAGTAAAGCAATTTAAATCACGTTTTTCAAAGTATGACATTTTCAATTGGTGATATTTTATTCTAAAAGTAAATAATCATCTAAATTGGAGGATAATTCAATGAGAACACATATTCCTACAAAGTGTAACTTTGTTCCTTATGAAAATAATTCTAATTTTTCATATACATTCAAGAAGATAATCAGCCTAATTCACAATAAAACCAATGGCATTGGAAAGCTTGTCCTTTCACTATCTGATCATTGCAAAAACTAAGTATCTCTTTCATTTACACCATGTTTGGTATTGGTTTCAAATGTAAAAAATAGCTATATTATATTCTACTTGCATTAAAATAAAAGACTCAAAGAAGACATTTGCAGCTATGTTGAGCAGATTTCTCTATTTTGGTTCAAATTACAGATGTTATATTTAATTATATTTCTATGTAAATGCAATTAAAGCACAAATTCACAAGAAGCTCTTCTATATCTAACTGAAAATTTAAGCTTTTGCAACCATACCTCATACAGTTCAGCAACTTAATGAACATAAACTATATACATATATGTATATATATATTCCTCTATTTACAAAGGTATATATACACATGTTTTAAAATATGAATTTTACATATGTTTATTTATATATTTATATATTTATAAGTATATATAGATACATACATATATATAATATATTTAAGTCTGAATATTTTATTTCCTAGAACTACATATATACTTATAGAAAAGGAGGATATATTCATACATATATATATATATGTATGTATGTATGTATGTATATTTAAATTAATTTAGAAATGTCAAATTCCATTTGAAAGAACAAAGCGCAACATTTGCTTCCGGCTGTGTACATAGCTATTGGAGAGGCTGGTCGGACTAGCCATGGCCCCCAATGGGGGACACTTCCTATGGGGAGTCGCATCTCCCATAGAGCAGCCTCCCTTATGGGGGGGCGTAAACTTTGGGTCGGTCTCCCCATACAAAAGGCAATCAATACAAAACAAACTCTCATGCTCAGAGTTATTCCAGATTTTGAATGAATTCGGGTTCTTTTCCAATTCAAAAATATCAATGTAAATATTATTCTTTTATATAATATATGTATATTTACATGTATATATATATATATACATATATATACTGGAATATATGTGTGTGTATATATGTGGATATATATATATTCATATTCATTTCTTACTCATATTCTCGATCTCATTTCCAGTTCAGAAAATAAAGGAAATTAAAGGGAATGGTTACACACGGGTTGTAAATTAGATGTATTTATATATTGTAAAATGTATAAATATACAAAAAAAAAGTATAGAAGAAAGGGAGGAAAGAACAGATTGCACAGCTAAGACAGCAAAATTTGAACAAAAAACACCTAGATTTCATAAAATAAGAATACATAAATTATAGTGGAATAGATTAAAAGCCTGGAGAACACTTTCCTTCTTGTTCGATTGTTGGAAACCCAAGCTGTAGAATCTCCTTTGCTCCTTGCTTCTTCCTGTATCTTATTTCCAATTCCAAAATCTTATTTTGCAATGTTACAGACAAAGAAAACCCCCCCATTTCTTGCACCCAATTTTTCTCATTTTTGCAAAGCAACCAAAAAAGATTGTAAAAGAAGCAATTGTGTTCCCGTTATCTCATCTCACATTTTTAAAGATTTTCTCCCATTTCCCGAGACCTAATCTTGAAATTGGGAAATTGAAAAAGAATTTATTTTCTAATTAAATTTTATTTTCAAATGAATAGTTATTCCTATTTAATTATTTTCCCACATTTTTCTAAATACAAAAATCTAAATAATCTATTTATTTGCATTCAAATATTAAAACATGAGCATGGAATTCACATTAATTGAAATCAAACAATTATTTTAAACAACTCCACTCAATAGTCAATTGCATATGTAAATATTTAATTAATCTAGATTTAATTTTCCATTCTTTTAATTGCATATTCGAAAAAGGAAATAATCATTTATAATTTATCGATAATCAAACAATCATCCAAACACATGCTAAATGCATATATAAGACTCTAAGTGTTTGTGTGTGATCGAGAGCATCATTCCTGCTTTACCCTACCAAGAGGCTAATCTCCCCTACCTTAGCCACACCCTTGGTCTTCGATGACCTGCCACTAAAATACACTCAAGCAACCAACATGAGATTAGTATCTAGATTAAATCAAATCAACTTAACTCATAAGATCATAATATATTAATTATGAATATCATTTTTCCATTTTGTATCATTTCTAAAATAAGATGATATTTCATTCTTTGCAAATTTTCACAAAATTTAACACCAAATTTATTATCATTTAATCTACCACACACATACATGTAATCATGAAGAAAAAACTACATAAACCAAAAGTAGGCATCACCAAAATTAGATACATGACAATTTCCTCTAAGTCCTCCTTATGAGGAGATGTTTGCTTGCTATTTGTCCTGTTAAGGCCGTCAAAGGACCTTTCTAATGTAACCAATCCCTTAGGAATTTTATTAATTTTCAACAAGATTATCTCATTCCCAAACAACGTCTCTTTGCCATCAACTTCAACTACAAATGAGCCAAAGTTAATCTCTTGATTTTCATATTGGTCAATGCCATCCATAAATCTTAGGATATCATTGTCATCATCAAATACCTGCCAATTGTAGATGTTGTCAGGCACTGCAGGTTTGGTTTGTACTTCTATCCTTGAGACACCATCAAAGATGACATCATCCAATCTGACGAAAATGTTGGCCAGCAAGTCTGCCTTGGAATTTTGTGCTCTCTCTATCCAATCTATGCCAAAAGCATCAAAAGCCTCTATGGTATCCCAAACTGCATTCCTACATTGTTTCAGCCTCTTATCTTTAGCAACAAACCTAGATCTAACTTGGGAGACCACCAATTCATAATCACCTAGTACCCTTAATAACTTGACACCATGCTTGGAAACTAACTTCAATCCAAGCAAGAGCGCTTCATACTCAACAACATTATTCGTATAGGCAAACTGCAATAAGGAGTATTTGAAGGTCTTACCTTGTGGAGAAACAAGAATAACACCAGCACCCAAGTTGTCCTTAGAACATGCCCCATCAAAATACATAGTCCACAGAGCATCTTTATTTAATTCATTAGCAATTTGTCGGCAAATTGATGCAGGCTCTATATTCTCCTCTGGAAGTTCTTCTTTGACATGAAAGGAATCCAAATCGATATCCACAAAATGAATCCTTATCATTTCTTCTGGTTCCTCCACATACTCAATCGCTCCATTGTTTGGATAATAACATCCTATATGTTGGTGGGATGTCTACCACTTTGATGCTCATAAATAATTCCTTCTCTGGGAATGTTGCCAATTTGTAAGTAACCCTATTAATCACCCCTATAACAGGAACTTCCCTTGAATCCATAGCATAGCACTTTCCATACGTATTGTCTACTTTCAGGTCCATCTCCTCCATGATTTTCATTGGCATCACATTGTTTGAGGCCCTTGAATCAATCATACAATATCTAAGCAACTTACCATCAATGATTAGGCTAAAATAAAACGGATTAACCTGGCTGGGGTTAGCAGTAATGGTAGTCCCCAGATATATCTCAGGGTTTTCATCTATCACTACTTTAACCTCCACATCCTTTTCCTAACTCCTACTCATTTTAGGCTGATCCATAATCATTTTGTCATTACCACTAGTGACAATATTATTGATAAATTCAATAGTATTATCTTTATACTCATCAATTCTCATCATTTCTAGTAATGGAATTGTGACTTTGACCTACGATAGGACCTGGAACATATCCACAGGGGAATAACTCAATAGTTCAGGGAGTATAAATTCTCTAGGACTCACCTTCCCACTTTGTCCTATAATCCTTTCAACAGGGGGTTTATCATCCTTGGCTTTCCCAGCTTGAGGGTCAACTTCACCATCAGTTTTTGCTTTATTGTTCTTCTTGGCCCAAATCCTTATTTCTTTACCTTCTTTGGGCTTTGTCTCATCTTTCTTATTTGCTGAGCTAGTTTATTTGTTGTTCTCCTTAACAAACATGCTACCAGGGATACCTTGGTCACCACTCATAGTCATGTTCCTCAATTGGAGGTCACTCCTCACTTTAGTGGCCAATGCAGCTATATACTTTTTAATTTCTTCATTCGAAGGTCTCCACAAAGAGACATTATCCCTCTCCAGGGTATATACATTGCAATCATTTTTTGTCTCTTCATCTGAAAAACTTGTTGGTGATGCACACTAGCTTCTCACCTTTGCACATCCACATCATTAGTATCAACATCATCACTGGAAGAATACTTACCACATTCAAGGTCAGACTTAATCATGAACACATTTTCTATCTGACCATGGCCCTTGGGAGAGTCAGATTCTCCTTGGTCATCCCGAGTCTCTTCTACAGACCTTGCAACCACACACTGCTATGATGAATGGGGCATCTGACACACTTCACACCAAGGCAAGTCATCAATAACATTATTGGAATTCCTCTATAGAGGATCAGGTGTGGTTTGAATTTTCTTCTAATTATTTTGAACACATTTCCCATTGTGCCAGTTTGTATGGTAGGGGAAATCCTGCAGCCTTGGAGGCCTCTCATTTCTCTGGAATTATGGCTTATCATTTTTGGCGGCCTTTAACAAACTAAGAACTTGATCTAATTTCTCATCAGGGTTTGCAACTTTATTTTCCTTTTCACTCTGAGCCCTGGGGTTCTTCAGAAGCTTGGAATCATCCCACCTTCCCACCTTACCGGACGCTTTTCTATTATTCTCAATATTCATCGCCATCTTGTAAGCCTCCCTCAAATGTTGTGGGTTTTTATCTCTAAGCAGATAACACATCTTCGGATCACAAGCATTACAATATACAACTAGGCATGCATTCTCATTAGGCCTTAGATAAGCAAAGACTTTATACTTTGCCTTTTGAAACCTAACATTGAACTCAGTTGCTAGTTCATTATGCCCTTTAGTTATGTTATTAAAATCATTCAGTCTAAAGCGTGGGTCGGTATAATCCCCATATTATTCCCTAAAAATATGGTAGAAATAATCCTTTGAATCAATGCTTGCATCTGGAAAGCTCCTGTACCAGTCCTTGGCATCCTCTGTTAAGGACTGCATAAAGTACTTCATGGCCACATCCTTATCCCATAGCTCAAAATCCTCAACAAAGATTTGGAAAGCTTTCAAGTGGTCTTCACCACTAAGAGAATTTTTTCTAGTAAACATGGGTACATGTTTCCTTGCATTGTATAGAACTGGGTTTGGATATCTAGGAATTTCCACAACATAGTTGTATGTACTTGTGTGTATGCAAAGGCCTTCTTCGAAAAGGCTCTTCTTCATTGTTCTGACCATAATTCCTTCTCCTTTCATTATTACTCTTTGGTTTGTTGTATTAGGGATCATGTTGTTGGTTAGAGTAAACTATTTCAACCTTGTTTTCAGGCCGGGGGGTGAACTGGAGGGGATCCCTCTAGGGGATATTTTCTCATTTAGTTGAGGGCCTAGGGAGGATATTTGGATCTGGGAGCTTTGAGCTTCAGGGATGGGACCCCTCAAAGTGGATTCTAAGAAACTAAGTTTCTTTTTCATCTCATTATTTACAGCCATTAACTCCATTTCTTTTGTCTTCCTTTCCATTTCCTCATTCTCTTTCATCAACTTCTCAATCAAGGGGACAAACTAATCCTGCGGTGTGCACCTTTTAGAATGACTTGCCTCATTTATCTTGACTCCTTCCATGGGTTTCTTTTCTTTATCAGTATTGTGGGAGCCAGGGTCTAGGATTTTGGGTGGGCCATCAACCATGATAAGAATCTTCTTAGCATAATTGGTTTGTGTGTTTACAGCAGTACTTTCAGTAGAGGGGATTGCAGGGATCTTTGGCACAATCTCTTGAACAATAGGACCAGTTGTTTGGATAGTCTCGGTTGCTAACCTATCCAATTATTCCATCTCCTCAACCTTTCTTCACAACATATCCCTTTGGATTATTGCCTCCCTAATCCTTTTCTCTTTCTCTCCCTCCTTCCTTTTCCTATTTTCATTACATTTTGAGACTTCTTCATTAAGCCGTCTCATATCTTTGAGAACTTCTTCTTCTTCTGGAAAAGTTGAATCACCATCAGATTCTACTACAACATCATCCTAGTTAGGAGTAATATTGTAGGAATATTCATCATCTCTCATTAACAGATCTAAAGGAATTGGGGTATAATGATAAGAATCAGGAGTTAATTGCCCCTCAACCCTAGCCCGTCTAGCAATAGCATTATCTCTTTGTATTCTATAATTTTACCTCCTCTCCATGGCCTTTAGTCCAGGGTCAAAATATTGCTCATTCATAATAGATTTCATGTAAACTTTCCCAACCTTAGTGGAACTATGATCACCAAAATCTAAAAAAATCTTTTCACATTCGGAACTAGAACTAATACCACGTTTAGGAAGGGGGTGAGGAATAGACTTACATTTTTCAGCATCCTTTGTTTTTACCCATTTCCCACGCAGATTCATGTGCTTAGGAAATTCTCCTTCCAACTTTTTCTC
Organism: Sequoiadendron giganteum; assembly: GCA_007115665.2. Classification (NCBI taxonomy): domain Eukaryota; kingdom Viridiplantae; phylum Streptophyta; class Pinopsida; order Cupressales; family Cupressaceae; genus Sequoiadendron; species Sequoiadendron giganteum. Next base: position 86,164,766 of record CM021107.1, read on the forward strand.
CAGATGTTTTTTCATATGACCTCAAGTTCCCCGCATTTGTATTTGGATTGTCTTTACTTCCACCAACCTCTTTGGTTTCTTTCTCTTCTTCTTCACTATTTCCTTAATATCTTTAAACACTAGTTTGCAATAGTGCAGAGAGTTCAAATTCACCACCCAAATTCCTTGGGACCAATTTGTAGCAATTGTGTTACAATTTATGCAAATTTTGCTAGATTCTTGGACATATAGACAATCTTTGACAAATGCAATACATTTCTAGATGAACCTCAGATGTAATTCTTTGAAAATAAAAGTACGGGAAACTTGGCATGCATCTCAATGATAGACACGATGAATATTTTAAACAACACTTAGTAACACTTCAAATAGACTGACTATATGCAAGAACACCACTAAAAAATATAGTGATCTTTGATAAGGCGATTTGGAGACTAGCTATTAAAATATTGCTCCCCAGTAGAGTCGCCAATTTGTTGTCTCTTTTTAAAATCCAACCAAATCTCACAGGTAACCTATGGATTTTCCATTTCAAATAGTCAGCAACCTAAAAGGGGTTGGCCAACGAATGAGAGAAAGCAACCTAGCTTTCCTCCTGCACTTTGGGCTCTGCAAGACCCAGGAGGGTAATCCCACAATGTATTTATAACACTATCTCAGAACACCTTCACATACATTGTAAATTCAATAGATACATTCCCAATTCAACACTTGGAGTACTACCATTTGCAAGAATTTGGAAAATCCTTCACATCTCACAAGTCAAAGTACAGAATGGGAAAATTAATTGATAACTACAACAACCATCATGATCATTATAAATAAGATTTAATTTAAATGAGTTGTTATTTGACACAATTCAGTTGGCTAGATACACAGAAATTTAACTGATGCATAGAACAGTGCCTTATCATAGGGTGACGGGGTCAAATTCATAAATGATTGTAATACAACAATTACAACATTAACATCGATAGATTATTATGGATTTTCATTACAAATCATAACTCAGAAAATCCACGCAAATAATTATCAGAGATCCTATGTTATAATGCATGAATCAGTGGTCACATTAGAGCATTTAATCAATTCCTTGAATTGAAGCATGTAATGCAAACACACATCTAATCACAACAATTAGAGACCAATGAAACAATCCTTAACTATTTCATCGCTAAGTCATAAACTATATCATGGGAGAAAATTTGCTTCAAACTTTCCATTAAATGATTCCTGAATGCTACAATTACTGTAAAAATTTTAAGCTAATTGTAGATGTAAGCTCATGACCCTAGACTCAACGGATACTTCTATCTATTTGCATAATTCTTGACAATATTATCAAAGAGTACCTGAAATCCAATTTTTTTTTAAAGACCCCTGCACAATAGCCCTGAATTCCCTTTTAAAAGATTAAGGGAGCGAAACAAGCATCGGGCTATTGGTCTATCAAATTACATCTCACATTAAATTTTTCAATATTTAATTTCATTTCAACCCCCCTAGCAGTTATCAAAACACCCAGATGAGTATACAAAACCCACTCACATGTTGCTTTAGAATTCCACATCAGCACATCATTCAAAGGTGGACAAGATTAAAATAGAAGAAAATAAAGAAAAGAGTAAGGGAACCTTGATCAGATCTCCACGTGCATATTTTTTCTAAGAGGATATAGATTTATTTTCACAAAATTTATTTCAAAGGCCAGATCTGTATTATACTAGACCATGCTCTATATCCATCCCACCACCCCTTTGTGGTTTACTCAACATATTTATCCAACAACCCCTATATTCTTCCTCTGTGGGCCAATTTTCATCAAGCAACTTCTGCACTTTGACATTATATGCATTATATCTTTCATCCAGTATGACTCAAGCCTCTTTCACAAAAGTATCCATTCCTACCTCAATTTTGATGAAGTTATCAATGAAATCATTCAATACTTATAGGTCCTATTTATTCTCAACATACACCATTTCAAGACACTTAGTCGTCTGATGTTTGAACAATTCTCTCCATGAGTCATAGTCTTTTATCTTCCCTTCTTCATTGAGAATCTTAGGCATGTCATGCTCTTCCATGTCTCTAAAGGCCTTCACCTTCCATTGCAATAATCCCCCAACTCTTTCATGGAAGCCTGTAATTTCTCCAATAGTCTCAATCCTCTTGATTACTTCATGGAGGTGCTCGGGGGCTTCAAAATCTCCCTTTTCAATTGTTTGAATTTCTTTTAGACTACTTAACCTACTGCTCCATTTATTCTAGTTGTTCATGAAAACCTCTTGGGTACTCTAAAACTTCTCATATGCTTCATGGACACCTTTATATATTAACCATGTAGTTTCTACCTTCTGAACAATCCTATACCATCTGTAGCTAAGGAGACCCTCAACCATATCTTTCGAAGTACTTCTCCTGCCTTCTTGGAGCTTGTTATTCTTAGACTTGATTATCTGGAGCTCCTTCTTCAGTGCACTAATTCTAGAGTAACCCTTACTTTATTATACTCCTTAACTAACTCATTGTGCTTCTCCAATAATTTCAAATATTTGGCCTGATTGATCTCTGCAATATCAACACTCAACATATCTGAGTGCATAGTCAACCTTGCGGCTTGTGGAGCTGTCATCTTTGAAGCTCTCCCAATAATCACATCTCTAGAGAGACCAGTCATTGTTCTACTAAGCAGACATCTCCCTGAATCTGGAGTTAATGACCAAATAGCTAGTGCATGTAAACTGGGGCTGAAACCTGAACCAAATGTCTTTTCATCTAACGTCTCTTTAGATACCGAAGCATTTGGGTCACTCTTAATTGCATCCAAAGAAATTATGGAGTACAAACTCCAACCAAGCATAACCATCATCCCACTATCTTTAACTAGTCTTATGGTTTCCACAGGATTCATTTGTTCAATCTCCTGAACAATCTCTTCTTCAATTTTATTCCTTGCCTCCTCCTATTGAGAAGGATCATCTACCTCAACCGTCACTTGTATTCTATCATTTATTTCATGAGCTTTCAAATCAACGATGAATTCCCTGAATTCCTTTGATGCCACAAAAGATTCATCCTCCAAAAACTTTGCACAAGCCAAAAGCCTCACATCATTATCCCGTCTCTCATCATATTCCCAAGGCACTAACCTGTCATTAGGAACAAATGGTTCCATCACATCCCCCACATATGGATAGGAGAACTCCTGTCCTTCTTGGTGCTCAATAGGATCTGACTCAGTAGAGGGTTGGTACACATCTACCTCGACATCCTATTTTCCATCAACATTATCAAGGGGTAATTCCATGACAGGGGTGTCCTCAATATCCAACGACTACTGCTAAACTTCTAGTGCCACCAGACCCTTTCATCAACCACTAGTCTTCAAAAAATGTTCCTATAGAGCAGCTTGGGATAGTCTCTCCGCTTGTTCCACCTTTTTAAGGAAAGTGCCATCACTGAAATCACTAAGGATTAACTCCATTTTGGTAAACTTATCATCAATATTTTTGTATGGACTTTCATAAAAGGAGCTATGTCTATGAGCTCTTTGCTCGACCTCAACAATTTTCATCCATACCCTTCCCCTATCCTAGGCAGTAGTTATCGTTGGCAAGTTTCTTACTACATCTTCTTTAAAATAAAAATCATAAGGCCCATACCTTGATATCCCTCATTTGATCTTTTCTCTATAAATGAGTTCTTCAGGATCAAACCTTTTGGTAGGGGCCACATTCATCCTCAAATTTTTCACCATTATACCAAAAAATCATAAGCCTCCTTGGAAATGATGAAAAAGTAATCAAAAGAGAAAGTAGTTGCAATGATAGAAGCCTTTATGGAAATCTTGAAGTTTTCAGCATCTCTATTATCTATTTGCGACATGATTTCCATAAATGCCAGCCTATCTGAGACATATTTAGGCATTATATGTGGAGCTACAGTAGTTCCATAACACCTGATAACAATGCAATTTCCATACAGATACCAGTCACCCCAATTACACTCATAGTTGGGGTCATCTCCAAATTCATTTGGTCTTAATAAAGATCTGATTGTTCTCAAAATCCTCTCCTTTGTCCCAACTCCTATTTGCACCAAAATAGTGTGCTTTATTTCATTACAAAACAAAGTATAATATGAAGTGGAACAATGCAAATCCTAGACGTGAATCCACATTTGTACAGGTAATCTATGGTTCCTTTCATTTGTCAGCCTCAACTTCAAATTATGACTGAAAACCTCCCTTCCTTGATACAAGAGCATATGCATTAACAATGAGTAATGTCTAAAAGTCAATGGGGTTTTTCTCTCTTTTAGCCTTATCAAGTCATAATGTAGTTTCTTAGCAACACGATGAGCATAGTCAAACCACTTATTTTGATACTTGTGTTGGATATCCACAATCATAACTAGTAGGGATGATGTTATCCTTCCATCACATTTAATCCCAAGCACTTGACACAACATATAATATGTATACCTGAAGTAATCAACAAATTCTTCATAATCCAATGGCTCGACTTCCTTGAGTGTAAATGTGGAACCCCTTTCTCGCATGTACTTAGGTAATTCACCTTTTTTGTACCCAACCCTATGAGCAGTATAATGTTTCTGCAAGTTCTCCATGCTAATTTTTTCATTAGCATCAGGGTTCATGTTAAAAACTTCTATGAATTTTCTCCTCTTTATCTCCAAGAGGTTTTTACCATACGTGTTAGTAATAACCCTATTGACATCGTCATACCTATCTGCAAGTTGCAACATTAAGTCCACCTCCAGAAAAACATTCGGGACAACTAGCTTTCCCAGGTCATAACCCCAAACATTCCGGCCAGGGTGTACAACATCCATCCTTATAAAATCATTCACAAATAGCTCCCATCCTGACTCTGGCACAACAATTTTACCAATCTCTATTGTAAGGTCCTTAAAGTTTGAGGTTAATACCCCTTCTCCTATGGCCTTTTTGTCGCTTGCCTTGACATTTGGAGGCTGAAATTTGTCCATAAAATGAACATAACTCTTTGGCTGCCCTTCCTTCCTATCAGGGCCCTTAGATTCTTGTGTTGTTTCTTGAGAGATCTGCTACCTCTTTCTCTTTGATACAAGCTTAGAAGTTGACGACTCACCTGGCTGGCTCATTTTCTTTTGACTAGGGTTTCCTTTTCGACTGCAATTCGAATTGGCAATATAAAATCCACAATTACAACTATAGAGTAATATTAACTTTCCAATATCACCATAACCCAAAGTATACATCGATTTATACAATATCGAAAACCTTACTTTCACCCTAGCGTGTAATTATAGATATATAAGATACATAGACAATTTTGTAAGAGAATAAAACTTTCAACATTCAATAGTGACTTACCCAGGAAGCAACTTCTGCAACTTTCCTCAACTTGTGTCTCCGCCTTGCTACTACTTCCCTCAGCTTCTCATTGGTAGGGAAAAAAATGAACACAAAATCCCTATACAATTGCTTGGTTCAGTACTGACACCACTAATGGCACGAGGAAGCTCGCACGAGTCAAAATAACCACTCTATCAGTTGCCCATTTTTTTTTTAATACACACCGTTGATTTGCAAGCTTTAAGACTTGATCTTGTGGTTTGCATGTCTTTACCAACTCATAATTTCCTTTCAATGATTTGATATGTACCGGGCGATAGGCGAGGCGAATGCTACATGTCACCCTTTTACAAAAGGCATCATGCATCATTGCTTCCAAGCTCACTTTAAGACTTCAACCAACGATAGTGGGGAGGCTAGCAATGAGATACAAACCATTGATCGTGATCATAGAAAAATCCTAGACACTAATTATGCCTTTCATCTCTCATCGCATGTTACCCCTTCCGTGGCCAAGGTGAAACGTCGAAGCATTATATCCCAGTGATAGGAAATGATTCATATATCAGCGGTCACAAGTTCAACTTCTATTTGCACAAGATAACCAATGATAGTTAAAAAGGCAGTGATGGGTCAAAAGATTGACCACATCACTCATCAGGTGTTACTTCCATGTGGAGGAAAACAAACACGTGAGGGACTATAGGCGGCTGACGTAAAGTAAAGAGAGGACATCGCGCATCGTGGCTTAATCAAGGAAATTTGAAAATGAACAAGTGATGGGAAATGCAAACACTTAGAACCTGACTTAAGGAATATTTGTAGCATGTGCACCAAAGGTTGTATTAAAAGGGATCGCCTAGTCACAAAGGGAAGAAAGATGAAGGGGTCAATAACATCACGGGACCTAAGGGCATGAAATATTAAGAAAAGATCGGGAACCAGATACAACTGGTCAACTCAAAAATAGAAGCTTGGAGACCAAACAAGGGTAAGAACATGAATAACTTGTAAAACCTCAATCCTAGGGTAATGACCATTAGGGTTTGATCACAAAAAAATTAGTGGAACCAGGAAAATTTCGAAGGTTCCACTGCAAAGTAAGGCTAAATCCAAAAAAGTGTGTCTTTCGGGTTACATCGGGGAAACTTCTTGGCTATACTGTCTCACATAGAGGGATATAAATAGATCCAACAAAAGTGAAAGCCATCCTAGACATGGAACCACCACAAACATTGAAACTTTACTAGGAGGGTTATAAAGAAGATTGCAGTCTATCAAGAGGTTCATAGCACAATTATCAGATAAAATCCACCCTTTTTCATATCTCCTCCATAAAGTAATTTCTTACAAGTGGAACAAGAAGTGTGATAAATATTTCTAGCAAATCAAGGACTACCTATTGACATCTCCAGTGCCCATGCCACTGATACTGAACAAACCATTGATCCTATATATCTCAGCAACATCCACAACACTAGGTGCTCTTCTGGCACAACATGATGAAAATGAAAAAAGAAATAGCTATCTACTACATCAGTAGGACCTTGGTGGGATATGAAATGAATTATTCATTCATTGAGAAAGCATGCTTAGTAGTGGTTTTTTCTTCACAAAATTTTAGACACTACATGTTGTCACACCAAATTAAGCTCATTGCAAAGATCAAACCATTAAAATATTTGTTATCCAGAGCAATTCTCACTGGGCGAATGGCCAAATGGGTAATGATCTTAACTGGATTTGACATAGAGTATTAGGAGCTCAAGGAAATCAAAGGAAAAGTGATCGTAGACCAACTAGCAAAGGCACCCATCTATGCAGGGAACCCATTGATATCTGAATGTTTTGATGAGGGTGATCCCACAATGCTGATTTACAATTTTTGGGAGATTTTGATTTTTTCTATAATCATATATTTTTAGAAAATATAATGATTTAAGCCTTTAAAAGTTTCATTTTAAGGATTTCAATTGAAGAGGGTTTGATCAAACCACCTTAGATCAAACCCCCTTGGATAGAACCTTGCTAGTATTAAACCATACCTATAACGGAGTCTCCTTTACACCTATCAAAATGTTGATAAAAAACCACTTTCGATTTACCTTTTGGGGGATCAAATGAATTCAAATAAAATTTATTTTTGTAAGTATGTATTCCTTATTATAAGCTTCCCAAAAATTATAATTTTAAATAAATTTAATTTTATTATTATATTTATTTTTTATTTCTTGTGAATGTAGGTTTTTCACAAAAAATTAAGCTCTATGTTCTACACATGTGGAAAAATAGAAGATTATCCAAAAAATGTTTTGAAAAATATCAATGCACTAGATATTGAAATCCTTGATCCAACAAAAAAAAAAAAAAATTGAATTTTGATACATACAAAAAAAGCTATGTTGTATACAATCCGCCTATGTCTGAATTGTAATTGGTTTGACTTTGAAATTTGATTAAGGAAAAAATATTCAATAAAACACTATGAAACCAAATGAAAGTGCTAGATATCATAGTTACAAATCTAAATTCAAAAAGAAAAAATCAACCCATGGAAAAAAAGCTATGTCGTATACGGTGAGCATCACTCAAAAATGTTGTTTACTAAAAAAAACTAGTTTTTGAAGGAGATGGAAAAAAAAAGTGAAATTTGTTTTCAAAAAAATATATTTAGAATCTATAGAAAAAATGTCACAAATCACTAGTTTGCATCATCTTCAAATTCCTCATGGTTTGGTCGCTATAAGTTTCCAAAAGTGAAGATTTAGTTAGAAAATATCAGTTCAATATCTAGTTTGGCCAAAAATTGTAAACCAGTATAGTGGGATCACCCATGAATTAGTGTTCCTTATCAATCTCACAGATTAGTGGAAAATTTACTTTGATGGATCGTTCACCCAACATGGATCAAGTGCGGGTATTCTCTTTATCACCCCTCAAGGTGATTGCATCCCAAAGTCATACAAGCTGTCATTTTCGTGTACTAACAACATTGATGAGTACAAAGCCCTAATCACAAGTCTAAGGATAGCAATTCAATGGTAGATACAAGAGATGTAAGTCTATGGAGACTCGTAGCTAGTTATCAACCAAGTCAATTATGACTACCAAAATAAGGATGACAAGCTTACACCTTATAAGAAGATGGTGGAAAATCTCAAGGACCTTTTCATTGATATAAATTTTGAGTAATTCCTCATATGAACAATCGAGAAAAAAATGCTATGGAAACAATTGGATCATTGTTAGACATGTCGAACAACGTCCTCCAATACGAATTCTTGGTAGAAAAACTTCTCATGCCAACTTTCAAAATCCCCGAATCTGAATTCGCATGTGTCATTGTTGGTCCTAGATCCCTGTGATATCATGAAATATTCATCTACCTAAGTAGAGGAACCCTCCCATCTGATATCACCTCCAACCTTAAAAATACCTTTGTCAAGAAGACATCCCGATTCATGATCGTAGGTGATACCCTTTACCACTGAAGCATCAAAGGGACATTACAACGATGTCTTAACCAAGAGGAAGCCTTGATCGCTTTAACAGAAGTTCACGATGGAATATGTGGTTCCCATTCTAGTGGTATGACTTTAGCTAAGAAACTGTTTAGGATCGAGTACTATTGGCCAACTATGGAAAGAGAATTCAATCAGTATTTGCGAAAATGTGTCTAGTGTCAACAAAATGGAGATCTGATTCATGCTCCAACTTAGGAATTACAACCAATGATCGTGCCTTAGCCTTTCTCATAGTATGGGCTTGAACTCATAGAAAATATCACTCCAACCTCATCCAATGGCCACAATTTTATCATAACAACCATTGAGTACTTTACCAAGTGGGTTGATTTCATCCCTATGACCTACATAATGGGGAAGCAAATCACCAAGTTTATCCTCAATTACCTAATATATTGTTATGGTGTTCCTCAAACCCTTATCTAAGACAACATAACACCCTTCAAGAATTAGGATGTGAAAGAGCTATGTCAAAAATTCAACATCCAACACCGATTCTCTACCCCATATTACCCCTAGGGAAACAGTCAAGTTGAGGCTACAAACAAGACCATTTTGAAGATCATAAAGAAAATAGTCAATGAAGTTGGTCATGACTAGCATCTACAGCTAAATTTCGCTCTCTGGGCCTATTGAACCAGTATTTGCACGCCTACAAGTGCGACCCCTTTCTCTTTGGTCTACGAATCAAAAGCCATTTGCCTATTGAGGTTGAACTTCCATCACTGCGAGTGTCACTACAAAACCTTATCAATAATGAAGAATATAGAGTATCCAGATTGAATGAGCTAGAATTATTAGATGAGTGTCATCTCGATGCCCTTAATCACTTGCAAGTATATTAAAACTGATTGAAATAGAGCTATAACAAGAAGATCAAATATTGATCTTTTCGGTAGGGGATCTTGTCCTAAAGCAAAATCAAAAGAATCTTCTAAATCAGGACAGTAAAGGAAAGTTTGAGCCTAACTGGTTGGGTCCCTTTGTCATCACAACAAGCTATGGATCAGGAGCATATTAATTATCAACACTTGAAGGTGAACCCTTATAGGAACCAACTAAATACAAAAAATTAAAAATAAATCAAAAATCCAAAAAAATAAGAAAAAGGATTGAAAAAAGTATAGAAAAAACAATCATCCCCTAGTGAGAACCACTCGGTGGTGCTTTAGGCAAGTACCTTGGTGAAAACTTGGCAAACAAGCACCTTGTGTAAATAAAGCAACTCCATTTATGTATGGCTCTTTATCCTATCATCTTTTGCATCCCATCCATCCATCGCATCATTCATCCTATTTATTCCATCACCCATTTGCGCTCCTATCATAGCTTGATCTTATGAGGTATCGTATCCCTTTAGTACTACTTGGCATATTCCTAAGGTCAGTTTGTCTAGCCTATATCGAGGTAGTCTATTGTGTCACACTAGGGTCACTTCATTCTAGATCAGATCAGGTTCTCATATATCTTGAGGTTATTGGAAATCTCATCAAAAAACCCAAAAACATTCATAAAATGCTTGAAATCTCAAAAAATCCAAAAACATCAAAAATCTTGTATAGCTAAAATCCAAAAACATTCAAAAAATTGTAAAGTCAAAATCTAAAACATCCAAAACATGAAAATCCCTAAAAAGGTCAAAACATCGAAAATAAAAAATGTACCTTGTCAAACTATGGTTCTCTAAGCTTGAACATAGGCAAGGCCATCATTGATGTGCCCCTGAGACACCCTAGGTCAGTCCTTTAAGAGTTCGTCATAACAAACTGTCATTCCATCAAGTGTTCATATATCATCTTCAATAAGTCAAATTAGTCAAACTACGCGGTCTTTGTGTATATAATGTAGGCAAGGCTAATATTTGATCAACCCTCGAGGCCCCTAGGATAGTATTTTAGGTTAGGTTCTTGGTCAAAAATCTCAAAAAATCCCTAAACATTCAAATATCTTAGAATACTCCTAACCATTTAAAATCTCATAAAACTCATAAACATTCAAATATCATAAAACAAAAAAAAAATTGAAAAATGAAAAGCCCAAAACATTAGAAAACATTCAAAAGATCTAAACATCATCAAATAACTTAGAGAAATCCCTAAACAACCTCAAATAATCGAAAACCAAAACATTCATATAAACTATCAAATGACCAAAAATAGCCTCAAAACATTTTTAAAATACAAAACAAATTGAAATATTCCAGAAAATCCAAAACCATCCATCCCATTTCACTTTCACCCGCAATAAACCTTCAACCTTTGGTAAAACAAATGGAAAGCAAGTATCGCAAGTCATAAAGTGAGAACCTAAGTGTCAAAATCTAAAGTCTAGATCATAGGTAAATGAGTCAATGAAGTTTGTATCAATGGATGATCACACACCTCATCCTAATCAAAACACCTGATCAACATGTCCTAGGATGTATCCTTCCTACAATGGACATCAACATTAGAAATCACCTTAGCTAAATTTAACCTGAAAAGAGATATAGATAACATTGACTGTTTGTCTTTGATCTTTTCTTATGATTTATCTTATTGACCCCTTTCAAGGAAATCTCAATGATATCTATCAAAATGAATTAGAGAGAAAGGAATGGGGCATCGATCATTATCTTTCATTTGTTGTGATTGTGGATATTCTTGTAAAATAATCTTTGCACATGCTTGCTTAGTTGTGTGTAGGAAATTTGTTTAGGGTACATTGTTGACTATTGTGTATGCTTTGGTTCGATGTACTCTAAGCTTCTAAATTACATTCCAATGAGGTTTATGTATGTCAAGATGTGAACAAAAAATATCTTATTTGTTTGCAGAGTCAAAGTCCATTACACTAGATACAATTCTATCTTAGTTATTAATACCTTGATGCATTGTGTATATGTGTTATATCAAACAATAAGAAACAACGAAAAAATCCCAATCCCAAGATATGAGAAAATCATCATCATCATGCATTTATCACCACCATCTCTAATAAAGTCTCGGTGGATCATAGACTTGTTGGATCTTTTGAAGCAATTATCAAAATCAATGGTCAAATCAGTCATCTTATTTTCTTCTATCTTCTCTCTGAGCTAACCTGATATTATGTCAATCAACAAAAACATCATCAATGAATCCATCCTACATCCATAAATCATCAGCACACATACATCCTACATCCACAAATCATCACCACACATACATCCTGCATAATCATAGCATATCATAATATCATAAGAACATACATCTTGCATCATCATTATCATTTGAGTTGTGATGAATAAAATAGATTTGTTATTCTAAGAATCTTAATTTTTTGCAAACATATCATTAACATACATCACATTATCATATCATAAGCATGAACATCTACATTATCCATCCATACATCCATATGCATACATCATCATCTCATAAATTGCATAGGAAATACACAAAAAGAAATGCATCTATATCATTTGCATAAGCATAACATCTGCATATCATATCATCTATCCCATAACATGTCATGAAAAGACAGTAAAAAAGAAGTTCATACCATATATATCATCACATATCACATTAATAAAAGAAGTGCATTCATATGTGGGAATTTCACATCACATCATATCCATATTGAATGCATCCATACATTCATAAGGCATGAAATAAAAGAACACATCACATATTAAATCCATATCATATCATATATATCAAAAAATGGTGACTATCATAATATAATATCTGAGTTAGTGTATGTATATCAATCAAAAATATAATATCCACGAGGCTATGAAAAAGGGCTCACGAATATATATTTTTATAATGAATTGGGCAATAATCAAAAGTGTCTACACTAGCAGGCTAGCCCCGGTGACCACCCGTCTCACCCCTAATTGCCTTTGTCCAAAAATCCACCCAAAATTCAAAGTTTTTGCCTAATTTATTGAGGGAGTAGGGAACCGACTTAATCCTTTCGTTGGGACAATAGTGGATCATCCAAAAAATAAAAATAAAAAATTCTTGATTTAAGCAGTAGTTTTAATCTGAATAGCGTCAATCTTTGAACCAAATTAGCAGGTACCTCACTTCAAAGAGGGGGAAAAAATAGACACTTAAAAATTTCCTAAATGATATCATACACTCGAATCAGGTATACTAACATCATTTCATCTTGAAACCCATCCTCCTTTCGCTTAATTGATTAAATTAGCCTAGCCTATTTAATTAATTGCCCCATTTTCATCTATTAATCTAATTACTCTAATCGGGTTAATTCATCCCCTTTCATGCTAACATTTCATTCTATTAAATTGAATAAATAAAACTTAAATTTAATCCCTTAAAGTCCTCTTATTTAATTAAATAACCCTAAGTTATTTACCCTAAGTTATTTAATTAAATATCATAACAATTTCTCCCTTTTCATTAAATTATTTATTTAATGAATATCATTCAATTCCCCTAATTGCATAATTGAAACTTTATTTAATTATCAATTTACTAATTGTGTCACCGAAAATTGTATAGCTTTGAAGAAAGGACAATTTTGTGTCTGTTTTGGTCCTACTTTAGGTCTCATTTCATTAATTATCACCCTAAAACAACATTTATAGGCCCTTAAGGTTGGTGAATTTTGACCTAAGAGGCCGAAACCCATTGGGAATTTATGATAAAATATTCATTTTCCCGCTTCAAACTTCAAAAATCCTCAAAAAGGACTAGGTCGCCAACTTGGGCAACCTAGTCCCACTAAGGGATTTTAAAGTGGGAATAGTGGTTTTTGATTAATTTTGATATTTCTTGTCGGGGGTTGAATGATCCCTTAGGTATAACAGGCCTCAAAGTCAAAATTCACCAACCTTAGTTGTGATGATATGGGTATGTTAGATGAAGTCCTCGAGGATTTTATCTCCCCTACTTCATCCACTATGGTTTGTTGTGTTGACCAACCTAAAAAAAAAGATGTCAGCATCATCCAACCCCAATTCATTCTTTACCCACCTTCCCCTACACCTCCTACCCCATCTCAACTTGAGTTTACCCTTTACTCTCCTAAGCATGATATTGTCACTCACACTCATTATACCCGTAATAACCCACATCCCCAACAACCATCTCCCTCCACTTCCCTCCCCTTACCCAATCCTATCTTACCTGTGGCTCCTCATTTAAACTCACAACTTAGGGTATGATTTGGTTGAACAACTTAAAAACACTCTCGCCAAGATATCCCTTTGGGATCTTCTTCAGAATTCACCTAACTATCATTATATGCTTCAAACAACATTGCAACAGAAAGTGGTCCCTCCTGGTATGAATGCTAATGATGTGGCAGCTCTCCTACATGAAATAAACATAGCTAATGTGGACATTACTTTCTATCAACATGAGCTCCCTCCATTAGAGTTGAGAAAAAAAATGAAGCCTTTATGATTATAGCCCAGTATAATTGGATAAAAGGACCCTCGCTAAGAATGGCTCTACCCTAAATGTGTGTAGAACGAAGCTTCTTGTTAGGTTACATGTCGATCTATTACAAATCCAATCTCATACCTTATCCATTAGAGGATTTGATAATGTTACAAAACAACCTCTTGGTGTCATCACCTTACCCATTACTATCGGTATGGTTACACTGCAAACTCCTATTCATGTCATGCCCTATGACCTTTCTTATAATATCCTCGTGGGATGACCATGGATACATGAGATTCATGTGGTACCCTCGACCTTCATCGAAAAATGAAATATGTCTATAATAACAAATTTTATCAAATTGACATAGACCCTGAACCTGAGAGTTGCTTACAAATCGAAAAGGGAACATCAAGTCCTCTTCATACCTTAATTCCTACCTCCAATATTGCCCCTCCTAAGAAGGACCAAACCAAAGATCAACCCAAGTTTAATTTACTTGGTGATGATTGGGGATCTTTAGAATTTACCCCTTCCTTTATGGGTGAGTGTATTGTCACACAAAAAGAGGATACTCAACAAGAATAATCAGTTGTCCTCTCTACCCAACAAGATGAACACCCTTCCCACCCATCTACCTCATCTCTCTTGGAAGAACATGAAACTTATATAACGAATTTTGATGAGATAGATTATCAACAACCCCCTAACCCACAATAAATGGAAAGACTTTATGGACATGGCTGTGATCTTGTGAAACAATTAAGCTACAATGGTAAAGGATGTGGAAAGGATGAACAAGACATCCACGTACCCATTGAACCTAATACACAAGGAACTAAAATCGGTCTAAGGTTTTCCTTTTCTAAAGCTACAAAATCCAATCAATGACCCTCTCTCAAAATCAACAATATAACATATACATCAAGAACCAACCTCACACTTAAGCATCTTGAATCACCTATGTTCATGACGATGATGATTTGAAACACTTGTTAGGTGCTTCGGATAGAACTTCTCACTCCAAGAGACATGTCTCTTGTGCTATGATAAGTTCCAAACACACCCTTCATAACGTTAATGAACCTCACACAAGTATGGAACCATATGATCCTAAAATTCCTAAGTCTAATGCACTCCCTTTAGGAGATACCCTTGACATATCGATGGATATTGATGACAAAGATAAACTCATTAAAATCGGGAAGTGCCTTGACGACGAGGAATAAGAGGACCTTGTAACCTTGCTTCATACCTTTCCTGAACTATTTGCTTGGAAATATTCTAATATTCCTAGAGTAAATCCCTAAATACTTACCCATAACATTGTCCTTGCTTAAAACACTAATCCAGTTTGCCAAAAGATTCGAAAAATGAATCCTAAGATAGCCTTGCATGTTAAAGGAGAACTTGAAAAAATCCTTGACGCAGGTTTCATTCGTCCCATTGATTATTCTCCTTGGATATCCAACATTGTCACGGTGGCAAAACTCGATAATCGTGTTAGGATATGTACAGATTTTAGAGACTTGAATAAGGCCTCTTTAAAAGACGACTTTCCTCTTCCAAACATCAACATGATCATGGATTCCACTGTTGAACATGCTTTGTTATCCTTTATGGATGGATTTTCTAGGTATAATCAAATCTTCATTAACCCACAAGATCAATACAAGACAACCTTCACATCCACATGAGGAACATTTTATTAGGTTATGATGCCTTTTGGTTTAAAGAATGCTGGTGCTACTTATCAACGAGCAATGACCTTAATCTTCCATGATTACATCCATAAAATCTTAGAAGATTATGTTGATGACATTCTTGCTAAATCCTTAACCCATCAAGATAATGTGAATGTCCTTTGGAAAATCTTTGAACATATGCACAAATATAACATGCGCTTAAATCCCCAAAAGTGTGTCTTTGGAGTAGATAGTGGTAAAATTTTAGGGTTTATCATATCTCACAGAGGAATCGAGGTGGATACAAATAAATTTCACACTATAATTAATATGCCACCACCTCGTAAAATCTCCCAATTACATATGTTACAAGGACGAATACAAGCCATTCGTCATTTTGTCACTTGCTTAGCCGATCGTACGTTACCCTTCACGCATCTCCTTAAAAAGGATGTCAATTTCAATTGGAATGATAATTGTAAATAGGCCTTTGAGCATTTAAAGGAATACCTCGCAACTCCACTTATTTTACAACCTGCTATACCCAACCAACCTTTCATCCTTTATATCGCTGCTTCCTCCCATGCTCTTGCCGCATTGTTAGCTCAACAAGATCCCAATGGTAAAGAGCATCTCGTTTACTATATTAGTAGAGGGTATGTGCAGGATCATGATGGGCCAAAAAGTGGCAATATAATGGGTATGTGGTTGATGACTTGTTTTTTACCCAAAATTGATGAAATGAAAAGGGTTTTTAAAGGAGATTCTCAGCTTTCCAACAATAAAAATTATGCTTTACTTTGAATTAAATATGTAATTATTCATTTTCTATTCAAATTATGACTAAAGTCATGATTGATAGGTTGATTGACAAATATCTATAGCTTTCAAACGGTAACACATTTTTTGAATCCAAAACATGTGTCACATTCTATGCTTTGCATACTATAGGATTAAAAAAAGAAAAATTGAATTTCATGAAGTTTTGACCAAGTTAAGGTGGTCAAACATACAAGTTTTTTATATTTTTTAAAAGTTGTAATAAAAAAATCATAATTAATTATTTACTTGGAAAAAAATTACAAAAAAATATGCATCACATCGGGACATGAGTCCTCTACTTATATCTAAAATCTTATAAAAAAATATTATCATTTTATTGTGGTTAGGATGGTCAGACAAACACCTACTTCTTATTTTTTCCCTGAAATTTAAGTACCACTGCATTGAAATTTCAGATTTTCACCAAATAGATTTTTATTTATTTTAAAAAAAAACCTAGTAGTCTAGAAACTACATCCAATTTTCTACAGATTCTATTCTTACATATTTTTGAAATAATATAGATAACTTATTCAAATGTTTATGTCAAGTTACCTAACTCTGATTTTTCTGATTTTTTTGCCACTTAAGGGCCTGTTTTTTCCATGATGATCCTATACATACCCTAGAACACTCCTTTATTATGAGACCCGTTATTCAACAATTAAAAAATAATGTCTAGCTCTTGTATTCACTACTAGTAAGTTGTGACATTACTTACTTAACGCTGAAGTACAAGTGATGAAATTTTTTGACCCTCTTCGATATCTTTTCAATAAAATTGATCTTTTCAGACATCTTGCTAAATGGGTCATGTTGTTAACTGAGTTTTACCTTAAGTTTATTGCTCACAAAGCAATCAAAGGCCAATCCCTAACCAACCATTTAGCTGATGCTCCTTCACCTTTATCATTACCCACCAATGACTCATTCCCCGATGATAGTGTGTTTACTATAGAACTTCCTACATGGGAATTTAACTTTGATGGATCCAAGTGTAGAACAAGCTCTGATGCTAGAGTTATTTTAATTCCACCCATATTTAAGACTATTCCCTTATCCTATCACCTTAATTTCCTATGTATGAATAACACAATTGAGTATGAAGCGCTAATCGATGGATTACACGCTGCTTTAGTCATAGGGGTCAAAGATATAAATATCTATGGTGATTCACAATTAGTAATTAAACAAATCAATGGTCTCTATCAAACTAAACATGATAGAATATCGCAATATAAGGATCTCGTTCTCAATTTTTTAGAGAATTTTGCCTCCTTCACCATTGATAACATCCCTCATAAAGAAAATCACCACACCGATGCAATGGCTAGTGCAACCTCTCTTATATCTCCTATAGATCCTTTTGAAAAAGTAGTCTTTACCATCCATCCCATTATGAAACCCTCCATCATCAATACACCTAATGATGTATGTCCCACTTTTCCTGATAATCAATGTGCATGGTATGATGCCTTCTATAATTATCTAAAAGATGATACTATTCCCGAACCTATAACCTGAAATACCCGCATTTGCCTCAAAAATTTAGCCACTAAGTATATAATCCTTGTCGATACATTGTATCGAAGATCCTTTCATGGAATCCTTCTGCAATGCCTCAAGGGTGTTGAAACTCATGTCGCCCTCAAACAAGCCCAATTTGGTACGTGTGGAAAACATTTCGGTGGAAAAACCTTAGTGCAAAAACTCCTTTGCATGGGTTATTACTGGAAAAACATAGAAAAATATTGCTATGCATATGTTAAGTGATGTCATCAGTTCCATGAATATACTCATTTGATCCAAGCTCCTTCTTCTGAGCTTCGTACTCAAATACCTATTTGGTCGTTCTCGGTGTGGGAATTGGATCTAATTGGAAAAATATCCCCACCTTCTTTTATTGGACATACGTTCATCATTACTGCTACCAACTATTTCACCAAATGGGTCGAATCCATACCCTCTGATCCACAGCTGCTGAGGTGATATGTCATTTCTTATTGGAACATATTATCGCTCGCTTTGGTCTTCCTTTCGCGTTAGTCTCAGATAATGGTACCCCCTTTAAGAACAATGATGTGAAGAAGTTTCTCGAGACCTTCCATATTCAACATCAGTTTTCAACCCCTTATTATCCTCATTCCAATGGTCAAGCCGAGAGTACTAATAAAATCCTTGAACAAATCCTGAAGAAGACTATTAATCCAAACCAAAAAGATTGGCATACACAATTGCAATATGCATTATGGGCATATCGCACAACTGTTTGTTCTTCTATTGGAAATACCCCTTTCACCCTTGTTTATGGTACTGAGGATATCCTACCACTGGAGTTAGAAATCCCCACATTGAGGATTGCTCTCCAAGGTCTTGTCGATAATGACACTTATGGGGAACAACACCTACACCAACTTGAGATGCTTGATGAACAGTGCATTAATGCTCTCGAGCATCTTCAAGCATATGCTAAATAGTTGCAATGCAAGCACGATGTTGGTGTCATTTCTTCGGGTGATCCCACAATAGTGGTTTACAATTTTTGGCCAAACTGGACACTAATTTTTTTTTTAACTAAATCTTCACATTCGGGCACCTATAGCGGCTAAACCGTGAGGAATTTGAAGATGATGCAAACTAGAGTCTCATCACATTTTGTTTGTAGATTCTAAAAATCTTTGTTTTCAAAAATTTTGGAATCAGATTGCACTGATTTTTCCGTCTCCCACGAAAACTGGTTTTTTTTTCAAAAAAAAACACATTTTTAAAAAATGACACACACCGTATAACGCATAGTTTTTTTTCAATGAAGTATAAAATTATAATTCTTTCGAATTTATATTTTTAACTTCGATATCTAGTGCTTCCACTTGGTTAGATAGTTTTTTATTGAATATTTTTTCTTTAATCAAGTTTCGAAGTCAAACCAATTACAATTCAGACATAGCACGACCGTATAACGCGTAACTTTTTTTGTATATATTGAAATTCAAATTATTACTTTTTGTTGGATCAAAGACTTCAATATCTGGTGCACTCATATTTTTCAAAAAAATAATTATAATCTGCTATTTTTCCACATGTGTAGAATAGAGACCTTCGTTTTTGATGAAAAACCTATGTTTAATAAAACTAAAAAAAAAAACATAATAAAACCAAAAGATATTAAAATTATACTCGTTGGATAGCTCATTCCAAGGACTACTTTAATCATTTGAAATAAATTTTAAATGAATTCATTTGATCCCCCAAAAGGTAAATCAAAAGATATTTTTATCAGCATTTTGATAGGTGTAAAGGAGACTCATTTATAGGTATGATTTAAAACTAGCGAGGTTCTATCCAAGGGAGTTTGGTCTAAGGTGGTTTGATCAAACCCTCTTCAATTGGAATCCTTAAAATGGAACTTTTTAAGGCTTAAATCATTATATTTTCTAAAAATATACGATTTCAGCAAAAATCAGTTCCTCTTAGAAATTGTAAACTAGCTTTGTGGGATCACCTTCGAAAACTTACGAAAGGTGATTTGGTTTTATTTGAGAACCAATGTAACACCATTGTTGATTACACTGAAAAAGGTAAATTCAGTCCTAATTGGTTAGGCCCCTATGTGATCGATACAAAATATGGATCCAGAGCTTATACCTTACGGAGCATGATGGAACTCCTCTTAAAGATCCCATTAATGTTGTGCATTTGTGTAGGTATTATGTCTAATCCCCTTTTGAATGGTATGAATCCTAGAGCAGTGTTGTTAAAGTTAACGGATTTTATCCTATGGGCTTTCTCATTGCTTCATTCTTGACAAATTGTTATGCATGTGTCTTGAACACTAAAGTGATTATTTAATTCATTTTTATAATTACTTTAGATTTCATAGTGTTCACCCTTTCCCTTCTTGTGTGTTATGTTACTTTAAAATCATAAGTGCATAACATATTCCCTCTTTATGTTAAATCTAATATACATTCTAAATATGTTTTAATCCGATTACATACATTATGTTAAGTCATGTTGCTATTAATTAAATACTCTACCAAAGGCCATTTAATTGATCACATTGTCATTTAACATCCACACACATAAATTACATCATATAAAATCCAAATGCATATATATACATATATCAAAAAGTGTTTTGGTACATATTATCATAGTATACAGTGTCACTGAGAACTATGATTACAAGATCCCTCGAGATCTACTAATCAAGTTGCATCAATAGTGGGATGTCAGAAGACAGTCGTGCGTGATTGTGATCTGCTAAATTTGAGCGTGAACTCCATCCCCTCCATCCGCGTGAGTGTCAACCGATGCTCACCTTCTATCTGGTCCCTCTCTACCTATAATCATGCCACCTCTCTCTACAATCTCTCCACCTTTGTTAGAGGTTGTGATGGTTGTGCCTGTGGTGCAGCCCTCACTCAGTGGATTTTCCTCCCCAGGCCCTCATAGGCTACCCATAATCTCACAAAAGGTCTCAAGGTATCTAGCTCTCGCTCCATGATCGGTGGGGGCATGTAATCAATATCCATCTCCTCTTCGTCGAACATCATTTGCACTATCTTTATGCCTTCCTGATGTAGAAACTCCCATGAACCCTTTGTAGGCCCTACAAAATCAAACTAAAATTTCATCAGTAACACATCATGGTATATATATATGCATTAAATCATACATCAACATATAAAAATTAAATATCATCATCTATATCTCTGGTGGAATGTGGAATGTCCACCTCATCCTATGTAGGGGGCATGGATGAAATTCTCGCCTCCCCTCAGCTATGAGTGTTGGCATCTATTGTTGCTATTGTCTGGGATCTAGTCATATATATAGGTGAGACCTCTCCCTGCTCATATCGTTCCCTGGCTACTGCATCATCATCATCACTCAAGGGTGGCTCCTCTACTCTCTCCTCCTCATTCTCCTCATCTTGATCCTCATCCTCCTCCTCTCCCTCCTACCCATCATAATCTGGGTCTACCCCCTCATCATAATCCTCATCAATAATATCAGTGAATATGTCAACAGCCCTGTACCGTGTCTCCTCATCTCTGTACTCTCTCTCTCTCCGCCCCCTCATCTGGCATAGGCTCTGCCTCTCCCACTAGCTCATCCATCAGGAATACTGGCTCTAGTCACGATACTTTCCACCACTCCTCATGGTCCCATATGGCCCCAACATCATCTACATCATCCACAGGTGGTTGATCATGATCTGAAGAGTTTGGGTCACTCTCGATGACATCATCAAGTGTGAACTATATTGTATCCCCTTGCCTTTGAGCACTCCGAACAGACCTCATGAATGATCGGACCGTGGTTGCAGTAGTGTTTGTACCTATCCAAACTACCTCGTAACCCGATCATAGCAGAATGGTCGCACTATGTTTTTGTGTCTTCCTACTAGGAACCTACTCATCTATAACCTCCTTGGCTATCTGGTATGATTTTTCCACTGAAGCACTAGCTGGTATGGCCTCCACAAGATATCATCCTCATCCAGTCGGTCGAATCTCACCCTCCAAAAGTGCAGATCACCGTACTGCCATAGTCATCGTAATGGATAGCCGAATGCTCATGGATAGCCCATTGTTGTTGGATATGGGAAGCCAACTGGTCATGTACATGTGATATGCTCTAAGCACCATACTATCAAGCTCCTAGAATAGAAACCGACCAAGGTCATAGTACAAGTGTGCTAGAGTGCATCATCCCCATGCATAAATAGTCTGATGCTCTGCCATCCCCCATACTAGATGTACCAGACCACCCTCCAAATGTGTTGATCACCCATCCGGTAAGAGGACCAGTGCTACGGTGTGCATCATAATCTGCCTCACCACTGGCGCTCATGAGTAGAGTAACATCACTAGCTCAATCCGCCCTATGACTCTATCATCATGTACCAGACCCTTGAGTTAGTATTGCATGTCTGCCCACTACTCCCAAAAGGACCATCCCCTCTATAACTGCACCCTCTCCCCCCGAATAGGGACTCAAAGTATGTGATGGATGTTTGTTGTGCCTATAGCACACACATCCCATTCTGAACGAGAACCCTCTTTCTTTTAGCTTGTGTTGGGTCACCATTTTTCTCTACCTCGCTTTACGTGCCTCGATTTTGAATTCTATGTGGTTGAGGAGCTCTTGCAAAATCATTTTAAGCTAATCACACCTTGTCCCTCCCCCAAAATTTCCTAAGTCATTATTTGCACCAAACATCCTTTGGACAGTGTGGGTCCGCACCCGTGGGTCACCGTGTGTGAACTTCCCTTATGCTTTCGTCATTCCAAGCGGTGGATGTTTGGCATCCTCCTGCTCTATAGGACTTGAACTCCTGGCTGCCCTTTTGGGTCTTCATCATTTCGAATAGCAGTGACTTGACCATCATCCACATATCGGACTCCACCGACCTCGACGCCATCTAGAAATGATTGATCAACAAACCCAATAGCCCCCATACGAGCATTAATGGTTGGAATTAAATATGCTAAACCCTATATATACTCTAGTTGACCTATCATTTTAAACAAATTCTTTTTGCAGAGGAGTCTGAGCGTCATCTGCAACCATTATCGCACCCACACCTCGCATTCGTCACCCAACTTACATTCCACGTAGTGTTCATCAGTTTTCATTGCGGGATCATCAAGTAAGTTTGTTATTTCTTTTGTGCCTCCTTTCATTCATGCCAAATGACCATGTAATCAAATGAATGCTTCAATTAAAATGCCAAATCTATTGAAGGGTCATCCTCCCTGTAAAACCCATGATTTAAAATGCCCTGAAAACCTTAATAATGATGATTTTATGACCCTCAGAACTCGGTAGCTCCGCCTCTGTTCAGCATTCCTATCCATCGGCCTTGACTCCCTTCTCAACCACCCTATTCTCAAATTGCAAACTACTTCAAGGGCAGTCGTGAACCTCAGTGGGTTCACCTCCACGGGGTGCCTCGCCAACCTTGCCACCAAAGTCTTTGAGGTCCCATCATATGGACATCAAGCGCGTCATCCACCAACTCCTGTGTACCTATCCTCACAAACCTTCGTTGGCCTTTTTCCCTTTTGGAAATGTCATTTCGAACAGCTGTCCTCTAGCATCGTTTCACTTGACAGAATTTGACTAAGTGATTAAATAATGGAGAACTTAAAGCTAAAACTATTTGTCCATCCGCCTTGTCAGGCCCGACTATGCGAGTATCCATTGGATCATTGTCGTTTTTTGCCACCATTTTGAATGTTCATTTCGGCTCACCTTTTCGACCTGTGAGTGTCGCACGACTCTTCTTCGTTCAAAGATTGATAAACAACTCAGCATAGGAGTCAACTGTTTCCATATGCGGTTTCGTTGACACGGACTTCCGCCCGCTCCAAGTGGTTTTCCTCCTGCCAATCCAAATAGCCATCCAATACCATCTTCTCGACTGTTAGACTCTTCCTCTCAAAGTGTTGTCAAAAGTGTAAAGTGCCCAAAAGACAACGAAATCTTACATTTGCAGGTGAAGTCTTGCGGACTGCCGCAGGTAGGATTCCATCTTTCCTTCGCCATTTTGAATGGCCTCCAACCTGCGTCCTCTCGTGTTGTGGATCTCGCACATCCATTTTTCAGTGAGTGAAAGTTGAATCAAAGTAAACAAAGACAAACGTCCATCATCCTCCGCTGGCCCAATGCTCTGGGACTCCATGTGCAGGCTGTCGCACCCATTTCGCCATTCCAAATGATAAAGTCTTGGCATCTTCCTACCTCTCTTGGCTCGCTATCCCAGACATCCTTCACCTCCACAGATCCCACGTGGTGGAGCTCTGACCTGCCAGTATTGTTTCAGTGGTAGACACAAATAGCTACTGACCCAGGGAAGTCCACACCCCTGGGCCAACATTGCGCAATTTCCCTTAAACAAAAGGTGAAAGTGACATTTAAGAGGACTTCATGAACTATTTGATCTAACACTTTTTTGCAGGGTGTTGCTAGCATTCCTTGTATTTCATGGTTGTATCATTTACTCCCTCCTTTGATTGTAGGATATATGGAACTGGTTGTTGGAACCTCAGGGGTAGCTGTGGGAAAATACAAGGGAAAGAAAATTGTGAAGGCTCCTCGAGGCAAGGAGGAGAAGGATCAAATGAAGTATAAGTTCCAGGAGGTGCCCGTTAACTCCAAAGTCCTCACTGACTGGAAAGACATTACTGATACAAACTTGGGGCATATTGGTCTCGGTGAGCTTAAGCAAAGGGTGAGGGTAAATCCAAATACAGAGCGCTATGAAAATCAAAGCAAGTGGGTTGGCCAAGGCTGCAGGATTCCCACTAGCACTCATCACCCCCAAGCTTGTAATGGCTTGCAGAGAGGCCTACCAAGTAGAAACTAGAACCATTTTGGATAAGGAAGGAAACATATTGGCTTATTTGTCCACCAAGTCTATTGGGCACACCTTCCACATCCTCATAGTTAGTAAAATGGAGCAAACTACCATAGAATATGGCAAAAAAATGTGGGATGAAGATCCCCTTAAGTGCTAGAAATTGATTAACCAACATTGGCTGAAAGATAAGAGGGGTAGTGCCAATAAGGTTCCCCAGGAATTATATCGCAGCAACTTCTTCAAGGATTACCATGATTTGGTGACCCTTCTGAGCAGGTTCATGGGTCTTTCGACCATTGCTTTCTTTCACGAATGGATGTTTTACTTCATCGAAGAAATCATCTAGGGAAAGACTACTTTTACTAAGAGGGAATGATGAGTGAGTGCCTACATGAGTAGTTCATGGCAGTAAAGAAGACCTCAAAATTCTATATGGTCCATCTTACTTTGTGTATTTTCTTTCCGACCATGTACAGTACAAGGGCCTATTTGTTGCACCAAATCCAGATCCGCAAATAGGGTTGGAAGTATATGAAAAGTACCCTCATCTTCAATATAGAAATTTCAAGAGGGAATACTGCAGAGTCAATGACGCCTTCATAGTCCATGTCATCAAGTTGCTTAGAGGTGATCTTGAGAAGCGAGTTTTACACAGTGCCAACGCCTTCATCTATCGATTTGGGTTCTTGTTTATTTAGTTTCCAAAGTTCACTTACATCCAAACCGAGGGATTCTCAAACAAGCCATACAAACTCCCCTGGTATCCCAATGACTAGATCATATTGCTTGAAGTCTCTAGGAAGCTACAAAGATCACATGCCCTTTTAAGTGATAAGCATAGAGCAGTAGTTCCCTATCCCCTTGTCTTTGGGCAAGGATAGTATGAACTCCATACTTCCCAATGCACAGAGAACTCTGACAAAGAGCTCAGTGAGTAAAATTTGAAGTTTTACAATGCTCACCCATGGGTGGACCCATATGGAAAACTAAGGAAGATGGTGGGGGTAGAATATGCCCACTTCCATAAGGTCGAGGAATTCTAGGTGAACTACAAAGATGACAAGGAAGTTCGTATGCGGTAGTATAAGTGCATGACGGCTTACTTCGTCAAAATGGTGAAGCTATTTCCTATGCCAGAGCAAATGGTGGAGGAGGAAAGCACAATAATAGACCCAAGATATAATGCTATTGCCAACCTGCCATTACCAATAATAGATTGGAATGAAGAAGAGGTCAATGACCTAGATGCTATCACTGGGCCTGTTGAGTCAAGAACTAAGCAATGGATTGACGGGAAAGTTTCCCAATTAAAGCAACAAGGTGTAGAACTTACGTTCGTTCAGCCCGAACATCCACATAAGGGTGAAACTGATAGTGTAACTGCTGAGGAAACCTCGACAGGAGAGACCTCATCATCTCCCCTTGTCACCAGATCAAATAAAATAAAGGATATTGTTAAAGAACAACCTAAGTCAAAAGGGTCTCTAGTTAAGACTGCAAAGGCCAGAGCTTCTAAGAGGCCAAAAAGATTGGGTGGTCTCATGGGAATGCCCACCATATAGGAGGATCCTTTTCACAAAGGAGAAGAGAAACCAAAATCCCCACCTACTACATCTGTTGTCATAGCATTAGTTGTTGTTGTCACCACACCACTTACCCCACATGCAACAATTGTCTCTTCTCCGCCCGTGGTGGACATTTTTGTCCACCTTGCCTCCACCCCTCCTATCTCATAAGTCATAACTATGGAATCTTCCTCGGCCACTACCTCCCCACTTTCCTCATCCTCCATGTCTCCATCATTTTCTCTTCCAACTACCACTGCAACAACCAAAATGCATGTTCTTACGCTCCCATAGTCCTTTACGAATATATGTAGAATATGCCATCAGAACTCTCTGGGATGTTTGTGAATTTGACAATGCAGGTTGCAATTGCCCAAGCGATAACCGGTCTCCCAGTTCCTCCTCCTCCTACCAAGTCGCCTTCAATGGAGGCCACCATGCAAATTTCTGAGGAGTTGGATAGACAACAGAGGGAGGAAGCTAAGAGGTTGGAAGAGGAGGCAGGCGACTATCACTAACATCATATCTTTTAGTGTCAAGTAATTGATGAGGTCATCTATGAATCCTCTGGTGATGATGATGAGGATTCAAATGCAAAGTTTATTGGAGAGACCTTTGATCCTGATCTCGATGAGGAGCTACCTCAGCAGCTCAAGGAAATTGAAGAGAAAGAGGCAAAAATACAGCCTATCATTGAAGGGAGGGTTGCTAACACAGAGGTGGAGGCCACTAAGTCTCCAATCGGGGAGCATGATCAAAGCCCCAAATCCATTGAGGAGATGCCCCTTCATAATGAACAAGAAGAGAAAGAAGAAGGTAAACTTGAAGGGGAAATCAAAATCGGGGAATACCAAGGGTTGGAACATCACAAGGGGAAGGAACATGAAGATGAAGAAGATAGCCCCCAAAGGCATGAGGCTACTGATTCCCCAAAGGTAACAATTGTGATACAAGGTTCAGATGAAGAAGAAGGGGAAAGGCTGCAAAAGGATATCTCGAGCGATAAAGCATCACAAATACAACAAACCCATGAAGAGGAGGGTGGCCATGAGTCACCTAGGGGAGAAGCTCAAATGCTCGAGTGGCTTGGGAAACACTTAGAGAAGAAAATCCCAGCCCCAACAAACCCTAAAGCAAGATTGGAGGCCATCCTAGCTCATGCATAGATTAGCACTAAGAAAAGAAGAAGCCAAAAGTCAGATCTCGACTGACCATGGACACCTCAGGGTCAAGGACCGTGAAAATTTCCACCCCCATAGTGGGTAAGGAGGGGGTTAGTTACAATATTTCCACTATTGACTTGGGGATAGCCACCTGAGAGCAGAAGACCGACCACCTCCAAGGGTCTGTAGCCACCATAGTGCAACAAATGAACAAGGATAGGACCACCAAAGATGAGTTGAAGCCACAAGTGGTTGATTTGACAACATACATCCAACAATGGTCTTCAACTGATGAACTCACCACAACATCCATAGCTACCCCGTTGTTTCTCTCAGAGGAACATATTAATAAGATAGAGAAAAGGAAGAATTGGACGGAGGCCATAGAAGACTAGCTTCAGTAGGTTCTTTACAATGGAAATATGAGCATTGGACGTGTTTTTAGGACAACAAAAAGATTTATGGATGTGCGGAAATATCTCAAAGACATAAAGAAGACTTGCACTGATTTTCCAAAAATATATAGGATCACATATCCTAAGATTGAGGAAATCCTCAAGTTTCTTGAAAGAATAGTAAAGAAAGAACTTCCAATGGTCGAGAAAGATCTCTGGCTCATGGAAAATTGGAAGTTGGGCCTAGACCACAGAAAGGAGATACTGGAGCAGGTGCTTCATGAGATGGAGCACGATCTGGACTGGGTAAAGGAAATTATAGGGGTATGTGACGAATACCTAAAGCTATTGACAAATTATGATATACCTACTGTTGAATTGGATCCAAAGAAGGTGAGGCCCCATTTTCACAAGAAAATGGAAAATGGAACTGCTAGTGAGCTTGCGACATATTTTATGGGTTTTTTTTCTCATGCCTTCGCTCATTCTGAGCAGATAGTGCAAAATGTGGCCAAGTATGATGGAGATTGGCAAACCATCACCTGCAAATCCAAAAAGTTGAACTTTCAAATGCTTCAATCTGATATTTCAGAGTAGGATAAGCTCCAGCAATAATCCTGAAGTTCATAGAATACGCTACCATCAAGAAAAGCGAGGGAAAGTTGGTCATCGAAGATGAGTTCCTCTCTATATAGCTACAAAAAAAGTAAAACAACAATCTACTAAAGACAAAAGAGCTACAATGCTATCACTAGAGGACAAAATGGGGAAAGGATAAGGAATGTAATTTTAAATTTTGAAATATTTGGGGGTAGGTGAAACCCTAATCTAAAGTGAATTTTGGCCACACAATGCAAATTAATCTTGGCCACATGTTTTTTTTTGGAAAACTATAATTAGGGGTCTCCTCCTATCATTTTAGGAGAGTTGAGTTGTTGTAAAGGCATGTTGCAGAAATACCAATAGAAGTTCATTGGATTTTGGTGGATTCTTGTGTTTCTCTTGCATGTTGCATGGTTCATCTCCCATAGTTAATTTATTCAGAAATATTTACTTTGTTGTTTTAGTTTTTTTAGTTTGATTTCATAGAGTAGTTAATGTTGTTCAATGGTTATCAAGTTTTTTGTTGTGTTGATGCCTTTCTTGTCCATACTTTTGGTTGTTTATTGATGGTGGATAGTTGTGTAAAGTTAATTTGGGCATAAATTTGAAGCTACTCCCAAATTCTATTCTTTTTTTATGCATGTTTATGGTGGATGAATGGTTGAATATTTGTAGTCCTTAGAAGCTTGCAAAAATTTCATGATACTGTGCACAAATTTGGTTAAGTGAAATTATGTTTTGAGGAAGTTTTCCACAATAGAACCCTCCATGATCATTGTTCATTGCTAGTTGCAGATCTAGGAAACTATTCCCTTCCTTGCCTCTTTTCTCTTTTCTTTTAATAAACAGCTTATGCTAAGGTTCATTGCACATTGTAAAGCCAAATCTCAAGACAAAATAGGAGTTCAAGATTGTTGTTCGAACCTACAACAAAATGCACATTAACTTCCCACTTCAAGAACTTTGTTCCAAGATCTAGCTTCCTTCTAGCCTAACTTCCATAAGTCTTCCATGTGATTACCAGCAAAATCACATCAAATACCAACTGAAAAATTCCATGCATGTCATGACCTGACACCCGAGAGACCTTGGGGTGATTTTCAGCAAGTTGTTGGAGATTGTCTTTCAAAAGAGGTGATGCACCTATGCATTACCTATGTTGAAAAAGTGATAAAAAACCCATCAACAACATCCTCTAACGTGATGGTCATCTTGCATGTCGATAGGTGAAAGGTGCATGTATCGGCATTCCACCTCTCACATAAATCCATCAGCATAGCATCATGATATCTCATAGGAGGCATGAGATATGCCCAATAGATCCCCACCACCTAAAGATTCTTTGTCTCCACTACTGATAGAGCTGGAGCCAAGTCTCTCAGGAAACTCAACTGTCTACCACCTATTCGCTGATGAGAATGAGTGGGTACCTATACAAATCATCAAAATATGCTACCTAAATCATCTAATCTCTTCAATTTTACTCTAATTCATCATGCAAGTGTGCTAATGTTGTTCTAGTGTGATTTTCCTATGGCCCTAGACACTTTAGAACCCTTTTGGGACACTTCGCAAAGAAACAAGACACTTTGCCAAGAAAAGGGACACTTTGCGAACTTTTTTTCTAGGATCCTAATCTAATCTAAATATGCATTAAATTCATTCCATAATTGAAAAATCACAAAGAAAAGGCTCCAGAATCAACTGACCTCATGTTGACGATTGTCGCTCGCCACCTGATCCCGCAGCACGTCCAATCTCGCAAGGGTGAAATCATTGTGCTCGGCATCCTCTCGCTCTCTTCTCGCCACTCTTCAATGCTAAAAAAGGTAAATGATAAATTAAGTGCATGTTTACTCTATTTTCATTTCTTTTTACTAACTCATTTTTACACATATGTGCACAATCGTACCTTTTTACTTTGTTAGCCTTTTAGTGTGCTTTTGCATTCAAACCACCATAGTGGGTGCTAGTGAGCTCCATTTTTTATGTCATTTGTTGCGTCCAAATCGTGTTTCCATGCCCTACATCATCACTCACCTATCATTATGAGGCATGGTACTTGGAAATTCCCTCTGATATGCATGTCCTCATTCAACGTGGTTAGATTGCTACCTTGATTCCACCTCCGTAAAGCAAGCGGAATTAGATAGGAGTATTTGATCTCTAGGGATTAGATAAGAGTATTTCTAGGACTTCTAAAAAAATTTTGTTGCAGGATGTGGTTCCTAACATTATGGTTTTACATGTAACTACACCAGGGACTTCATTCTCCTTTTATCAAAATAAGGTGCATTGTTTGTTTAGAGTCCTTTAGCTTACATATTGTTGTGCACTTTTTACACACACGTCCCACTGAAAGCAAGGACCCTCTTTCTTTCTCTTTTTGCTTTCATTCTTGGTCTTTTGGCTCTTTGGTTTATGAGGATTCACTTGCTTCAGGATGTGCTTGGATGTTTATCTTGCTTGTGTTGATGGTTACCCTATGATATATATTGAAAACCTTAGGTTTTGGACTCATTTCGGGTTTTTCACTACTCTCGGGAAAATCCACTCCTACGGAATTCCCCGGTTTCCTTGAAAACCCGGTGATGGCTTCTTTTCACTGTGATCCAGAGATTTTGGTCATTTGTGGAATTTCATCGAGACCGGATTTCTGCGAGGGTCTTTTTCCTTATCAAATTCCTGGGTTTTGGTTTGACCCGTCTTGTTGACTGCATTAATGCTCAATTGTATGATTATGTGGTGGGTATTAATTCGTTTCTTTTGGTATTTTTATGCCACTTGGAGTTTTATCACTTGCTTTCTATTGGTCTAGAGTGCTTGATTCTGGGTGTTGTTGTTGGATTGTGCATTTGGGATTGAGTTCGATTGTTGTGGTTGGGTTTTCTAGAAGCCATTTGCACTTTTCTCAGACTTTAAGGTTTCTTGCCAACTTTAGTTGTTTCGACTTTCTTTGTCCTCATGGTATATACATGATGCTTTCTCTCTTTTAATGAATGAATTGAATTACTTCATGATTTGTGCGTATGTGTTGTGAGTCATAGTATTGATATGGTCCGGTTTGGCAATTGATGCTTGGGTTTCTGGTTTTCGTTTAGTGCCCCTTCATGTGGTTTGTGCTGCCCTGCTTTTGATTATTGAATGCACGTGCTTCTTTACTATTTTGGGTGTGCTTGGGGTTTGAGTTCCTGCATGTTTGGGCGTTGACTATCTTGAAGTTGGGGTTATCCCATTATGTTTGAGTGTCGATCCCAAGTGAGTTTATGAGCTTGTCTTTTGATTTCATCATGCGGTAGCTTGATGGTATGGCCATAGCGAACCTTCTATAAACCTTGCGAACAAACGAGTTGAGTCCAAGCTTATCTTGCGCACTCATGGCATAATTTTAGGGTTTCATGCCTAGGGCATCACCAGTCCCTCTCGATTTACCTTAGGGTGAGTTTCAAATTAAAGGGTGATCTGTGGGAGGTTCAAATCGAGCTGGTTTCAAGCTCCATATCCTCAAATTTGTGATCATTCAATCAATTTGAGTGAGGTCGAGAGAAAATGTGGATATTCAAGTTTTCAAAATCTTCACAGAATTTCTTATCTGCCAGAATTCCCTGACTTTCCGTTTTCTCTTGGTTTTCCCGAAATGTGCAGTGATCCGAATTTCTGCCTGCCTCATGGATTTCCTCTACCTCTGGATTTCTCCGGTTTGTTCGTCGCCTTGTCAAATTCATGAAACTGGGCTTAAATTGTGAGAATTACATTAGCTTCATTGGAATCTGTGCCTTCAGGATTTTTCTGAAAGTTCTTGGTTCCTTCGTTTTCCCATAATTTCTAAGCTGTTGCTATTTTCGTAGATTTCCGTCTAAGGCAGGTTTTCCTGAAGTTTTGCTGAAAATAGAGAATTGAAGGATTGCATGAAAGTTTTCTTAATGATTATGCATTTGGTGATTGACTTGGACTTATTTTAAGATGTATCATGTTGTTTCTTGGTTAATGACAATTGATCAAATGATTTTTGGATGTTGTTGTGCATATTTCGCTAAAATCCACTTGGTTGGCAATTTCTCAAAATTCCTCTCTGGCTTGGAGTCCGCGGGAGGGCTGGAAACCCAAACTTTGAGATGGTTAATTTTTTATGGGGTTTTCGAGCATTTTGCTTATCATGGGACTTGTATTGAAGATGAATTTGTCATTTGTGATTAATTAACTTGTGTTCCATGTGATCTTTATTATGGTTTCTTTATCGAATGCAGACTAAGTTAGGTAAAGTAATGACAAGTGGAACAAACAGTAGAGTGATGGATCCAAGTGTGAAGGGGTCTTCCATTTTTAAGGCAGAAAGAATCAAGATGGATATCAAAAGCAGAATTCCAGAGAGCAAGTTGTCCTCCATCTAGTCGGGGATCACTGATACAAAATGTTGGATTGTGGAATTATGAAGAGTTCAAGACAAGGATGGTAGGACAGGACCTTCCTCTGCTGGCCAAAAGGACATTGGAATTAGGATTGGCGCATGTAGCTGGATTTCCTCCTACAGTGCAATGTTATGAACTGGTGCTTGAATGTGCACGACACTATGACAAAGGTACACAGAGGATAGTTGGTCCCCAAGGGAGAATTTTGGAAAATCTAAATCTTGTGTCTATAGCCTAGACCTTTGACATGCCTGACAGGTCTCATGTGGTGGATTTTGACATGGATGTGGCAAAGAAGTTCTATAAGGAAGATACCATCAAATCCCAATAGGTCATTAATTCTTGGTTGGAAAAACGTAAGTCCCACTTCTCCAAGTGGCCCAAGCAGTTGGTCAGACTTAAATTCAGGAAGGAATACTATGATGTTATCACACTTCTCAGTAGGGTGGTAGGGTTGAAGAGTGCAGGAATGTTCAAAAATTGGATGTTCCATGTCATTGCTAGGATGGAATAGGGTATAGACTACCATTGGGTAGGTATAATAAGTGCCATGATTCATGAACATATGTGTAATTTCCTACAGACTAAGAGTTTCACAATGACTTCTTACATGTTCTATGCTTTAGCTATGTTCCACCCATACAAGGGATTGAGCACAAAAGGTGTGTTTGCACAAGATTTAATTTATGAAGTTTACCCACAACTACACCTGGGTAACTTGAGCTACAAAAGGGTGAATGATGCATTCACCATGTACATCAGTAGGTTGCTCCAAAGTGCAGAGCATGTCTGGATCTTAGACAATACCAAGGAGTTAATTGAGAGTTTTGGAGCTTGGTTTATCCAGTTCCCCACCTTTTCATACATAAGAATTGATGGTTGTTAGAGGGCTCCATACAGACTCCCTAGGTACCCTATGGATCATGTTGTACTCCTGGAGGTCACAACACAGATATGTGACTTTGATGTAATTGTGAAGAGGGAGAAACACAAGATCGGGTTTGGTGGTGATTTTCCTTTGAGGATAGGCAGTGATGAAGCTTGCCCTTCGATTAACTCAGCCCATGCTTCTAATGAGGAGATGAGTACCTTGGGTCTTCCTTTACACTCCAAGAGGTCTAGGTTTGACATAACTGGTGAAGCACAGAAGAAGGCTAGCATAGAATACAGTCACAAGGATGACATAGAAGACTATTGGGCCAACATTAGTGATGAGTTTGAGGTCAAAAAGAAGAAGTTCTCTAGGTTACCAATCAACTTGGTATGGTTATACAACATAAGGGTTGTTCCTGATCAGGTTGAGGAGGATGGGAATTTGATTCAAGGTCATAACTTTGAGGTTGTGAAGGATAAGCCAGTTGGAGAGGTTGATTGGCTAGAGGAAGAGAAGACAAAGTTGGAACAAGTCATGATTCTAGTAATCAAGTATACCAAGCTATGGCTCAACCATAAGATGTTGGAGTTGGAGAGTGAGGGTGTGCAATTCACCTATGATCTTATGGGAGACTTGGAATCTCACTCTACTATCGAGGAATCACCCGAATAGGACCCCAAATGAAAAATGAAAGTGGGCTCTCCTTTCAAGATCAAACTTAAAGATGTTCAGGAGGAGGTAGGAGAAGCAGGGAAACAAAGGAAGCCTATAGCCAAGAAAAGGAAGCATGTATCAAGGAGAAAGAAGGTTGAAAGAGCTAAAGGAGAAAAGGAAGAGGCTAGTGTCCCCTCACCTAAAAGGAGGAGGATTGTGAGGTTGCCACAAAAGAAGAAGGGAACTTCTAAAGAAGATGAAGAGGGTGACACACCTGTAGTAGACGTAGAGAGCTTGAGGGAAAAGACACAAGTATATACCAGGAGATCAAGGACTCCTTCTCCCAAGGATGTTGCACTGAAAGGAAACGTTCCCATGACTACTCCTATCACTGAGCATGAAGACATCCCTCCTCTTCATGAGACTGGCAATGTGCCAGATGAACCAAAATATGTTGAAGATCCCCAAGACCATGGAGAGGAGGAATTCCAAGAGGGTGATCTCTACAATGCTGAGGCGGAAATAGATAAGGTTTTGCAGTCTCCTCTGGTGGCTTGTGAGGATTTACGTACAAGAGGTGAAGAGGATAGACCTCTTTCGAGAGAAGAGATGCCAACTAAGACTCCTTCACCAGTGCATGAGAGGGAGGAGCATAGTAAGGAAAAAGAGGATTCGATTAGGGAGATCCCTGAGGAGCCAAGTATGGAAGAAAATGTGCCCAAAGTTCTATAGGAAGAAGATGGACAAAGAAAAGTACAATCAGAATCTACTATTCTGGGTTGGTTGGATAAAGAATTAAAGAGAAAATAAATTGTGGTGGATGATACTCCTCCTAATTGGGATGAACTACTGGCAAACATTGGAAAAGTGAAGACAAAGAAGAAGGCCAGAATCATTTCTAGGATTGAAAGAGATGATGCAAATAACAGGGTAGTCCACATTGCTACTCCTACTCCTGACAAGGATAGGGATGATGTGACTAGAAAGGATTATAGTGTGCAGACTATCAACCTAGGGCATGCTTCCATGGAGCAAGACATTCAAGAATATAAAGGCTCCAGTGTTGTAATCCTTGGCCGATGAAGGAAGGAGGTGCAGATTAGGTTAGAGTTGGAGAAATAAAATGATAAAATTAAGAGATATTTGCAAGAGTTGATGAAACCCTTGCAATCCATCGGTTCTTCCTCATTTGTTACAGGCTTCCTACCTCAAGAAACAATATCAAAATTGGAAAGAATGAAAAACACCACACATGCTACAGTCGGCTGGTTACAAGGGGTGCAAACCAAGGGAGATGATGCTATCAAAGACATCCTTTCAACTGGAGGAGATGCAATGAGGTTGTTGGATTGGCTAAGGAATGTGTTGGCTCGGGATAAGGAAGATGTAGATCTCTTGTTGCAAAATACAAAGGCCATCATGAAATACATTGAAGATAAATTGATAAATGATAGAATTCTTCCTTCCTCAAGAACCACAGAGCCTTGGGAATGGTTTGAAATTTTGCAGATAAGGAAAAAGGCTTTGAAGAAGATATATAAACAAGGAAGGCAAATTGAAGACACCTTGACTCAAATCTACAATAATTGTATTTCCCTTTTATTTTATTTTTTGATGAATAGGTAGATATCTATATTAATATAAAGATAAAATTATAAATTCACAAAAAAAGGAGCAGGTGGTATGAAGGCACACCTCGAAAGTCACATGTGTAGAGCCCAAAAAAGCCAAAAAAAGCGATCACATGGGCCTAGCCCAGAAGTCTAAGAGCAAGAAATAAAAAAAATTAAGCGGCCAGAGCAGTGCCAGTAGAGCCTAGGGGATCCATGTCATCCAAATTTTTCCCCCATACATCAGCAGGGTTTGGAGTGATGTCAGGAGGAGCACCCCAACCATCATCTTCTTTATCTTTATCTTTTTCCTCACGTTGAGGCGAGATTGCAAGAGCTAGTCGTGGAAAACTTTTACCACTGGTAGGCCAGCTAGAGCCAGAAGCAGGCGGATCATCAGAGGGCCACCCAGAACCTCCACCACCACTCCCAGTAGCACCACTAGAGTGCAGCCCCAACCAAGATGCGGCGGAGGACAACGAGCCCACTTGGGAGGCCGGAAATCCTGTCGAACAGGAGGATGGGAGTGAGGACGCGCAGAATCACTCCACTTCCGGCCCCGAGAGGGCGACCAATCGCGGGAGGAGGAGGGCGAATTAGGAATCTGAGCCATAGTACAAGGGGCATTGCCCCAATGACCCAGGAGGACCTGCAGGTGAGCCACCTCTAGTGCAACCTTGTTGGCTTGCACCTGAATCTGTAGGAGAACATTAGAACAAATAACTGCTTTAGCATAAAAAGACACATTAGCATCTAAATGAGAATGAGAAAATATACAAGCATTTCTGTCTTTCCAGATATTGAAGAGGATTTCCACCTTGAAAGTGTGCCAAAGCTGGGTGAACTTAGTCGGGGTTCCAGGCAGGTCCCGCAACAGAACCATATGCCAAGAGAAGGGTTTCGGTCAAAAAGGCCGAAAGAAATCATGAATCCAAGTCCAAAGTTGTTGAGTTCTAAGAGAAAACCAAAAAAGATGCTTAAAGCTTTCAGATTGCCCACAAAAAGGGTAGCGAGGGTCAAGAACCCCCATATGAACAAGTCGAGAGCCCACAGACAAGCCTTGGAAAAGAATACACCAAGAAAAGTGGGTCAGTTTCGGATTAACAATTGTAGACCAAGTGGCATCAAACCTCTTACACCAATTATAAGCAGAGGAATTAAGAAGCCACCTATGGTTCAAAGAATTGATCATAGGAAAATGGGGTGAAAGCCACCTGTAACCAAGTCATGGCTTGTAGCTCCTGAGAGAAGTGTCTAGAAACCATTTCCAGTCTTTTCACCAAGGTTTGTGCCCATGAATGCCAACTTTGTGAAGCATGTCCACTAGAACAATGCTCACCAGCCCATCAAAAGTAGGACGGTCTTGGTTTTGAAGACTGTACTAGGCTTTAAAAGCATCCCACTGCAAGAGATGCATAGTGGGCCAATGAAAGAGTTGGTACAATGTTTGAATACCTTTCCTATGAAATTTGAGGGCCTTGAGCCAAGGCGACTTGGCCAGGGGTTGACCATTTTGAGTCAGAAGGGGAGACCACCATAAGTTATGTTGGTTGATGGAAATTCCATCACGAAATCCAACCCCGGCCCAACGGAGCAATGGCTTAACAGTTTCCCAAGAGCACTAGATGCTCTTGGCCACAAAGGATCCAATAATTAGCACCGGCTCCTACATAACCAGGAGGGTTTGGAGACTAATTCCTTTTCAAGTGGGCTTGTGAACAGGAAAACTAGACTGAATACAATGCCTGAGGAGAATTTTCCAGGCTTCATCTCCAATGAGAGCCCGGATAATCCATTTGACATAGAGATCAGTCCATTGTCGTTGAGTGGAGAGAAACCCAAGCCCTCCAAAGTCCTTGGGGAGACAACATTATTCCCAAGCGACCCGATGAAAACCCTTGTGGGTAGCTGAGGAGGCCCATAAAAAATCTCGAAGCAATTTCTCAAGCCTACTATAGGCAGCTTTAGAAGGAGCCCAATAGGAGGAATAGTAGACATGAGTGGCTACCAAAATTTTAGAGCAAACCTGGAATTTTCCAGCCAACGAAAGAGGCTTAGTAATCCAATAGGCCAGCTTCTGCTCAACCTTGGAGAGCATGGCTTGCCAAAGCTCCCGAGGGGAAGCTTGAAAGGCGAAGGGGATGCCTAGAAACCAAAAGATTTCTCCCTACCCAATTCACTTCCAGTTGTAAGTTTGGAGCCATGTAGGAGTAGGGAGCACCAATTGTCTATAGCATAAGGTCTTGTGCCATTGAATGGTAGAACCGGAGGCAAGGAAAAAGGTATTAAGACAATCAAGGGTAGCAGTGATGGAAGCTTCATCCTCCAAGAGAGTGAGAAAAGAATCATCTGCAAAGTGGTCATTGACAAGCTGCTCTTGGGAGTTTGAGAGAGAGATCCCTTTAACACGTTGTTGAGACACAGCATGGGCCAGAAGATATCCAAAGCCTTCAACAGCCAGAACATACAAAGCAGGGGCAAGAGGGCACCCCTCGTGAATGGAATGAAAAAGACAAAAAGCAAAATATTGGCGGCCATTGATGGTAATGCAAGTTGAGGCATTAGAAAAAAGCATACGAACAAACCGTAAAAAGTTAGGTCCAAATCCAAAGGCTTGCAACATCGCAAGAATGAAAGGCCATTCAATGTAGTCATATGCTTTGAAAAAATCAATTTTAATGAACACTGCTTTCTGGTTCGACCATCGGGCCCACTCCATGCCTTCCCAAATAGAAATAATGTTATCTAGAATAAACCTGGATTTGATGAAACCAGTCTGCTCAGGATGCACAACCTAAGGCAAGAGGTGGAAAATTTTCAAAGCCAGGGCTTTGGCAATGATTTTGTAGGAAAATTTGAGAAGCATGATAGGCCTCTAGTTGCAAATGTCCTGTGGATCCCCAAGCTAAGGTATGAATTTAATATTGCCTTTATTTATTAAATTTCCTAGAGAGTTGGTTTGAAAGGCTTCAATATAAACATGATGCAAATCACTCCCAACATAGTCCCAAAGAGATTTGTAAAATTCACAAGGAAAGCCATCAATCCCTAGAGCCTTATCATCGGCCATAGAGGAAACGGCTTCCTTGAGATCATCAATTGTTAATAATTGATCACAATAATTGATCTGAGTCGAAGAAAGCCTATGTAGCACCACAGCAAGGCAGTCCTGAAAGGCTTGCTAGCGCGCAGGTGTGGGGTCCTGAGCAGTGAAAACCTATTCATAGTGACGCATAAAGGCCTGGAGAATGTCCAGTAGCTCAAAGAGCACCTAGTTACCATCTTTGATTACTTTGATGCTTGGGGATGAGTGCCTGGCATGAAGGACCAAAAAAAACTCTTTGGAGGCATGATCACCAATTTTGAGCCAATGGAGCCGCGCTTTGATTTGAGCGCCTCTGGCAGAATAATTATCAGCCACTTGCTTTTGTTATCTTAAATCCGCCACGCTAACCTGATGTGATGGGGAGAAAGGACTGGCTGCCAAAGCCTCCATAGCAATACGCAAGTCGGCAG
Source organism: Sequoiadendron giganteum (assembly GCA_007115665.2). Classification (NCBI taxonomy): domain Eukaryota; kingdom Viridiplantae; phylum Streptophyta; class Pinopsida; order Cupressales; family Cupressaceae; genus Sequoiadendron; species Sequoiadendron giganteum. The sequence continues at coordinate 86,204,700 of CM021107.1, forward strand.
TGGTGGCCTCATAAGATCGTCGATGAAAGATAGCCAACTAGCGCCCATAAATGCGCAAGAAACATGTAGTACGAGTGATGGCATCATTCCACCAAGCAATCCAGCCTATATGGCTAGGTGGCCTGCACTCCAAATTCCACACCCTATGAATGTGGGCCAGGGTGGGCTTGTGACAAAGCAAAGACGTGTTCAAAAAGAATTGGGTCTTACACGTGCGAGGCTGACGAGACGCCCACTCAATACGAAAAATGAATTGGGAAGTGATCAGAAAGAGTCACATCCACTAACGGCTTAATTGGAAAGGTAGAGCTAGTAAAGAAACAAAAATATTGAGCTGAGATCATGGCATGATCAAGGCATTTAAAGAATCTGTTAGAACCAACCCTGTAGTTGCACCAAGTGTACCTGAGAGAATGAGAATGGCAGCAGCCCATATTGGGATCAAAAAGCCTCAATTTATTGCGCATGTAAAACCATGCCTCCCTTTCACCCACAGCCCAATGGAAAGGCAAAGTGCCATTCTTGTCATACGCCATCTCCACCATGTTAAAATATTTGCAGAGCAACTAGGTGGCAACTGGCAAAGAGTTAGCAATCCAGCGCCAAAGTAGCCAGCACTCCACGACATCATTAGAGGCATAAACATTAATAATCCCAAAGGAATGATTCTCAATATTGAGAAGAACCCAGAATACCCACTAGGAGGGGTCAACCCCATGGTCTACCACGCAAGAATGCAATCGTGGGGCCAAAAGAGTGGCAGCTCCACCACGAACAACCTCATGCGAACTGCAAAACATAGTACTGACTGGCCAAATAGAGTGACAAGCCGAAGCGAGCAAAAAACCTATAATTTTAACTTCCTGGAGACAAAGCACTTCAATCCCTGGGTATTTCTACAAATTATTCCTAACATAATACTTCCTGGAGAGGTCAATTAGACCTCGGACATTCCATGAAACAAAATTCATGGATGAAAATCTTCCATACTTGCAAAATCTAGGTCCTCTTCACACAGGGAAGAGAAGCTATTCTTCAAAAACTCTTTTGGAACGAAACCAATTTGTATAGGAGGAGAAAACCTCTATTTTTTAGGCACATATTCTCCTTCTTTTGGTGGAGGAGATGGGTTGCGAGACCGCCATTGAGTTCCCATTGTGGAAGAAAAAGACAGTTGAGCACACAAGACAGCCACAGGCTGAGGCGCGGTCTTTGACCTGGGTTGTACAACAATAGAAGTGGCTCCTGAGGGAGCTTTTGTCCCCTTCTCTGAAGGGTTTGAAACCATTTTGGTTGATTCAAGGGCCTTGGGAGCTGACCCAGAACCAGATGACTTATTTTTTTGGTTTGAAACCGTAGTCCATTTTGTTTCAGCCTTAGCAAAAGGCTCTGTCGGATGAGGCTTTTCAACATCCCATGACTGTGAAGATGTACGAGGAACTGTCAAAGGGCAGTCCTTGATCTTGTGGTCAGCTGACTGACACCGATAGAACATGTTGGGCAGATTGAAATATGTGACTTTCTGGGTGTGTCTAATAGCACCAATTTGAATGTCTACAGACTCTTTCAAATCCTTGGATAAATCAACTTCCACACAAACCCTCTTCTAAGGACAGGCTTGGAAGAACCTATCAGGATCAATACAAACAACCCTCCCCAAAGAGGAAGCAATATGGTTCAAGAAGGATATGCATGGAAGAGGTAACCCTAGAAACTCAATCCAGATCGAAACACGCATTTTGGTGTCTTTTGAGACAGCAAAATCCTGGGTCCAAGCCTGGAAAACCAATAAGGAGGACCGGACATACCAGGGTCCATGACCCAAAATAGCTTGGACATGACTGACTTCCGCAAAGCAGAATAGAAAAAAGCCTTTGGTCAGATTTTGGACCATATAAAGGCGAACCCCATGAGGGACCCAGGCCTTGCTGATCCAATCTTTCAGCACACTTTCAGGGGGAGTCCTCCCAACAAAATAATCCACAAGGGTATGTTGTTCGAGCCATTGGCATGCAAAATCAAAATCAGGTAAAGGTTAAACTACATCAACAAGGGCATCAAAATGCTTACCTCGTGAAAGACATTCGGAACAAATTTCTAAGGGCATTTGTTCAGTGGGGGAGCCATTAAACTGCGCCAATGAATCACTAACACTAGCATGAATTGATGGGTTAGTACTAGTTGAAGGCATAAATAACCCCTAAAACCATAGTAAATGCGTCTGTACTCAATGAAGGAAACAATTTCCTACGTAGAAAGTGCAGTATGATGTAGGAGGGGCCACGAATGACCTTAGAAAACACCAAACCCTAGCAGAGCACATTCGTCCGATATTTCGTGCAAGCACATATCCTATTTCCTTTTTTTAATTAATGATAGGGAGAAAGAAATTTGTGCCAAAGCATCTTAGCCTAGAGCAATTGAGAAAATGGTGGCGAGATGTGTATTCTCCAATCAATGAGGGCCCTATCACTGAGCATCAGTTGGATGATGCAGCAACTTACATTGCAGTTATTGAAAGATATCAAATAAGTAAGGTAGATTGGGATAAAGTGGTGAAGCAATCAAGAGATGATATCAAGTCCCTTGAGAGGAGAGTTATGGTTTTACCTATGCCACCTATTTTCAACTTGGACAAGGTATTTTTGATGGTGCAGGATAAGGTGGAGCATGCCAAGGACAAAGGGGGGAAGTAGTTAATGCAATGCTACATTGGAATTTGTGCTTCCCCATTATTTTTCCTCTTCCTTCGCATGCATTGGACCGAGCTTTTTTGGAGACCCCAGGCCGATGTGGATGAAATTGGTGCATATTGCACATTTCATGTTGTTTTCGAATTTCTCTTGGCCGACCTGTTGTGTGGCCATTTATTATTGTAAACTCTAATTGGGCCGGCGTATCTTGGGGATTTCTATAAGTTTGGCGTTATGCCTCATTTGTAAGGAGTTAGTTAGACAATTTTATATTGGAGCGAATTGTGATAAGAGCAAGGATTAGAGTTAGAATTTAATTTATTTTTCAAGCAAGTGTTGTAACAGAAGACTGGAATTGTTGCCACTTTGGATGATTTAATACAAGTAAAGACATTGTGATTTGGTGCCTTTCTTGTGTTGAGTTTTATCTGGCATGGTTCTTGATATTCTATCTTTGAAATTGCTTAAGTTTATTTGATGTTAGATGATTTGATGATGTTTAGGGTTTATGCTTGAAGTGTTTGCAACAATCTCTAGTCCATACTTTTTGTAGTTAGTTGATTGTTAGCTGCTTTGCAAAGTTAGCCTGGACTTAAAATCGTGCTTAGTTCAATTATGAATGCTTGTTCATTTCAATTGCAATAGGGTTGTCTTGAATAAATATTCATAGTCTGCAGTCAGTTTATGAGGGATTGGTCCATTTTGAGCATTTAATCTTTTGCATTGTTAAGCTTAGGGTTATAATTAGTCTTATAATTATCTCTGAAACCCTTATCTCTTTTGTTATTTCTTTGATTACTTGGGTTATATTCGAGATTTGAAGTATCACCATATTGCTAGATCTGATAATCTAAGTCCAGTATTTGCTTGCAGTAAGGTCCCTTTGTGACTACCATCATTTTCACATTATCTCTGAGTTGTTTTGTTGCATTGTCAAGACCTGACATTAGAGACCTTGGGGTTATCTCTTTTCCAATAGAGATCGACCTTTCAAGAGAGATAGGATATCATATTCTGTATGAGTTGTTGTTGTGCAGAAAACACCATCAACACATATGAACGTAGACTCATATGGGTGATAAATTGGGGGCTGAATATGTCGCCAAAAATTGTATACCTTCGAAGAAAAGGACAAATTTGTGCTCGTTTTGGTCCTACTTTAGGTCCCATTTCATCAATTATCACCCTAAAACAACATTTATAGGCCCCTAAGGTTGGTGAATATTGACTTTGAGGCCTATTATACCTAAGGGATCATTCAATCCCCGACAAGTAATATCAAATTAATAACATTTTGTTTCCACAGTCCATGATAGTTAGATTCAAGATTTTTGGATAAACTATGTGCATAGTAATATCAAAATTAATCAAAAACCATTATTCTCACTTTAAAATCCCTTAGTGGGACTAGGTCGCCCAAGTTGGCGACCTAGTCCTTTTTGAGGATTTTTAAAGTTTCAAGCGGGAAAATGAATATTTTATCATAAATTCTCGATGGGTGTCGGCCTCTTAGGTCAAAATTCCTGACAATTAGGTCTTGTTGCTTATAAATACTTTTTTTAGGTCATTTTTCCACTCTCTCTTAGTCATTTTCACATCCAACTCCAAGAATCAAGTGCAAAACATCTTCCTCAAGAAGATTCATCTCTCTCACAACAAAACTTGAAGCTTTTGAACAGCAAATTAGGAAATTTTGTAGGTCTTCAAGCTCACTTCACATCCAAGATCACACATTAACAAAGGTTGACGATAGATTCCTATGGAGATTCATGGAGAAATCTAGGTTGAAGAGGTGCAACTAGCCACCAAATCACACCTAAAGACTATTTTCAAAGTGACTCCATCTTCTACTTTCAGCCCATTTGCAGATTTGAGGTTTGCATCACATTTGCATTCCTTGTTACATTCGTTTGCAATGGCGTAGGGTTTCTAGGGTTGAATTCTTGCATCATTTCAAATCTATTACTTGCATCTTATTCTAGCACAATAGAATAGGGTTTTACTTTATTTTAGGTTTTCCTAGTTCTAGACACACTTAGGGCTAGGGTTTATGCAGATTTTCTATTCCATTACAAGTTTAAGTACAAACTAGGGGTTTGACCAAGGAAAATCCCACATTAGAAACCCAAATATCTTATGTTTTGCAAGTTATTTTGTAGATCTGGGTCTGGATTCCTGTAAAGAAATAGAATAAAGGCTAGAGGCCTTCGTGTCCACTTTCAATTTTCCAGAAAAGTTGAAAGGCACTAGGTCGCCCATAGTGGTGACCTAGTCCCACTGGAGGTTCTCGACATAGAAAATTGCAGATTTGGAGACCCAGTTGGCAAAAATGGCTTCCAAAACAATTTTCCTGAAAAGGGACTAGGTCGCCCCACTTGGTGTAAGTGTCCCAGTTGACTCAGAATCCATATTTCTCAGGTTCTATGAGGCTTCCACAACTTCCTCTTTGGCCTACAATAGTTTCCAAGTGCACCCATTTGATTTAATAGGTTACGTTTTTTAGTTAATCTTCACTTTAGCATTGTTACAATACATCATGTGTTTTCTAGCATTATAGACTCTCTTAGTTTAGGTTAAGTAGTTAGGTTTTTATGCTACATTTAATTACTTAGCATATTCCATTAAATATTCAATCTCAAGAATTGAATGAATCACAAGATTTAATGCCCCCGATAGGTAAAGAGAAACCCTCTTCCTCCTAGGTGAAAAACCCTAGAAAGTTGTAGAGGACCCATTCCTTACCTCTATCCAAAGCATTAAATTTTTTGGTTCACTAATAAATCTAATCCTCCCACTTGCAAGGTAATATTCCTCTTTTTCATTTTTCCTTCAAAAGGGAATATTCTCATGGAATATTCTTTCCCCTTTTTGCACATTAAAACTTTTTTAAAAAAATTTAAATATCTTTTTCCCTCACCCATGAGAATATCTCAAAGAATATTCTCTCTCCTCACTCATTTGAAAAAGGAAATATTCTTACAAGACTTCATGTGCAATTTAACTTGTGACCTCTTGTGCAAGTTGATTTGTGACCTCTTGTACAAGTCAAAAATGTGTTTGTTTGAAGGAATATTAGCCCTTGATTAAAATCACATCTTTCATTCTCATCCCTTGATGGGAATCCATGATCCATGTTTCATGCTTCCTCCATCCTTGACCATTGATTAGATTTTTCAATCTCAACCCTTCATTTCTCATTTTCCCTCCTATAAATAGGTCACTATTTGGAGACAAATGGATCCATCTTTTAACATCAAAGTTATGTTGTTAAAATCACTCACACTCACACTCATATTTAGCACACATTTAGCATCTTTTTTAGTTTATTTTAATTGAATTAATCAGCTTTAAGCTTCCATTAATGGCTTCCATAATCACATAATGCATCCATTTAGCTTGTTTATTAATTAGGTCTTGAATCTTTTGATTTAAAATCCATTTAGAATTAGCTTAACATTTGAGAATCTTCATCATTTTAGCATAAAATCATATTAAATTAGCTTGCATTATACTCATTTATATTAAAATCATGTTTTCATACACATCTCACAATCATTCCATCATTTTTCTTCAATAAAATTGACTGGAACAAGCTCATTTATCCACAGGATTGGGAAAGGCTCACTGTTCCACATTAAAGTGACACCACTCCCACAATGGGATAGGTTTCAATGGATTAGAGTAGGAATTTTTAATGCTTTCGTAGTTTGGTATGCTTTGTTTTAATGGATGCTTGGTTTAATTTGCATTTGATTGATCTTGTTGAGATTGACATTAGTGGCTTCATTATTCTTCAATTCTCCATAGATCAAGTGTAATCGGCCCGTGCTAATCTGTTAGTCACAGTAATACTCATGCAAGGTTGACCAAGCTAGAGTATTCCCAAAATAGAAAAAAGGCACTAAACAAGTGTAGCAATCATCCAAAAATAGTAAGCACAATGCAAGTATGTAAAAATATATAGCAATTTTCAAATTTGACATGCAAGAAATTTTTTATTTTTGAATGCAAGAAATTTAAAATGATTTCTTTTGAATGTAAGAAACCGAAAATGTTGTCTTTTGAATGCAAATTTTATGTTTGAACTATGCACTTGTTTTGACCAATTAACTTGAATGCAAACAATTTCAAAAAATTGCAACTCGAGGAACTGAAACTAAGATATGAAAGTAGCTAAAAATAAACCAAACAAAGATAGATTTATGCCCAGAAATTTAGAAAATGACCTATATAAGGATAGATTCGCCCTAGGGTGAATGGGTCCTTGCATAGGGGTTGAAAAAATTAAGTTATGAGTTTATGAGTTGATATTTAAGGTCTCTGATTCATGTTTTAAATAGAAACTTTCAATTACAGATTTCTAGATTTTTAATAGGAAATGCAAGTGCAATTTAATGACAAATAAAAAGAAAAATGATAACTTTGTAGATGCAATTTTATTTCAATTTTTTGATGCATATGGATGAAAAACACTAATATTCAGACTACTCTGTGTAATGAATGCAATGTGTATGCATATTTTTGAATTTTTGAGGTTTTAAACAATGCAAAATGAAACTTCAAAACCCTAAATGAAATGCAAACTAATACAATTTTGAAAATGCTAAATGAGATGCAATGCAAACTAATGCAAAATAATAGGTCTAGGTTTTGAAGGATCTCCAAATCAAAAATCTTATAGTGTAAGAATGCTAGGTTCACCAAAATGAAACAGAGAAAAATAGTTGAAGGGGTGGAAAAATATGTGGGGATCCAAGGAAGGTGATGCACCTATATTTCTTTTAATTTCATTAGGAAAAGAGTTCTCCCAAAGGTAGGATTGAATTTCTACCCTTAGGCGAGTTAGCCTTATTAGGTGATCTACTATTTCCTTTATGAGAAAAAAGTGACAAATATGACTAAAATGCACTTTGGGGGAGATAAAAATAAAATGCTTAATTTACTCAATTGTATGCCATAAAACTTGAAATGTAGATTTAAAGGATAGCACAAATAGAAACAGTAATTTTTTATCAGATCTAAGAAGGGGAATTGATGCACACTTGTCACCAAAATTGGTTGTTGAGTGTCCTACCAGGACAAATTCACCATAGGGCGAATGGGTCTCTATATAGGGATCCAAAATCTGATTTCATATTTGCACTCTCGATTCCAATGGATTCCACTATCAGAAACTCGAAAATAAATTTTGTAGTTGACCTTTCATGGCTTGACAACTTTGATGACAACTTTGACAACTTTGTAAAATTTCACTTTTGATCCAATTTCATTCCTTCTTCACTTGCAAATTTGCAAACATAAAGAGAGAGAAAAATGTTTGTTTTTGGGTGAATAGGGGTTTACCTTGGTCAAACCCCGATTTGGTAACTAAACCTTGATAATGAAAGATAATGACAAATGACAAGGAATGATGAATGACTAAATCTATGTCACAACTCATCAAACCCTTGATGGCTGCCCTTAGAGGACTAAAGTCTAACACATCTCTCTAAGGATTGGATCTTGCATGAATGGTATTGAATGATTGTTTGATTTGATGCTTTAATGCTTGCTTGAATGCTTGAAACCTAAACACAATGTTAGCTCCAAAACATAATATGAACACACATGAATCTTGACATGATGATATGGTTTTGATTGTTGTTGTAGATGATTGATAAATCTACTCTTCAATACTCTTGAAAATAATATTTTCTCTAGGAATGCTTGCATAAAGTGTGTTCTTGCTTCTCTCTAGGTTTGAATTGATAAAATAGCTATGTATTTATAGGTGCTTATCTAATTTCCCAAAAATTAGATTTCATAAGCCGACATTTGAAACATGAATTTGAATAATTAAAATGCTACCAAAAACATATTAAAAATTGGGACCTGGCACCTAAGGAGGACCCATGAATGGGTCCTAGGACCTAAATCCAGGACACACAATTTCCAAGGTGTTTAAATTAATGTTAGCATTTGTTTAATTTTAATTTCCCTTTCAAAAAATGGGAATAATAAGGCTTAGGAATGCATAATTTAGGCAATTTGAAGCTTAATTAAGTCCAATTAATTAAGGGGATACAAACATAGTGTGAAAATGTAAAAGAGTACATTTTCCTACACTACAACAATACGAATAGATGCACATTCAATAACATGTAAAATATATAAGAAATGAAAACCATAACACAGTGATTACATGGGAAAACCCTTTCAGGAAAAAACCCACACTCCAAGCATGTAGCTCAACTTATATTATCTGCAGCAACAACAATTACAATACAAACTAAGAGCAATGCTCTAAAGAGTCTCACACTACAACATGAATTTGGAGCAATTTCAACAACATAACAACATGTCAACAATCTTCAACCTATCATTTTGAAAATACACAAATGTATCAAGTATTTATAGCCTTTCAACATGAAGAGAAGGTGGAAAAGCTTGCCAAAACCAAAATCCATGCCCAAGTGTGAAAATGAGTTTATTATAACATGTCATAATCAAAACCCATAAGTTTATGATTTTTTATTTCCAAAACCTGTCTCCTCAAAATTATCCACCATAGAGCATGCAATGAGCCTACATGCATGCAAATTCCTTGCATGTGTAGGCGTCTCCATCACATGGGTCCCACCTATTATAGTTAACTTACAACTTATCATACATCACTCTTCCACCATCATAATCAGTCATAAATTTGCATACCAAGTTGTCATAAGCCGATACATAGTAACTTATGAAAAATTCCACCAAATTAGGCACAAATTTAGGTCCTCCAAAGTGGGCGCATACCTCCACTAAAATAGCTTACAAAATGCACATGTCACCTTCCATGTAGGATGCCACCTCACTAGTAGGTCCTACAAAGTGACAACAATTTTGATATACAATTAAATTAGGAAATTAAATAATTAACATCAAATAATAACAAATTAAATGCTAGGAATCTAAGGTTGAGACACCCTAATCCCAAAAATGATAGGGGTCACAGGGGGTTGTTGTAGCCCCCCTAGACGTTGAATGATATTACATCGAATGACATTACAGTGAAGGCATTACCAGCGAAGTCAATTTTTTTGGGATGCCCTATTTATGGTAATTTTTGAGAAATGTTCAATGTGTAGTTGCATGAATCACACTTTCTATTTTTGAAACATTTGGTTCGATAAGGACTCTACAACTCAAATTTATTATAGTATTTTGAAGTCATGTTTTCTATAAATTTTTGAAGGTTGTTGTAATTGTAAATTTCTTGAAAAATGAAAATACGAAAGATCTTTGCTTGTGGTTTTCTTCCTAGTATAATTTTACTAGGTTTTCCATGTAAATATTGTGTTAAAATTGTGCTTATTATTTTCTAGATGTTATTCTACACTATAAATTTTCTTACATCACTATGAGCACCTTAGATCAAATTTGTTTAAACCAAGATAATCACAGTGATGATGAGGCTAGTCTTATTGACCAACTTGAATATGTTTGCAATTATGATAATCTGAGTCTCATGGACCACCTTGAAGTCACCTTCAATTGATAAATTTCTCCAAGCTTCCACCACTTAGCCATCCACAATCAAATTCCTTTTGGATAAGCAATGGATACCAAAACCTATCCCATCACACCTCCACACATATCTATTTATTACACTTATCCTATCTTTGACAAGGTAAATCCATCCTGTCCCCCATCCATATCTCCCTTTGTCCCTCACCTACACATCCCTCTCACCCAACATCTACACTTTCATATTCTTCCTTATCCATATCCCAATCTCTACCTTTGTTCAACACCCCCATCAACTCCACCTACAATCTAAATCCCTTATCCTACAATCCTCTAAGCTATAATCCTAATCATCCATTTAATTATAATCCTTCACCTAATCCTAATAATCCATCTAATTCTAATCCTTGAATCCATAATCCTAATCCTCCACCTAAACCTAAACTATTTACATTTTTTACTCCAAAATTCCTCCAAGGAATCCTCACAAATAAATCATCACAAATTTATAGAGTCCTATCATCCCACTCAACCATATAAGGTCATTATTGATGAGGATATCACCACCCAATACCCATAATTCCACTCCAAAATACTAACACCATCCAACATATATCAATCCATTCAACCCCAATCCACTGAATGCCATGAATCTCCCATCCTTCCATCCACCCAATTTGAGGATTCTATCCAACACTCCTCCCCCATCACACCATCCACATAAATCTAAACATTCTAAGAGCTTGTTTCATAGAATGCTACCATACATTCCCCTCTCAATCAATATCAAATTATCCCATCCACTCCATCTCATGACCCCCTTCCTTCCACTCCATGTCACGATCCCCTCCCTTTCAATCCATTTCATTATCCCAACCTTTCTACTCTGTCTCATGATCTATTTTTAAATCAAGATCAAATCATCCCTTACACTCTTTCTCATGATCCCCTTCCATGTGAAGATCAAATCATCCCTTCTACTCCATCTCAAAATCCTATTCCAAATTAAGATCAAAGCATCCCTTCCACCCCATCTCACAATCCCCTTCCATCTCAAGATCAAATAATCCATTTCACTTCCTATCATGATCTCATTCTATCTCAAGATCAAATCATCCCTTCTAATACATCTCATTATCCCCTTTACTAAATATCCAAATAAATTTTCCTATCATCTCAAGATCAAAACATCCCTTCCACTCCATTTCATGATCTCCTTCCAACTCAATCTCTAAGCATCCTCTCCACTCCATCTCATGATCCATTTCGAAATAAATATCAATGCATCCCTCCTACCCCCTTCACAATCCTAATCATTCTCAAGATTCCATCACTTCCATCCAACATACTCATGATCCTCACACCTATCTTCTCGGTTCCTTCATCATCCAATTCAATTTCCTCTAAGATCCTATAATTCCTTCCACCTCATATCCCCCTAAAAATGAACTTGTGTCTTGCTTCCAAAATAAAAAGTATCCCATTGGCAAAAGGATTTGTCAAAAAATATACTATCAAGGCAAAGGGTTAGGCCTCCATGAACAAGGTGTATTAGAAACCATTCATGTAAAAAAATCCAAGTTTTCATGGTGTAGACACCTAATTTAATTGTCTAAGTGAGTCGCACATTCATATTCACATAATTAACATCATTTTCCTCATTATCTCTTATTTCTTCATTTTGATTAAATAGTTCCTAATTATTTCATTAAATTCCATGTTTTCCTCTATTAATTTCATAATTGATACTATTTGATTAATTCATCAAAATTCACCAAATTTCCCTCCTTTCACATTGATTAAATTATCTTGAATCATTTAATTAAACTCAATTTCTATCTTCCCACCATAATTAAATAATATTCCAATTATTTAATTAAATATTAATTTTCCCCCTCACACATGATTAAATAATCTGAATTATTTAATTATTTCTTAATTTCCTCTCACCTCACAATTAAATAATTTCTTTAATTATTTAATTACTAATTTTCCTCCAACTTGCACAAAGCATGTATTCTATTTTCAAAAGAGGATGTTCCTTTTTCAAAATATCTCCCATCTTAAAATATCTCAAACTAATTTCCTTGAATTAAGGGGATATTTTGAGTTAACTAAAGCTCTCATTAATCCTCCACCCTTGATCTCATTGATCTATTCTAACTGTTGATCAGCATCTTCAATCTCCACCATTGATCAAATATATGCATTTCTATAAAATAAGCCTTAACCTTCTCAAAAATCATTCACAATTATCATAAGGAATTCATGAATTTTTTTTAGAGAATTCTTGAGCATCTAAGCATCATAATTGTGAGTCAAGATCATCATCAAAGCTAAATTGCAACATGGGTTATACACTCTTTGAGAAATCCATATCCTAAATTGGCATAATTCTACAATGGGATTATAGGTTTGCATTGTCTTTATCTTTGTTTGAATTTATTTAATTGAATTGGTGCTGTTACCTTTCAAGTATGTTACATTCTAATTTCATTGGATATGGGTGTAACTGATATTTCTTTCTTGAGTTTTTAGTGTTTGCTAATGCTAATTGCTTTGATTATGCTTTCTAACCATTTCTCATTATTCCCCTATGACATTTTGGCATGCCCGATGGGACACATCCCTAATCTAATGTTTCTTGAAGTTTTTTATGACTTACATGTTACAGTAACACCTTTGCAATAGATCAACACTTTTATTTTTGTGCAAAGATGCTTTTGTTATGATTCAATACCATTGCAAGATTACAATGACACTTTAGTTGTAGTTTGATGCTTCTGACTGACACTTTTTTCTATGCTCTTTGTGCATGTTTCAGAGATGATTATGCTACAACACATTGCTTTTGATACAACTCAACACTTTTGTCGACTTATAGTGATGCATATGTCGTAATTCAACTCTTTTGTCTGAAATATAGTGATACTTTTGCTTCTTTCTAAACATCATTTATTTTTATACTTTCAAGATTATCTAACCCTAATGTGTGTCTAGTTCTTTGATCTTTTTGGACTAATATATTTATGTAGCTTGTGGAAAACATTTGGAGAATACCAAGATTAAGAAACTACTAAAAAGTGTTCTTATTGGGCTTTTATACAACTATCATATTTCAATTTAGTGCTCTAAAATTGAACAAGCAACCATCATATTTCAGTTTGGTGCTCTAAAATTAAACAAACAACTATCATATTTGAATTTTGTGCATTAAAATTGAACAAGAAAACTATCATATTTGAATTTGGTTCATTAAAATTAAACAAGACAACTTTCATATTTGAATTGGGTGCATTAAAAAGAACTTGTTTGTTGTGTCTAGTAGGCTAGTGGTGTGTATACTATCTCCTTGTGCTATGAGTGATCTTGGATATCAAAAACACTATTAGTTTCCAATCTATTTTCTACACCTGAGATTTTATTGTTTGTGTATGTTCTTCCCTCATGAATCCAAATAACGATTTTGAGAATCAAAAGCAACATCATTATCATTTAATTCAAGCAGGGGGGCTACTTGGGGATTTCATCACCTCAAGGTCGACCTCAACCATATTTTTGAGCGGGATATATAAATGGGGGAGAATGAAAGTTGTACCCCAAGGTGTGACCAACATTCTATAAGCTAAACCTCTAGACCCTCAGTCTACCAAGACTTGTATAGGTGAGGAGAAGGGAGACCCTCTATGTTGGGAAAATTTGTCTCAACCTTACAATTATATAAAGGATATTGTTGATAGGATATATATGAATATATATAGATATTCCCTAGTTACACCGATAGGTGTAATATACAATGGAATCAAGGGGGAGGAGTGGGATGTGTAAATAATTTTTTAAGTTTTTCATCAAACTACTAAAATGGCTAACATACATTAGATAAATAATACATTGTAAATCTAGACCGTTAATTATTAGGTTTTAGATCTAATGGTGGATATTTTATTGTCCTATCTTTCCCTAAAAATTAACTCTATTTTATGAGGGTGTTGTACTATGATTGTAGACGGTGATGTATTCTGAGAGCCTGATAGTAGTCATGTTGTCTTTGAATCTCTGGTGTGATACTCCTATGAGAAGCTTGCTTTGCAAGTATATTGTAGTCTTTTTTATTTCTGGATAATATATTGGGTGGATTTTGGAGTGTGGGGTTTTTCTCCTGAAAGGGTTTTCCCCATGTAAATCACTGTGTTGTGGTATGCATGATATTTATGTTTAATTCTATTTAAGTTTCTATAACTGTTAAAGAACTGTAAAATTTTTTATTATTCTCCTCTCAAGATTGGTGTAGGAATTTTTTTCACTACCTTAGCTCCCTTACAAGTGGTATTAGGACCTAATCACCTTTGGTTTCAGTTGTGGGTCATTGGGTTTTTTGAACTAATCTAGATTTGCGTGGGAGTCTGTGTAGAAGATACTTTGTGATCTTTTTGCAAGAATTTTAAGATGGCAAGTTCATCAAGGAGAATAGAGGTGGATAAAACTTTTGGAAATAATTTTGAAATGTGGAAGTTGAAGATGGAGGATCTGTTGATAGATTGAGATATGTGAGATGTTGTTGATGAGAATGATTCAAGGCCTATAGATCCTACTTAGGCTACTCAATTTGATGTTATGGACCATAAAGACAAGGGTCTAATCAGATTGTGCTTGGAAGACTCTATTTTAATTAATTTCCATGAAGAGACCTCCACACAAAAACTATGGAAGAAGCTTGGTGAGATGTATTAGGCCAAATCTTTAGTGAACAAGATTTTCTTGAGGAAGAAGTTTTATTCCTTGAGAATGGAAGAGGGTGGACGAATCACAAACCACATGGAAGAATTCAATATTTTGGTGGATCAATTGTAATCAGTTGGTGTCAAAATGGATGAGGAGAAGAAATTTCAGATCTTCCCTTGTTCTTTGCTTGATTCATGGGATTCTCTTGTTATGCTTATTGGGAGTACTTTTTTTATTTTGAAGACTGAAGATGTGATGGGTTCTTTTCTTTCTGAAGAGATGAGGAGGAAGGTATCCATCACTACCAAGGAGGCCTTAAATATTCATGGAAGACCTAAGGAAAAAGGCAAGAAGAATGAGAAGCGTTACAAATCCAAGTCCAGGGGGAGATCTAAATCTCCTGGAAAGTCCAAAGTTATTTAATGGAACTGCAGTAAGCTTGTACATGTTCGTAAGGACTGCAAAGAAGAAAAGAAGAAGAAAAAGAAGAAATTTGATTATAATTCTAAGTTTGAGAAGTAATATGGCAACACATTCATTGCAACTTTGGCAACTCGTGTAGGTAAAGATGAATGGTTAATTGACTCAGGTGCATATTTCCATATGACCTTTAATAGAGATTGGTTTTTTTAATATGAACAATTTAATGGAGGTAAGGTGTACTTGGGTGATGGTTCTCATTTATAAATTGTTGGTCATGGTAAATTTAAAATCAGGTTACTTGATGGTAGAATAAAAAGGATTAATGGTGTGTTGCATATCCTTGGATTAGCATGAAATCTATTATCTATAAGAAAACTAATAGATGTGGGTGTGCAAGTAGTATTTTCTGATGTAGGATGCAAGATGGTCAGAGGTGCTATGGTGATTGTTAGAGGTGTCAAATATGACACATTGTATAAGCTTTATGCATGCACTATTGAGTGCAATAGTACTATCAAAATAAAGTTTGTGGAAGAAGTGATGGTTTCGTCTTCAATAGATGGTCATGGATTTTGGGTACCCAAGGGTGCTCTTTCTTCTAAATCAAAGTTACTTGTAGAGAAAACTATGTTATGGCACCAGAGACTTGGCCACATTGGAGAAAAGGATCTAAGGACCTTGAAAAATAAAAATCGTGTTGAAGGTTTTTCTGATTGTAACCTTGAATTTGAATTCTATGAGCATTACATTTATGGAAAATAAAACCGTATTTAGTTTTACTCAAGTTCTCATAAATCTTGTGGTGTATTGGATCTTATTCATTCTAATGTGTTTGGTAAATCCATTTATTATGTTTCATTTATTGATGATTATAGTAGAAGGACATGGGTATATTTTCTAAAGAGTAAATCTGAAGTTTTTAGTCGATTTAAAGAATTTGAAGCAATGGTTGAGTTATAGACTGGAAAGAAAATAAAAATTTTGAGGACTGATAATGGTGGTGAATTTTTCTCTAACGATTTTTAGATTCTGTAAAGATTGTGGTATTCATAGATAAAAGAAAACTCCATATTCTCCATAAAAAATGGAGTTGCAGAAAGAATGAACAAGACACTGATGGAGAAGGCTATGAGTATGTTGAGTGGTGTTGTCCTAGAACAAAGGTTTTGGGCTGAAGCTATTACCACTAATTTTTACCTTATTAACATGCCTCCTACATCATCTCTTGTTGATAAGATGCCTATAGAGGCATGGTCGGGTCACAAGTCTTCATTAATCCATCTTAGAGTTTTTGGTTGTGAGGCATATGCACATGTGCCAAAGGAGAAGTGAACAAAGTTGGAGAACAAGGTTGTGAAATGTATCTTCATCGGATATAGTTATGGTGTGAAAGGATACAAGCTTTGGGATCCTCTTGCACAAAAGGTAATGTTATTTTTAGAGAAACTAAGCCTGCTTCTATTACATTGCAACCATAACAAAGTAAACAAGAAGATGTGATTCAATTTCCTTCTACACCTGAGAAAGTTGAATCGAGGCTCATGGATAGACAAGAAGTTGAGGATAGCTCATCTAGCTTTGGATCTTCAGAAGAGGAGGAAGAACCTTCAACTCAACTTGTGCATAGGTCTACAAGGCATAGACAACCACTTGAAAGGTATGCACCTGATGATTGGAGATGCATTTTTGCTTTGAATACTAACATGGATGAACCCAAATCTATATAAGATGCATTAGGTATCATGATGAAGAATCCTTAAAGATTTCTATGGATGAAGAAATGAAATCTTTGAAAAAGAATGATGTATGGGATCTTGTGCCATCGTCTGAAGGATGAAAACCTGTTGGTTGCAAATGGGTGTTAAAGAAAAAGATTGGTTCAAATGGAGGTATTGAGAAGTACAAAGCAAGGTTGGTTGCAAAAGGTTACTCTCAAGTTGAGTTTGTTGATTATGGTGAGATATTCTCTCATGTTGCAAATATGGCATCCATTAGATTTTTTTTTTCCATTGCTACTGCTCATGATTTAGAGGTTGAACAAATGGATGTGAAAACTTCTTTCCTTCATGGTGAATTGGAGGAGGATATTTATATGACACAACTAGAGCATTACGTGGTGAAAGATAAAAGTAAGTTGGTTTGCAAATTGAAGAAATATTTGTATGGCTTAAAATAGATTCCTAGAATGTGGTACCAAAAATTTGATACATATGTGTTGAGTTTTGGATTTGAGCATTCAAAATCAGATCATTTTGTTTATTATAAAACTGATGGTGATCATTTCCTATTTATTGCATTATATGTTGATGATATGTTATTTATTAGTAGAGGGAAAGGTATGATTTCATAACTGAAATCTCAACTTGTTGCTAAATTTGAAATGGAAGACCTTGGTGTAGCTAGACACATTCTTGGGATGAAAATTAAAAGGGATAGAATGAATAGAAAGCTATAGCTTGGTCAAAGTAAGTATGTTAGTTCAATTTTATAGAGATTTAACATGCAAGATTGTAGACCATTGTGTGTTCATGTTTCAGTTGGAACAAAGTTATCTATTTCAGATTGTCCAACATCTCCATCAGAGATGGAAGACATGAGTAGTGTGCCTTACTAGAGTATAGTTGGAAATTCTATGTATGCTATGGTTTGTACTAGACCAGACATTACCCAAGTGGGAGTTATTTCCAGATATATGTGCAATCCTGGTAGAGTTCATTGGGATGCAATTAAAAGAGTCTTCAAATATTTGTGCAATACCTCAGATTATTCCTTGTGTTATCATAGGAATATGACTGAAGACAAGATTTCCCTTAATATTCATGGCTATCTAGATTCAGATTGGGTAGGTGATATCGATAGCAGACAATCTACCAATGCTTATGTGTTTACATTATTCGATGGTGCAATTAGTTGGATGAGTAAGCGACAGGTTGTGTTTGCTTTGTCCACTATTGAAGCAGAGTATATGGTAGCTACTCATGCTTGTAAAGAAGCCATTTGGCTTAAGAGAATGTGTTTAGATATTGGAATTAAAAAAGGTGCAGTGATAATTTATTGCAACAATCGAAGTGTGATATGTCTAGCCAAGAACCCGATATTTCATGCCAGGACCAAGTAGATTGATGTACGGTATCATTTTGTTAGAGATATGGTTGAAGATGGTAGGGTGAAGCTAGTTAAGGTAGAGACTTTGTTGAATGTTGTTGATTCTTTAACTAAGCCTGTGAGCACAAAGAATTTCATATGGTGCTTAGAGATTATGGGCCTTTTGGCCCCTAGAAACTAAGAGACAATGTTTACTTCCTCCTGTTGCTCTTGCAAGGTGTTCGACAAGTGGGAGATTTGTTGGGAAAATGTGTCTCAACCTTATAATTATATAAAGGTTATTGGTGATAGGATATATATGTGAATATATATATATTTTCTAGTTACACTTATAGGTGTAATATACAATGGAATCAAGGGGGAGGAGTGGGATGCATGTAAAAAAAATTTTGTTAACTTTTTTAGAAAACTACTAAAATGGCTGACATACATTAGATAAATGATACATTATAAATCTAGACTGTTAATTATTAGGTTTTAGATCTAATGGTGGATATTTTGTTGGCCTATCTTGCCCTAGAAGGTAACTCTATTTTATGTGGGTGTTGTACTACAATTGTAGATGATGATGTATTTTGAGAGTCTAATAGTAGTCATGTTGTCTCTGAGTCTTTGGTGGTAATACTCCTGTGAGAATATTGCTCTGCAAGTATATTGTAATCTTTGTGATTTCTGGATAATATATTGGGTGGCTTTTGGAGTGTGGGGTTTTTCTCTCGAAAGGGTGTTTCCCACGTAAATCACTATGTCATGGTATGCATGATATTTATGTTTATTTAAGTTTAAGTTTCTATAATTGCTAAAGATATGTAAAGTTTTGCATTATTCTCCTCTCAAGATTAGTGTAAGAAGTTTTTCCTCTACCTTAGCTTCCTTACACCCTAGACTCTGGCATCTATGGATGAGTTCACTGTTCACCAATCCCTCACTATGAACATTATTTATTAGTAGTGTTTAAGACCACCATTCGTTGGCTTAGTAGAGTGCAAGGTACAATATCATGCCCAAAGTTACTCACCATGTACTTTACTCTTGTTAAGGTGAAAAAATTATTTGTTGGATCTAGTCCTTGTAAGAAAAGGGGTGGTAAGGTGGTATATGACCTTATCATACCCTAGTTACTCATTCAATTGAATGTATTAATTCTCCATCAGGTGGGCCTCTACTAAGTCAGTACACTCGTTCTATTACTAGCTAGGTTGTGTATTTTGGGTGTGTATTCATTGTTCAAATACTTGTGAGACCAAATAGAAAGCTCTTGTTGAAGAAGTCTCACAAAATTATCCTCAAAAACTTGGAGTCATTATTTTATACTATTTTTTATCACTTACTAGATCATACAAACTAAAATCAACCTTCAAACAATCAAAAAAATTCAAAACCCTAGACAGATTTAGGTTCAACTTGTAAAACCCTATCTCTAAGTGATAGTGATGCATTTGACTATCATCTTATAGTGCTTATGTATAATTTAATTTCTTTTATTTGCATCTCAATTCATCTCATTTTTCATGTCAATGCTTTTGACTTTGCAAATTGATAGGTATGTGAAACTTGATGCTTCTGTCTCAAAAAAACTCTATCAAAAAACTTAAAATCAACAGTGATACGTTTGATTGTCATATAGTTATGCTTTTGAAAAAAAAACCTATGATTTTACAAAATCTAGCCACTTTTGTTTAGGTCAGTGCCACACTTTTGTAAGCGATGTGTTTGATTGTCAATCAAAATTTTCCAAAATTGCTAAAACCTCATATTCCTAAATTCAACCAACAATCAGTATAGGACCAGAGACAAATTATAGTCAGAACCAGCATTCAAAACAACATAAAACATTTTATCTCATCCATTCATATTGGACTTCTTAGAAGCAGATCTTATTATCTTATAAAAAAACATGAACACCATCAAACCAACAAATAAACCATCCAAAAAACAACCAACATTTGACATATGTCTTTGGTTTAGATCTCATATCTTAGCTTCTAGTTTAGCTCCTTGCATGAAGAACATTCATCTTTCAAGTACCTAGTTAAATTAGCATCAATTTTTGTTAGCTTTCTTAGTGGTGATTGTCTACTACTAATTTTGTAAAACTCATTATCATCTTCCTTAGCTTGGACTCATTGGTCTAGGACAAGCAAGGATTATCACCTACACATCAAAAGTGAGATCTAGTTTAAAAATTTGTGTTTTAGAGGTGTCATATCTTCCATCCATCCAATCAACATCAAAAGTTTGGTCTAAGTATACCTCGATGCTCTCTTAGAAATCCATTCTGAAACAAAACATTCATCCAGAAACACATCACCCAAATCCATATCTCATAGGATCATTACAATTTTTATGCCTATAATGAGGTCCCAACACAAGAAAAACATGGAATCCTAGTAGTTTTAGTGGACTTACACCCATAAGTGCTATTGAAATAACCACGAGAATGCCCGATGTCAAATTCAATCCTAGAGAGTATAGTACTCCCCAACGAAAACAACCCCAAGAACAATGAGTCGTCATAGAAGACATCACCCACAAAATGAAGGGTTCATAGAATATACTCCCAAACAACTCTTAGAGATGACACAAGGTTCATCTTTGGCTAGGGAACTTGATGCTTTGTTAGTTACTAACCCTAATCTATACTTGTTGAAACTTGCACAAGGAGGTGCTAAACTACCCATTGATTTTGATGTTAATACACTTAGGGGACAAGTCCTTCCACATGCAATATTGTTTATCAATCTTATCTATGAAAATGAACCTTTCCAATACATCATATCATACAAAAAATACCACCTCCTCCACCACCAAACATGTCAAGTCAACCTAATGCAACTCTATTTGACACAGATTTGTTACCTTTTTCAAGACAATATATGAATCCATTATACCATGGACAACTCATAGATAATCAAACAAACCCAAATCCCCAGAACATAAACATCCTACCATTTTCAAACACAAATCCAAGTATACCAAATCCACAAGATCCTAAAATAATCAATTATGAAAATAATCCATTCAAAACACCTATTGCTTCACATAACATACATCCAAATTTCCGTAACATTCCACAAAATTCAAAAAATCCACAATAATTAACACCCCAACAACATCAACCAACACCTCAACAACAACAACAAAAACCTTAAAAACCTCAACAATAACCCACATATCAACAACAACAACCTCAAAAACCACAACAACATCTTCAACACCATCAATACATCTCCCAATAATAAAATATACCTCAAACACCACAACAACAATATGTTTCCTATCAAAAACAACCACCCACATAATTAAAAAAAACCTCAAACACCACAACAAAATCCCCAATATCAACAATACCTCCATTACCAACCATAACACAATATACCACAACACCAATACGACCCATATACAACTCCACCAAAACAAAATAATCCTCAATATTAAAAAAATATGCAACCCCAACACATCACATATAACACATATGACATGACGTCTAACATCCCTCAAATTAAAACCCCACATACAATTCATTTACCATACCCCAGTACAACACATATAACCCAACACCAAATAATCCCACTCATGATTTGACATCGTAAATACAGAGCTTCAAACATAAAAATAAATGATATACAAATGGGAACCATAAAGAAATATTATGCCCTTCAAGATCTATGTCCCTACCCATTTGATAGGAACATAATAATGACACCATTCCCTCATAATTTTGAAATACCAAAATTTGACAAATACAATGGATGTGGTGATCTAGCAAAGAACATACAAGAGTTTTATGTGGCTTGTCTAGAGGTGTCCTATAATGATACCTATCTCATGTGACTCTTTTCATGGAGTTTAGGTGGACAAGCAATTAAATGGTTCTCTCATCTCTCACCAGGTATTAGAACATTTCAAGAACTCATAGACAAGTTCATAGCACATTTCTCCTATAAAACTGAACATGATATTACCTTAAACGACTTATACCTTGTCAACAAAAATCAAGGAGAAAAATTTGTCTTTTTTCTACAAAGATGGAGACACAAAGAAATAAAATGTAAAAGGCATATTCCCAAGAAGAAACAAGTTGACATCTATTGAAAACACAATAGAATACTAAGAGGGGAGAGTGAGTCATTATTCTATCAAATCTCAAACCCTCCAAAGCAAATTGAAACTTAAACTTTACAACACAAACAAAAACATGAAAGATAAACACAATGCACAACACAACACAACACGAGATATATGTGGAAACCCCACAAGGGAAAAAGCATGGTACGAAAAGCTGCTAGGAGCTAATATCCTAATCCAGCCTCACAATGAGTCACAGTTACAACTTTGTTTTAGGGATACAACCCAAGGAAGCTACTACTCCATGTAGAAAGATTTTAGGGTCACTCCCAAGGAGCTACAACTCCTTGTAGACTTTGTTTTAGGGCTTCAACCCAAGGAAGCAACTACTCCCTGAACTAAGAACAAACTCAGAAAATATTATAGCATGACAATCCTATTGTCTGAATTTGACAATGAATCTCAATCCTTTTGATGATTACAATTCTACTTTGACAACTCTTTTGCAACTTATTCAAATTTCTTCTTTGTAGCTTATTAGCTCACTACTTTCAGCCTTCAAAAAGAATTCCTTTGGCCCACTACCTCCAGCAATCAATTAAGCTCACTCTTCACTTCCCTTCTATCACATAAATATGATCAACTTGAATTTGGACAAGATCTTCCACTTTTTCTCTTTCTCTTTCAGTCACTTATATAAACATCATAATGTATTACAAATCCTTGATATTTCCACCCAACATAGATCTACTAGGTTTAAAATATATACATGATATTACATATTTTGACCTACAACAAATAATATTATAATTAAAAAGTCAGTCAAATATTAAACAACAACATGAAACATGTAGAAGGGAAAGACCCAAATGGGATACACACAACACTAGGAACAAGAACACACCAAGTGCAGATTCAAATGCATTCTTAACTTGGTCCTAAACACTCTTCACAACAACGACCTTCAATGAACAACATCCACATGCTTCACACATTAAAATTAGGTTGGCCTTAAGAAAGAAGATGTGAAACTTGTAGCATGTTAGCCATTACAACATTGGAGGTACACATGAAAGATTAAACATTACTTGTGCTTCTCCATATGAGTCGGCATGACCCATGCAAACATCTCTGAACACTCCTTGTACTCCACACAATAAATAATTTGTGGCACACACCTTCAACACACCTTAGTTAGTCAATCTAAAGCATAACCTAGTAGCAACTTCATTCTGGACCACAAATCGTTCTAGAGAAATTAGAAAACATCTTGCAGAGCAATATAAAACATTACAAGATCTTCAGGAAAACTTTCCACTAACCAATTCACCACTTCATACAACAACGAGTTGGCGCAAGCCAACAAACACTGAAACTAGCCACTAGAAAATATAGTCCTGCACTTTGTCACTCCAAACTTTCTCTATGAAAGGACAAATGATATGAAACTTTTGATATAGCACCTTCACAAAAAAACAAACTTAACTTCTGAACCATAGATCCATATTTGTAAACGTTGAGAAATGTAGAGCCAAAATTGGCACCTTTGTGAGCATCTTCATAGAAACAACACTGCCTTCAACTTGTCACAAACACAAACACCTTTTCGGTAATCCAAACAACATGAAACATGGATCACATGTTCTCTAACAACATATGAAGGTGACTTCCAAATCGTAGGATCACAACAACAACAACTGTCTTTGTTCCTACTTTTGTCTCCACTCTTATTTCTATTTTTGTTCCCATTTTTTCTTTCATTCTCGTCACCTTTGTCTTGCTTCTGGCTTCCATGATGGATCCCAATGAACCTCACCTAATTAGGTGCAAGTTTTCATTCCTCCTTCTTTGGAGCCTCCCTTGATCACCTCTTTACTAGATCTTCCTCCTTTCCCTAAGCCCATAGGCATGCCTCATACAAAGGTTGTGTCTACCATGGCTCCTTCTCCTTGTCCCTCTTCCACTCCTGATGTGAGGATTCCACATCCTCCGCTTAAGTACAAATTAGATCATGACCTCATCTTGAATGATGGTCACAAAAAGTCTTCTTTTTCTTCTTCATCTTGTTCTACTTTGGCTTGTACCATTCTCATGACAAATATGTCACCTCCTTCCCCAGATTTTGTCACTACCCCTCTTTCAGAGGTCGACGGTGACTCTCTGGCTTCTCATCCTCCTTATGTTCAGTCACATCTCTTCACTTCAAAGAAGTGTATGTTCAATTCAATGGAGGATATCCCAATTTTGTAATCTATCTTTGCTAGATCGATGAGGCTAACCTTGCAGGAGCTTACTAATGAGGATATTGAGGTGACCTCCTCTTTTTCTCTTACTACATGTGATTCAATAGTCACTACTCTTTCCATCCTCCTTCTATAGGCTCATCTTCCTTCCTTCTATGATGATATAGATTGGGAGCAAGACAACTTATTAGAGGTGTCAGCCTAGAGTGGTACCTCTTCTTTATCTTTAGATTATATTTGTGTGTGTTTATTTGTGTTCCCTCATGCTTGTTTGTTAATGTTTTTTCTCTCATTTGGAGGACCCTTGATACCCTTGTAGGTACTTGGATATAGGAGAGAAACTCTATCGTAAACCTTCTCCTATTTTTTTCATCACTCTTTTATCTGTCATAAAATTTGCATGTCACACCGAGGATGATGCAATGTGTTGGGGAATTTAAGCCTCTTCCAAGTTGACCCAAATTTTTATTTATCTTCATGCTCTATTCTTCTCATTCTAATCTATTGGGGGGTGATGGCAGTTCATACACATTATACTATCTTTATCTATATACATTTATGGTGAATTCTGACCCCGAATAATTGGATCGCCCTGTGCTCTTGATTTCTTTATCTCTGCTTTCTTTGATGTGGATTCCATGTGATCCCCCGTATGATAACATTTCATGAATAAATCTTGTCATGTATGTCATATGACACAACATCTCTCTATCTTTTCCTCTCCTTATAATTAAATGTGCACCTTTATGTAGAACACATCATTCTAAGGGGGGCTATCATATTTGACTAGTTTCTTATTGCTTTGTATTTTTTCAAAAATGTATGTCTTAAAAAATTTCTATCTTATAAACTTGTCATGTAGCTTGGGGGAAACCTAACTAGACTTGTCTTATGATCCTATCTTTTTTTGATAGAGGTTCTCCTCCTTGTGGGGTTTGTTTTTATAACTCATCTTTCACGATGGGAGTTCTCCTCCTTTGCAGGGTTTGTTTCTACCACTCGTCTTTTGTGATGGGAGTTCTCCTTTGCAGTGTTTGTTTCTATCATGCATCTTTATATCTACTTTTTCTATGGTATCTAGAATAGTGTAGCTTTCTAGCCATACCTATCAACATTGTCTTTTATCTGTTCAAATTTTATCATGTCTATTCTTATCTTTCTCACCTAATGTGTTTCTCTACAACTAACATGTTTGTGGTGAGATTGCAGTTAGATTTGTAGGATGGAAGACTCATTTCCTCTTCATGTCTTGTCTTAGCTTCTCAGTTGCATATAATAGATCAAATACTTGTGTCATATTGATCCTGGGTATATTGTCTTCAACCTCTTTCTTTCTACTTTAACTAATATTTGATAGAATATATATGCTCACTAAAGTGGGGGAAAAGTTTAATATCAAAAATTTCATCCTATGTAATTTTGTGTTCCATAACCTCCCCTTTAGCCTAATTAAATTCAATAATGTAATGTCCTCTTCACCTAACCTTAATGTTTTCCTTAACCCATTCATTTTTTACCATTATGGTGAACGTTTTTTGTGAACAACCATGCATTGCGTAGATGTCTACACATCATGTGAATGTCCCAAAAAGATTCCTTCCTACATAGTCTTTGGGACATTATATTTCATGTCTTCCTATGAATTGTAATGCTTATGTAGCTTGCATATGTGCCAAAAATGCTCATTTTCATGCTTGTATTCCATTTAAACCTCTCATTTTATCATTTTATTCACTCTATTTGATCTATCACTCATTCTTGCTCATTTTCTTCTTCATCTTTCACTCTCATTATCTCATTCTTTTCAAGGTCTCTCACTTCTTGGCTCTCTACACCAACACTTTTGTTCTCTTTGCATGTCTTGGGTGTGGAACGCTATTCCTTTAAAGATTACCATCTTGCTACAAGGAGGGTAACTACATTATTTTTACATTGTATTATCATCTTCACGTTGGGTATCATATTGTTATTCTAACACATCTATTATCTTTATCTTGTCTATTATAATTTCTATCCATCTATCTGGATATTTGTGGAGGTGGGAACACCTACATGGGGGTTTGACTGAGGCAAGCCCCTAAAAAAACCCCAACCATTTTATTTTTTCTTTGTGTGCAAGCATTGAAGTTGGAATGTTGTAGGAGGATTCATCTGAGGACCTCTTGTAAGTCTCCTTTTATTCTTCTCATTTCTATTAAATTTTTTAATGTCATTTAGTTTAAATATGTTTGTTATTCTTAGATTCTATCATTTAACACATTCTGTAGTTTTTAGTTTTCGAATAGCTAGTAGGCCCTTTGTTGTCTTTGTTAGTAACCTATATTTTCAATTTGTACAATACTATAGAGTGTTGTAGGGATTTCTACGCACTGCACTATCATCCTTGGATAAGAGCCTATCAATTCGCTCATGAGACCTTTGAAGCTTTCTCTTTCAGTCCATAAAACTCCCATCCTTTAATTCATCATAAAACATAATTTACATAGGCAAAAATCCTTTGTCTTTCCATTTTTTCACCCGAGCTTTGTTCCTTGAGGTATTCAAGGAACACTCGCCCTTTTGAAATCATGTCATTTTGGGTGTCAAATTTCCTCCTCTACAAATCGTAACCCCTGAATGGAATCACCCAAGATTAGAAACAATAGTTTTCATCCTTGATCCCAAATTTGAAATTCAAGAGGGTACTTATCCTCTCAAACCCTAAAAAAGCCAAGGGTTTTCATCCTTGGGAGTCCTAGATTGAACAAACTACTCAAATATAAAAATTTACAAAGGATGAATTGAATGGTCCCAAATGAAGAAAGGTTCCTCCATGATATATGCTTTCAAATTGGGCCCTTGGGTCATAAATTTCCTCCAACTATTCGAAAATACTTTTAATTATAATAATATTATTTACCCTTAAAATTAAAAATTATCAAGCCAACTTAAATAATATTATTAATTATTTTGATTCGAGAAAGGGGACATGACACTCATAATATTGTCACTCTGACAACTTGAATTTTTTTCACTATTAGATATGAGTTAGTGAGTTAGCTGAGTTGGTGGACCTAGGAATATCTTATAAATTAAATTATGGATATTATAAGTAAAGGATAAATACATTTGTAATTTTGGACATATGTCACAATAAAACTTCTTTGAGTAATACTAAGACTAACACAATTTTCTAATTGAATCATTCACTAGAAGATGACATACTAGAGGAAGAGGGTCCCAATTTTGACAAATGTAAAACAATACAAGTTGAATACATGAAGCTATATATTCATTTATTTTCTTCTAATCAATGACTTGCGTACCACTTCATTGGTGACAATTTAACAAACATTTCCCATTATGCCAATTAAAAAAAATCAACATGTTGATAAATGGTGGAGCCCGTGATGAAGAGGAAAGACCTTCAAGATATTTTTCCATGTAGAGAACATGTGTTATGTTGAAACTTTCCAAAAAAATTATCATTCTAATAGCTCAAAACAAGTACACTATTGGTTGGAAGCTAATGCAATGTATGATAGGTGGGCCAATTTTTTTTTTGTATATGATTAAAAATACAACTAAAAATTAAATAAAGTATTATAAAAATAAGAACATGCTATAAGTTCATCCCAAATTATAATTCAAAAAGCCAAATTTAAGTCCAATTGCATGGATTTTTGCATGCAATCTTTCAATATTTTGCTAATCCTTATAGGATTCTTGCACTTAATGCGATAGTCTAGATATGTAGTTTGTATTGTTTAAAATTAGTTTGATCTTATTATATTTTAGTTCAATATAAGAAAATAATTATTTTATAGTATTTGATCTTTCAAGGAAAGAGATCATTCCTTTTAAATTTAGTTTATTTTTTTGTGATTGAGTTTAATATATATCTCTTTGTTGTGTCTATTTAGGTGTTCTTTGGTAATATTATTAATTGTCTAATTATTTTGTTATTAAATTCCTCTAAAAATTTATTAAAAAATTATAGTTTTGTTATTGAAATCATGCATGATTGTAACCTTTTCTTTTTATTTAAAATTGTTAGTTTTAAGAGAGTATGAACTTTCTATGTAAATTTTAAGTGGATGGAGATAAAACCCCTTATTTGAAGATTCACCTACTAATATACTATTTTTATAAATTAAGAAAAAATATCTCCTCTTTTCAAAAAAAAAAAAAAAATCAAGAGATTTTTAAAAATAGTAAGTTATTTTTTAGTCTAGAATTTTTCTTGTAGATGATGCCCTATATTTACAATATTTCCCATACAGACATAAAGGTGTATGAGAATATAGATTTAAATATCAACAAGATTGATGTTATAGTGATCTATTGTGAATTGAAAGGATGTCTTCTCCTATCCCTCTAGATCTTATCTATTCCATCACTCCCACTTTTATATTGTCTTTAGAGGATTTACTCACCCACAAGGCCATAATTTGGTGAAGATCTTAAAAATTATTCTTTGTATTTTAATTTATGTTTTAGTTTGGTATTTATTGTAGAAATATGAAGGGATGAAATATTAGATTTACATTGGGATGTATCAAGGAAGTTTTTGTACTTGAACATAGTTTTAATGTTCTTATCCAACATAATGAAAATTTTACATAGTTTAAACATATTGGAGGTGATTAGCTTAGGATATGTGCAAGAGTATCTCATTCTAATGGGAAATTTCTATGTATATATGGTAGAGTATAACTTCCTCATAGTATTTTCTCCAATTACAAACCTTATCATGCATATATGGCTTGGGTTGACTTTGTAGTGGCATGTTTATTCAAGGTTCTTCAAATAGAGGAGCTAAATGACTACGAGATTCCACTAAAGAGTACACTTTAGACACACCGTGCTTTGAGCTAAATGATGGGCTAATCTTTTAGGTCAAAGGATATTTTGATGCTCTATGCTTCCTAAGGCACCATTATCTCTTGTTCCCGCCTTGTCCTTCACTATCTTTGAAAAGTGCATCTCCAACTCTTGCCATGCTAATAATGTGACTAGTCTATTTATTTTGATAACTCTTATGCATCGTATTATTTCTCTTTGATGTTTTTTTTTGCCACTAATGCCTCTATGTTTGTTGCCAAAATTAGTTAAATCTATTAACAAATTGCAAGGTCCACATATATATATATCCTATATTATATCAATAGAATTATATGTGTTCTACATCTTTTATCAAAATAAATTACATGAGTTATAAAATAGAAAAATTATGGTAAAAATTTTAAAAGAAAATTGATTAGAAATTAGAAATATGAAGGTAAAAATCCTATATAGGTTTGGATAATAGGTTCGACGAAATGTAGGAAAATTAAATAAATTCTTGAAACTAAGCCTAAATTTAATGATATTTTAATTATTAAAGTTTAAATCTTGATTTATGTAAAGAGCTCTAAGTGTGATAAATGACCAATGATAAATTAAAATGGAAAATAGATGCATTTTGAAAATATAAAATATGGAATTAGGTCTTACTTAAAATTTAACATAATATGGACTTCAATTATTTTGACATTGCAAGTAAGAAAAAAAAAACTAAAAATAAATCTAAGATTTGATGTTAAAAGTTTGAGACAATGGAAAGTTGAGAGTTTGAGATATTAGGATGCAATCACACAACCATGATCTAATCCAAGTGGCACAATTATATTTTAATAATATGATCATGTCTTAAGTATCTATCACATCATTGGTGAAAGTTCAAAGCTATGTCCCACTTTAATAAAGGAAATGGCTAACACTAGTTACAAAGTGACATATTTGGTGTGAAATTTAAAATGATATAAAATAATAAAATGTATATTTTTTAACTATTTTTTTTTAAATAAAAAAGTTAACTGAATGTAGTTTATTTTATAAAATTGACAATTGTAATTTAATTGTTGATAAAATATTAAAAAAGAGCTTTAGTAGGGCATGACTTTTTATATAGTATTTTTTTGTTCAATTTTTTTAATTTATAACTTAAAACTTTAGTGCATGGATTATTTTTTCCATTTTAATAATTTGTATTTTTAAATCAATATTGAAAGTTGTGTATACAAAAAAACATAAATATTTCAATTGGACATAACTTTTTGATTAAATGTATAATCAAAATATTAAAAAAATAACTTCACATGAAATCCCTCCTCTAAGTACCCATAGAGGCCATTGAAATATTAAGACATCAAATAAATCTGATAAAAAAAATGGAAAAAAGTGTATGAGAATATACTTTTCTCCTCTATATTAATATATATTTATTTCATTTAAATTGTAATATCAAAACACAAATATTTGTATTTTTGTTTTTAAAAGTTACTAAAAATGTAAGAATTATGAGATAAAGGTGACTTATAAGACACAACATGCTTCAAAATATTTGCTAATAGAAAATAATTAGAAAATGGAAAACGTTAAATTGTGAATGTAGTCATCATTCATCTCCTTACTAATAAATATTTGAAGGTTCTTGTGTGTTAAGTGGATCTCTTAACTTTTAATCAATACTAATATAAATGAATATAAATTATTTATTTTTTTGAGTTATAAGAATATATGTTTTGATAGAACTGATAATATTTTTGACCATATAAGAAGATTGATGATGGTAAAATTTCATTTTTAAAAATTCAAATATCATAGCTGTAATTAATCGGCATTCCTCTTCTTCCTTCTGAAAAATCTACCTCTAACAATAGAGGGTTCTGTGATTCTTTGGCCTTTTGGTATGTCGCTGGGATCAACCATCTTTATACTTCTATGTTTCTTTGCTAAACAACCAAAACCAAAACAACAAAATATCACATAAATACTCTATGTAATTCATATATATATTTGTATTTATAAGTTTGAAGGACATACAGTCTGCAACTTTTTGGTAACCCTTCCTCAGAAGTTGGCTGGCTGCTTCAACTCTTTCTATGTACTCTTGAGTTCTGGTCGGCTGAATTTTTAAGTATTGATCAAACTGTCATATAAATTGAGAGAACAGAAAAAATGAACTGAAATAAGTATTTATCATGGGTATTGACAATTCATACATCTGTAGCAGAAGATCTTGATTTCCCATTATTTAATTTTAACATCTGTGCAGAGGAAGATGTACAGTCAGAAGAAGTAGGGGAAGGTGGGGGTGGTTTATCTTTCTTCTCTCTTCTCATCACTCTCTTCAGCTTCTTTTTATCTGTCATTTTAGCTGCTTTCTGTTGATTTCACTATTCAGCACTTTGAATACAGTGAATATGGAGATACTATATTTCTTCCTAAATGTTTTGATGGATAACTTTCTGTTGGTAAACAAAACAAAATAGTGGGGGGAAGATTTGTACAGTCTTGTATTGCAGTCGTATCGTTTCTAAATCAAATCAAATTAAAATGGTTAAAATATGCATAATTTTTTGAACTAATTGTTGCACATATTTACGTCCAAGGAAAATGTGTTTTTAATAAGATAATATCTTTGGTGAACGTAATACAATAGTTCCTCTTTTCTTTTATTTTTATATGAAAGTATATCAGTTTTGGCCTGGAGTTCTTCCCCCTGTTTGCAGGTTAAATTATTTTAATTGTAAATTAGTATCAAATTGTCATACTTGGTTGTAAAATATGTTTATTATATGTTTTTTATAAACTGTGCAGGTCTCTTTTAAATGGGTAGCAATGTAATATATTTTTATAGCATGTATTATTATAATTATTATAATATATTTTAATAGCATCTATTATTACAATTAATCATTCAAAATCTTTCATAGCATGTCTTATTATAATATTTATAAGGGCTTGCACTCTCTTTTCTTATAGAGCATTCTAAATTGGTATGATCAATCAATTTAATCAATTTATGATTTATTTTTTTAGTTTTTTTAAGATGGTTAAGTTTCTTTGTGACATGGATCCTAAAATATGTATCTAATCATAATAAAATAATATTTATTGTAGTTGAAATTGTTTAGGTGTTAAATTATATTTGCAAATAAATATAATATTGCTATATGACCATTTTGTTGTTTTGTATCTATTAATGGTTTTCTTATTTATCCTACCTAGCTCCCATGTCTCCTTGAGGTTATGTATAGACAATATTGTTATGTTTGTTATATTAGGGATGGTGTACACCCTACAAATTTACACAATTCTTATGTATTGTAAAATTGGTTCCTTGTGGAATGGGTACCACATTTCGAAGGAATCCCAATATTCTTTGTATTTGACACATATAATATATTATTTAATAATAGGAGTTATATTGTAAGAATACATTGATATTATGAGTTACAAGTAAATTAGGTGAAATATTTTCTACTGCTATTTTTAGCTATAAAACATCTTGTAAGAGATTTTATTGCTCCAAGATGTAGCACTTTAGCCAACAAGTTGGCCTCTTTGATTGTGGGTGTCAAGATGCTCCATTGAGAACTACATTCTATAGTAGAATTACTTCTTCATGAGAAGGTACACATGGATCCAGGTTTGACCAATTTAATTATAGATTGTGTCATATTTTGGAGCCCATTGTTTTGAGAAACTATTTATCATTTCCTAATTGCCTCTTCCCTATAAATAAAAGGCTTGGGTTGGAATATGGTATTGTTTTTATGATATATACATACTATTGAATTCACTCTTGACAAAGTTGAAAATCTAGTTGATAGCACAATTGTATTATCATTGTATTGTGATCCTTTTTCTATGAATATAATGAAAGTGGTGTGTTATTTACTATGTTTTTCTAAAAGGGCTACTTTATTGAAATTATTTTAGATTTTGTAAACTTCTTGCTTAACTTATATTAGATTTGGTTTATTAATTTTAAGAATTTCATTTTGTATTTAACAATATCATGTCATCTTATGTACCATATCATGGATAGTATGGTGTAATCACATAAATTATTAATGTATTAGAAGGAATGATATAATATTTGAAGGGTGAAAAGTGCATGTGATGGAATTTTCCCTTCTACTTCAAAATCACTTTAGTTCATATGTCTCATATATAATTTTATTTTTGGGTAAAAAGTATCAAAATATATTAGTCAAGAATAGAGAGAAAGTTGCATAAATATTTCCAAATAGCAATAGGTACAACAAAAAGCAAGAAAAGAAAAAACAAAAGAGTTTTTAAAGAAATTATCCACCACCAAGAACCTAAAGATTGAACAACAATGATGCAAAATATATTATGATCAGCTCTTATCATTTTGAAGAAGATGAAAGAATCAAGCAATCTTATCAGGGGATAAAGAATCCAATCAAAAATATTCTATCTAGTAGTCTAAGGCTCCAATGCACATTTAGCTAGAGAATCACAACCATATCCTATTCAAAGGGAATATAAACAAAGGAGATAGTATCAAAAATTTGAGCAAAGGAAAGGATTTGATCAACCAAAGATGCCAAATTCTAAGAAGATCCATCTAAATTCTTATTGTTCGATAGAGAAACAAGAATCATAAAATCCATTTCACAAATAATATATTTCCAACCTAATTCATAATATTTTCACAAAGCTACAAGAAGGGCACCAACCTCCATTTTATTATTATTACAAAGTTTTATAGCAATGGAGAAAAAGAAGTCAACTAGGCCAATACCATCTCATCCAAGATTGCCAATCATAGTTGCACATGGATTACCTCTAGAAGAACCATCACTATTTATTTTAAACATATTTGGAGGGGGTGACCATTTTCCAACTCTACTAACCTTGTGAGAAGGTTTGTTTTTTTATCAATGGGAAATAAAAATAGTAAAATTACCCAATTCTAAATGTTTGGTGATTAAAATATTAGAGGAAACAAGATTCTAATCTAAAGAAAACTTATGTCTCTTTGAGTGATTTAAAACCTTGTACCAAACATAATGAATGAGATTTTTGTGTCCTTGGAAAATCTAGAGATGTAACTTGTGTCCTTGGAAAATATAGTGATTCCTCTCGAAAAAAAATCAGAGGAGAAACCCATGGCCAATGTCACAGGCTATTAATAAAAAATAAAGTTGAGTAGGAGGAAATTCCAAGTGAGCCCAAAAGTCTAGTAAGGAGGTAGAAAAAATAATAGGTTGATTCCAATAATACCACCAGTGATGTAAAAATTTCAAAAAAGGGGCATTGAAAGAAAATATGGGAAGTAATTTCCCCATTAAAGAACACACTTAGATGGACCCTAAAATCCTTGATGTTTAATTTTATCCCAAGTAAGACATTTATTTTGACAAAGAATTCGAACAAATAAAAATTACACTTGGGCCAACATAATTTATTCCAAACCTTTTCCACTAAGGGAAATCATTCAAACCATACCTTTCAGTTTCTAACAACTAATAGCCCCTTGAGATAGATTAAATTCCTTTAGGATCAAACCCCAAGCTAGCACATATTTTTTATAGAGAAGAACAAGGACAATCGACAAGTATAGAATCTAAGAGAGCCCTAGATTCATGATCACCCCCCATAATCCAATAATTCATATGTTTCTATTAAAAATAGAAGTATTCTCCACTTGAAACATTCCTTGAAATCAACAACTTTAGACCAGCTAGCATTCACAAAAATATTAATAAAATAATGGAGAAGAGGGAAGGAGGAAAGGACCGGGAGTGAAGATCCCAAGAATTAGTCCAAAAGAGAGCTTTATCACCATAATTCATAATCCAAAATAGACCTATCTTAATAAGGGAAGAATCCTTCTTGATATTATTCCAAACCAAGAAGACTTTACCATTCAAATTGAAATTCTCATAACCTCCTAAGAAACCGCCCCTTGAAGATATTTATGAGTAAGAATTGTAGCCCAAGAATGATTTTTCTATACACCATCTCTAATAAATTTTAGCAGCTAGAGCTTGACTATTGAGATCATCCTATCGAAGACCAATACCATTTTTTTGTCAACAAACATTATCCTAACTAATAAAATTTCATTTCTAAGAATCCAATTTTCCATCCCATAATAATTTCTTGGAAAGAGAATCAAACTCCTTCAAAAATATTTTAGGAGCAAAAAGAATCATAAATTTATAAATAAGAAGGGCCTATAAAATAAATTTTAGGAGAGTAATATGATAAAAAAGGAGAGCCAACAAATATTATAATTATTGAATTTCATAAAAAATGATCAAGAATCTTCTTCCATTACAGACAACAAAGAGGTCCAATGAATAAAGGTATTATTGAATTTCATAAAAAATGATCAAGAATCTTCTTCCATTACAGACAACAAAGAGGTCCAATGAATAAAGGGATACCCTCTTTTAGCCATGTAATTCTATTTTTTTTCTTCCAAAATATCTCTCCACAAAGATTCCACTAATGAAGATCTCTAGACAAAGAATATTCTTATAGAAGAAGTTTCTTATTAATTAGGTAATTCTATTTTTTTTCTTCCAAAATATCTCTCCACAAAGATTCCACTAATGAAGATCTCTAGACAAAGAATATTCTTATAGAAGAAGTTTCTTATTAATTAGGTAATATCATTGAGTTTTTCCAAAAAAAAAAAATTATTCTATTAGAAAAACTATTAAAACTAAACATATTCCACCTTTTAAGTTTAAATTTTATAAAATGAATCCTTTTAAATAAATAAGATATAGTAGTTCCAAATGAGGGTTTCCCTATAAGCCACCACTCTGACACTTTTTAGTATAAATACTAATCACAAAGCCACATTAATTGAAACTTGAAAGGATATTTTTTCATATGAGAAAAGAGAGATGATGAAACATTAATGGGCTAATTATATTAATCATGTCACTCAAGAATTTTAGAAGAGGTTATCCAATTCTCATCAAGTCAATTCTCAAAAACTAAAAATCTATTCAACTTCTGGGTATGTGCAAGATCATGATGGGCCAAAAAGTGGCAATATGTAAGTGATATGATGGCCCATGTGGCTGATGACTTTTTTTACCCAAAATTGATGAAATAAAAAGGGTTTTTAAAGGAGATTCACAACTTTCCACCAATATAAATTATGTTTTACTTTGAATTTAATAAATAATTATTATTCATTCTCTATTTGAATTACGACTAAAGTCCTGATTGATAGATTGATTGAAAAATATCTATAGCTTTCAAACGGTATCACATTTTTTGAATCTGAAACATGTGTCACATTCTATGCTTTGCATACTATAGGATTAAAAAAATAAAAAATTGAATTTCATGAAGTTTTGACCAAGTTAAGGTGGTTAGACATATGATTTTTTATATTTTTAAATGTTGTAATAAAAAAATCATAATTAATTATTTACTTGGAAAAAAATTACAAAAAAATATGCATCACATTGAGACATGAGTCCTCTACTTATATCTAGAATCTTATAAAAAATATATTATCATTTTATTGTGGTTAGGGTGGTCAAACAGACACCTGTTTTTTATTTTTTCCCTAAAATTTAAGTACTACTGCATTGAAATTTCAAATTTTCACCAAATGGATTTTTATTTTTATT
>CM021107.1:86244168-86267316 GCA_007115665.2 Sequoiadendron giganteum
CCTTCGAAATCCATATTCTAGTTAGCTAGTCGTGAGAAGACAACAATAAAAAAGCCATTTACTACCACTTCAATATCTCCTTATAATTTCCGAGTACAATGATCCCAATTCTCAAGGAAAGGAAGTGAAGCTCAAATTCCTATAAATTTTCATACCAAAGAATGTTTAGAATAATAAATTGTATCCTCTACAAGAACATATATATTAATAACCACAAGAAAATAAGCCCCACTTGTTTTAAGGAAACCAATAGGACATTGAAGATTATCAACTAATTTATCAACATGAACATCATGCATAGCCTGCATAACGAAATGAAGTGATTTTTGGTGCATTGAAGTCATTGTGCCATCTTGTTGAATAATATTTTTAATGAAAAAGTTAAGGGGCTAGCAAGTCCCCCTCTCAATCCCATCATTGAAACCACAAGGTATTGGAAAGATACAAATCATGAGAGATGGAAATAGAAAAACCCTTAATAAAGATCACCAATGACAAAGAGCAAGATGAAGACCTTTAGAGGGAAAGAAAGGAAGCAAGGAAGATACCATCAAAAGCGAAAGAAAAAATATGAGTGCACAAAAATGCATGCGCACACATGCATAAACAAATACATAGTAGAATTTTGACCCTCAACTTATTTTCTCTCCTCTAATTCAAGTTATATTGCATCTCATATAAAATTACTAGTTTATAATTTTTGTTTTTTTATGAAAGATAGAAAATAAGAGAATCCAAATACTTTTGAGAAAGTTGTCTTAACCTTGCAACCTAATATTAATATTTATTAATTATTTTATCTTTATGTGGAGAAAATGCATCCCACATTGAGGTGGTACTCTTATCCACATGTAAAAATATGTTGTAATGTACATAAAAAATTGTAAGAGTGTCTAATTTTATTTTGATATACAAGAGTACCTTTTGATATTCTAAACTGAGAGTTACTTATGATAGATTCTATTACATATAACATTATGATTATAGGGGGTTTATATTGGAATCTCAACTAGCATTAAATGGTAATTTATGACACTTACCATAAATAATATTCAAATGGATAATAGAGCCAAATAGGGGCATCAAAGTTGGGTGATCAAATATAACATGTTATGACAATATGATAATGTATTTAAGAGAATGATCTAAAAATAACATAGAAGACCAAGACTAAGGAAGAATTGAATTTTTTTGTTTCACACAATACTACTTGTGGGTTTGCTCATTCTTTTATAAAATTATTGATGCTTTATTATTTTCAATTCATCTATTTATTGTGTGTTTAGATTGGAGTATGCATAGTGAGTTTACAAGTATTATTATGATACTGTAATTACTCTATATCTACATATTGGTGATACTCATATAAATATTTATGATTAAATATTATATTGGAACCTTTGTAGTTGATAGTGAAATTGAATCATGATCTATAGTGTAGAATTTTCTCCCACATAATCAATGTGTTATGGGTATGTTATTTTTGTGTAGTTTTTATTATAACTATTAAATTTAATTATTTTGTACATACCTCATCTCATAGACATTTTTTTCGGTATCAGGGCTTGATCATATTAAATATTAGGTGTTATGGATAATATTTCTTAATATAATCTTTGTTTGAGTGATATTTTGTGTGGAAGGATATCTTTTCAAAAAATGGCAATTATATCAAGACTAGAAATGAAGAGGTTTAATGATACTTACTTTGAGTTTTGGATGCTCAATATGGAGGATTTTCTCATAGATCATAATCTATAGGATACAGTATCCAAATCTAAACTATTTGCAATGTCACAAGTTATTTGACATGTATTAAATTAAAAGGCAGAGA
Organism: Sequoiadendron giganteum; assembly: GCA_007115665.2. Classification (NCBI taxonomy): domain Eukaryota; kingdom Viridiplantae; phylum Streptophyta; class Pinopsida; order Cupressales; family Cupressaceae; genus Sequoiadendron; species Sequoiadendron giganteum. The sequence goes on from CM021107.1 coordinate 86,246,003, forward strand.
TGTTGAAATGCACAAGCCAATTGAGAGGGGGGTGAATTAGTTGTACCAAATTACTTTAGTTCTAACCTTAATCAATTCCACTTTAAATTAATATGTTATTAAGTGTAGACATGAAATAAAAATAACATAAAGCAAACACCAGAGACACCATATTTACATGGAAAACCCAATGAGGGAAAAACTAAAGTGAGGATTAACTCACAATATAGTAATAATGCAATGTTGGATACAAAGGCTCACTACCAGAGGGCTCACTACCCAAATACAAAGGCTCATTGCCTATAGATAGGACTCATTGTCTAGAAGGAGGCTCATTTCCTACAAATAAATAAAATAAAAATAAATATCCACCACAATAGGTCCCACACGGTCGTAGCTTGATCAAAGGATTATAAACACCATCAACTCACTGCATTCATGAATCTAACACATTAAAGTATTGTTGCCTTGATTCTCTCTTACACACTTTGTTTCTTCACTTGTTCGCACACTTCACTTGATTTCATTGCAATTCACAACATCTTGACTTGATTTTATACCATCTTCAACCCTAGAAACTTTCTCCAAGGTTGGCTATACATTCTCCATTTTACAAATTCAAATTAGGTCGGCTACTTAATAGTCTTGCAGTGGATAAGAATAAGAGAGGACCAATTACATATTTAATTAGGACCCAAACATAATCTTGGATCAATCACATGCTTCCTTAATTCGATGCAAATATTTATGTAACGTGTAAACACCAAGTTAGCCAAACCTAGTGAAAAAACCAATAAAATTTGAAGTGCATGCATCTCTAGCAAGATGATCACATGCGGATTACCCAACACTCTTCACCAAACATTGAAACACCTCTTAGAAACCTTCAGGTACATCCACAACAACTGCAACAATCTTCATTCACAAAGAACTCTTCAACAGTCCATCCAAACTAAGCAGAACAAACCTTCTGAAGCACCAAACCACAAGCACATTTTCCAAAACATGGAGAACATCAGGATTAACCTACTTCTAGATTCGTAAGATCTGAAATAAACCACCAAAAGATGAGCAAAGACATCTCTCTCAGTCCATAGATAAATAGTTATGACAAAATGGTCCACACACCAATGAACACATCTTTCATTCTCCGTCAACCCAAAACTAAAACTCAAGATGTATTATCCATTGAAGCTCATGAGCACTACTACGTATCCGCATAGGCATAGGATCAATACATAATAAATACAGAGCATGATACCGAAGCACACTCATAACACACACTCAACAATGTCTTCATTATTTCTTAATTTTCTCAAAAGCACTTGGCATCAACACAATTGTAACTTCATAAATATAGCTTCATGTACTCTCAACACTTCTACAGAATCTCAACTATACAAGTACCACCTACAATAACTTTGAACTATGTTAACATCAATGACAACATTAATGAAAAAACCACCAAACTCATCCATACTTGCAACAAAAGAGCCTCGTCAATCTCTAATTGAAACATCCAGTGTTATTAAATGTTTATAAAATAAATACCACTTAGACCCTCTAGAAAAATTGGGAAACTATACTAGGTTAAGTCCTTGGTTAATAAACCTTTTATATAGAATAATTTATACAATTTGAGGATGAGTGGTGGTGATTTTATGATTAGGTATATAAATTTATTAAATATAATTATGATCTAGTAGAATTCTATAGTATTAAAGATGGTGGAGAAGGATCATTGCATGACCTTTCTATTTTCTTTTTTTAGATTTATGGAAGAACCTACTATAGTAATTAGAATAACTATAAATAGTTTGGTGCTTGATGATGTAATGGTTGTATTAATCTCAAAGGGGAAACGATAGAAAATAGGATTTTTATTTAATTCTAATAATTGTGTATTATAGCTATCTAAGAAATATATTTCTTTAGAGAACAAGTTACCCATAGATAAGATGTTATGACACAATAGAATCTAGCTATATAGGTTAGAAAGGTCTAGCTATCTTGAAAAAAAAAAAATTATTGAGGTAAATTAAGTGATTGTACTCTTGAATTATATTTCTATGAACTTATACATATGTAAAATAGATTCACATTCAATTTTATTTGAGTTCTCATAAATCTCATAGTGTACTAGACTTTATTCATCCAAATGTGTTCAATCCTATTAATGTTACTTCATATTTTTTTATTTGTAGTATGCATCTTTTATAAATGATTATTCTAGAAGGATATCCATATAATATCTCAAGAGTAAATTTGAAGTCTTCAATCATTTTAAGGATTTGAAGGATCTTTTGGAAAAGTAATCCCATAGGAAGATTAAGATGTTGAGGATTGATAATTCAATGAGTTTATTATTTTATTTTGAGTTGTAAAAAGAATGAATATGAAATTTATGGAGAGGGAAAGGTGTACATACTTATTGGAGATAGCTTGGAGTAAAATTTATAAGAAAAAAAATCATGTCTTGTTATCTATGTTGGAAAGAAGAATGGGGAAGTATAGTCTAGAGATCTATACCTCGAGACCTCTTATGTAGTTATTTTATACCTTGGAGGGTATAGTAAGAGAAATAAGCATTTGTGGTAAGATATTAAGATGATAAGAAAATGTAAACTATACTAATAACAAAGATTCATCCATTCATAACACATATATAGATCTTTGGACTTATATCTATTATAATGTATACAAAAGGAAGGTCTTATTATCTTCTCATATATATATATGCTTATGTACGTTCATATATCTCTATCCTTATCTTTTTCCATTTATGATCTACATTGTCTATATATGTACATTCTTATGAAGGTACATGACTCCTAGTTACAACTAATATCTCTTTCATCCTCCATAGACCCTTTATGGTATCCTTTGGTATGATCTATTTGGGCCCTTGACCTACTAACAATCTAGTTAATAAGTCTCTTCCATAAACTCTTCTTAAAAAAAAAACCCTCATTAAAACATGATCTTTATATTTTTCTTTGAGAGGTATATTAAATATACCTTCATCAGTAATGGAGATAGTATAATAAGCTAGAAGCTTTAAGATCCTATGGTTGAGGGACTTATGTATAGTAGAATTATTATTTATGGAAAACTAAGCCTTCCCCTATAGTTGTACAATGAGAATGGGATGAGAAAAAGATAGTTTTTAAACTACCACCCAAGACTAAGAAAGTTAAAGAAGAAGCTCATGGAGGTTCTAAAGGAGAATATATCAAAGAGTTTAGAAGAGGAGGTAGAACTTGTACCTTAAATTTTGAGGAGGTTTCATTGGTAAATACAAAAACTAAAGGTATACCCCTACTAATTAGAGATATTTTTTTCTTTTCTTACTAATAATAATAAGTTTGGAAGTATAAAAGAGACAATGGACAATGGATGATTCTAAGCCTTGGAGAGTGTTTTTGGATGAGGACATGGATACCTTGAAGAAGAATGACACATGGCCTGAATTGGTATTATTACTCAATAAATGAAAATATTGATGGATATAAATGGGTGTTAAAGAAGAAATTTATCTTGGATGTAATATTTGGAAACTACAAGGAAATATTGGTTAGGAAAGGATATTCCTAGTTAAGGGGGTAGATTTTGGTCAATTTTTTTTCCTAAATTTTCTAATTTAACATCCAGCAAGTTCATATTATCTATTTCAACAAAAATTTCATCCTTAGTATTAATTGTGGATTCTTCACTCTCCACTAGTATTTCCCATTTTAAATTGGGTTCTCCCTTTGTAAAAATCTTAGGTAGTTTCCTTGTGACATATAACCCTTTATATACCTATTCCTCTATACCTATTTCCTATGTTATCTACCCAATGTATGTCCATCCTATGTATGTATATAGTGGTATATGTATTATTTTATCTTCCCATAGAGGGTAAGTTCTTCCTTTTGGGAATCAAATATCTTTCATAATTTAAAAACCACTCCAGATTGAGAAAAATATCAAAAGATTCAAAAAGGTTCAAGTCATATCAATCACTTCAAAATCTACATTTCATTTTTTTTTAAGAGGTTCACTTCCACATCTCTCAATGTGCTTGTAGTGCTTATGGAGGTTCCATTAACTAATGCAATGTCATAGAAGTGTCATATAGTATTGGTCTCCCAAGTTCTTCCCATGTTTTCTTAGGCATTATGTTGGCATCAACCCCTAGATCTATAATCAAATTTTCAACCTTTTATTAATTTTATTCTCATCCTAGATAGGACATTTATTTCATTTCCTCATAATCTAACCTCTTATATTGTCTTCTCTATGCCTGTTCCAATATCATTGATCTAGAGTTTTAGTTTCATCAATAATGAAATGGTGATAAGGGAAATTTTATTTGAATATATATTATTTTAAAATAGAGTATTTGTTAGGATATGGTGTTTTACACCATTGTATAATTTGATATATTATAATGTTGTCATTAAATAATTATTTAGTTGTGATGCGCCTAGGTGGTGCAGTTAATCACACTAGGTAATTATTTGGGGACCACTTTATGTTGTATTGTAACATTGTATTATTATTTAATGTGTGGGAGACGTAATAATAATTTAATTTTGGGTAAATATTCAGAAATTGAAAAATTAGACCCAATATTAAATAAGGGATTAGTGGTTTTTTGTTCACATGGTTTTGTGGCACATGGTTTTATCTTACCACTTGGTTGTATTTATGTGAGCTTGTATCTATAAAAGAAAGAACATGTTTAGTGGTTAAGGTTGGTTGGGTGAGTGGGTTGTCTTTATTGAGTCTTTCAAAGGTGTGCATATGTGAAGCATGGAATGGGATGTGTGGGTTCATTCTTGGACACATGAGGATGCATGGAGAGGCTTGATGCTTTAGAGGTATTCTTTGTAACCCTTGTATTGCTTTATTGTTGAATAATAAGATGTAGTATGAATGCTTTTAGAAGTTGGGTTTTTCCCTCTTGATGGTTTTCCTAGGGTATATCTTGTGTTATCTTGTGGGTTGTCTATTTGATTTATGCATTATGGTTACTTGTATGCATGTTTATCTCTCATAGGGTTATGTAGGAAATGGATTAATATTATGGGTTGAATCCATTATTTCCTAACAAGTGGTATCAAAGATTTCATGGTTGATTGATTTTTTTTATAACACTTGTTTTGAGAGATTTGTGCAAAGTTGAATCTATGGACATGCATGAAATATTTGAGACATTACAAGATATGGAACACATGTTGTAGGTGTTTTTATTGCAGATCTGAGGGTTTTGGGTGTTCTAATATGATGGGTTGTTTGTAAATTTAGGGTTTGAAAAATGTTGGGTCAAAAGGGTTTCTTGGATTGCACTTTAATGTGAGTGTTTTATAGATGAAATTATGTAGATGACCTCTTGAGACAAAATTGACCTCACCATTGGATCCAAGATGGCCAAGAGATGAAAATTGACATAAAACTCGACCTATTTTGAAGAAGTTCAAAAAAAAGAAAAAAAAGTTAGCCCCTAGACCCTCAGTCATATGGTCACAGAGGCGTCAATATTCTACAGAATTAAAAAAATCCCATTGGCAAAATTTTATTTCATGCAAATATTTTTAAATTAAAAAAATTATTTAAACTCATCGATTTGAAAATTGTTTTATTAAAAAAATTGGGGGGAGGGGCACCCTCGTACCCTCCCCTACCGCTCCTGTTGTGATAGTTGGTAGCTACTGCTAGTCGGAAAGCCTGCTACTGTCGCCAACAATGTGGCCGACCATTGGTTGGGCATTATGCCCCTCGGTCCTATCGAGCCTAGCCCGCATGGCTTAAACTAAAAACCGCCCACTAAAAAATTTAAATTTTCACCACAAAACAAATAATTGACGCTCGTTTTTTATTGAAATTTTTGAATTTTTATAAATTAAATCTGATTTAATGAAAATTTCGGGTCTAGAGATATAAGGGGCAGTGAAAAATTTTAAAGTGAAAAATTAAATGACTTGGAATCTACTTCCTAGACACCATCAGTCGGCCACCAGTGGCTCAACCTTGGGGCCACCACCTAGTCCTCTACATGGACAAATTATCTATTTTTTTCAAACTTGCATAACTTTCACCTAGGATGTCATATTTTTCACTTCTTATGCTCGTTGGAAAGGTGGTTATGAGCACTACAAAATGGTATAGGTTTTTTTTCCATGATTTTAATGTTTTATTAGTTTTGGGGACCTGAAAGATGGATATTCTTGATTACACAATTTTGAGCATAACTTTTGCATACAAAATCAGATCTTCGAACTTGAATAAGCATTGGAGAGCATGTGTAGTGTACTACACATTAGTTTAGATTGTTTATCAGATTGTGATATAGGTAATCTATGGTATTTTTTTTATCACTTGTAGGTGCCTAAGATTCAAGGTGTGATTGTTTTGATCATTCAAACAAGTCAAGAGGTGAAACCTTGAGGGATTATATGTTTAAATATATGATATTTATGATGGTATAGCTGATTATTAGTTTGGTGCTTATTGGTACAGGTTTCTAGGTTTTTTTCAAAGTTGGAATTTGATGGTGATAGGTACACATGTTGGCTTCAATTTTGAGGACATGGTTTGACACGAGTGGAGAATTGGGGTCTTGTATGGATGATATTTGAGTGCAAGTATAGTGATGTCTATGGTTATGGTTTCATGGGTATGCATGTACATTTATGCATTGGACCGACATGATCATGTATGTGGTTGTTTGGTGATTATTTGGTTTGGTGTTAGGAGGTTATTTTTATCTCCTTGATGCTTTATTTGGTTCCTTGACTATGGTTACTCATTTGTGGACATGTTTGGAAAATCATAATTGTGGTTGATTTGGTGTTTCAATCTTGATTTTTATAGGATTATTCTCTTTGATATATTGGTTTGAAATTTATTGATGTGATAATGACTTTGCATGTTCCGGTGATTGGATCTATGAGTTATGTGATTGGTAGGTATGCATGGCCTATTGATTGTAGTGGGATGACTCAGATGTGGATTATTTATATCCACCAAGTTTGATTCATTGTTGTTGCAGATTTTGTTAGTTGGCCTTATCTATGGTCATTTGTACATTGGTATGTTTCTTTGGGATGAGAGGAAGGTGATTAGAGTACCTGATTAGTTATTTGATGGGACTTGTAGCATGTGGTTTGTTCATGATTTCATGATAGCTTGGTACATTCATTGTGTGTCACCAAAAATTATATACCTTTGAAGAAAAGGACAATTTTGTGCCTAATTTGGTCCTACTTTAGACACCCTTACATCAATCACCCTCCTAAAATAGTATTTATAGGCCCCTAAGACTCGATATCTTTGACTTTGAGGCCTATTTCAACTAAGAAACCATAGAATTCCTAACAAAAAACATTAAAATCACTCAAATATCATAAATCCCACCTCAAAAACCCCTGGTGAGACTAAATCTCCCAAGGTGGTGACTTAGTCCCTTTTAGGGTTATTTTCATTTTTTAGCAAGAAAAATCTTTGACTTGATAAAAATTCTCAATGGGTGTCAGCCTCTTAGGTCAAAATAACCAATAATTGGGTATTGTTACTTATAAATACATGTGTTTAGGTCATTTTTCAAAATCCCTTTAGTCATTTTTCACAAGAAAACCCAAGAATCAAGTGTTGAACATCTTCCACAAGAAGATTCATTACTCTTTTTACAACAAATTTGAAGCTTAAGGTAGCAAACTAAGGTTTTTGTAGGTCTTCAAGCTCACTTCTCACTCAAGATCTCACATTTCAAAGGATTGATCATGGATGTATATGAAGAATCATGGAGAAATCTAGGTTGAGGATATGCAACTAGCCATCAAATCAATCTAAAGACCAGTTTTCAAAGTGCTTCCATCTTCCATTTTCTCTCTATATTCAGCCTAAGGAAGGTTTGCATGTCATTAAGATTCATCTCTAATGTGATTTAGGGTCTCCTAGAATAATTCTTGCATTGTTTTAGTTTCGTTTATGCATCTTGTTCTTACACATTAGAATAGGGTTGCATCATACTTCAAATTTCCTAGTCTTGGACACACTTAGGGTTAGGGTTTTATGCAAATTTATTATCTCTTTCAAAGTTTAAATACCAACTAGGGGTTTAACCAAGTAAAACCCCACATTAGAAACCAAAATATATTCTATTTTGCAGGTATTTTTGCAAATCTAGACCCGGATTTTAGTGAGAAAGCAGACTATAGACTATAGGCTTCCATTCCCACTTTTCAATTCTCGAAAAAGCAAGAATTGAATAATCCCACTACATGATTTTTTTCAAGCATTTTTTGAGATTTGGGTACCCATTTGGCTGGAACAGAGCCCAAAGCAGTTTACCTGAACTGAGACTAAGTCGCCCAGCTTGGCGTAAGTGCTCTAGTTGGCATAGAAAGAAAATTTTCAAGTCAAAGGTTTTTGCAATCTCCACTTCAACCCTTGTCATTTTCTAGGTGCACTTATCTTACCTGTTATGTTATTCTTTGTCTTGTATAGCTTGTATTCTATCCTTTTTGCATAGTATCATGTGTTTTCAAACAATGTAGATTCCATTAGCTTGTATTCAATAGTTAGTTCATTTTTCAGTTGCAATATATTACATTTAGGATACTTCATCTATGCATATATCACATCACATTCAACCCCTAATATTGAATGAAGCCCCAAGTTTTAGGTGTGGAAAGAGATCCCCTTCCTCTTAGGTGAAAACCCTAGAAGCCATTGGGTAACCCTCCTTTTACCCTTAAGATTTATGATTCATTTTGGTGAACCTGCATTTAGAAACATCTCACTTCTAATTTAGCCTGCATTTGCATCCTAGGAACCTCTTCTATTAACCTTACATTGCTTGTTGCATTATTTATATTTTCATCCTAGGGTTTCATATTTTTCATTAGTGAAAACTTCATTTTTGCATCTTATTTCCTTGCATGATAGAGAAATTTTGCATATACACTTTAGATCTACACTTTATAGTCTAGAATACATCATTTTTCAACAAAAAACTCAGAAAAGAAAATTCAAAAATACCCCTACTGGGACTAATTCGCCACCTTGGGTGACAGTCCCAGTGTTAAGTTTGCATTAGTGATTTCTGCATTTTGTTGCCAGTTTCAAAATTTTTTGATTGTTCCAGCTGATTCTTTGTTTACATTCAATTACTTTCTATTATATGGTTATAATTAGCATAAGCATATTTTACTTTAATGGCATTTATGAATAGCATTAGATCTTTGCAAGTTTCATTTTCAGCATTAGTTCCTAGTTCGTTTAAAGAAAATCCATTAGAACATGAAGATAAAACCTTAGAAACATCACATGACATAATGCACACACTTCTTCGTTATCAAAAAACCATATCATCCAAACCTTTTAATAGTGATGACTTGGATGAGTTAGATGAATCTCTAGAGGGATTCCTCTCACTGAGTTCATCCACCAAGGTTTGTGATGCCAAACCCCAACCAACCACCGATAACTTATCTCCCAACACTTTTAGTTGTGATGATGTGGGTATGTTGGATGAAGCTCTTCAGGACTTCATCTCACCTAACTCATCCACTAAGGTGTGTTGTGAGAAACCTCACATAAAAGATGTCAATGTAATTCAACCTCGGCTTGTTCTCTACCCACCTTCCCATAAACCTCAAACTCCATCCAAACCTAGATTTACCCTTTACCCACCCAAGCACGAAGTTGTTGCTCATACTCATTACACTAGAAATTGTATACATCTAAAAATGCTCACATTAAATCAAGCTTGATAATTAATTAAATATAAATTATTTAATTAATCTTCTAAAGTCATCTACATATAAAAAATTTAACTATTTATTTATATCGTTCATTTTCTAATTCTTCTACATTTAATTAATACATAATTTTATTTAATTATTAGCATTTTCCATCTTCCTCTTAATTAATTAAATAAATTTCATAATTTATTTATATTAATTATCATAAGTTTGAATTTTAAATTCAAATAAAAGAATATTCTTCATTCCACATTTAATTAAATATCCTAAATATTTAATTAAACACTTTCTTCACCTCACACATAATTAAATATTCTAAATATGTAATTAAACACCTTTTTCATCTCTCACACATAATTAAATATTTAATTAGAAGCTTCTAAATTCATTGCCACGTATAATTAAATAACTTAATTATTTAATAATGGATTTATCATCAACTACCAACTAAATCCTCATAACTAAAAAGGCCAAATGGCAACTTTCCTTCATTTTTGAATGGAAAAGGTTGTGTAGGAGGAAACATCTTCCTTCTTTTTCTCTAGCTTCCATCTTTCTCTCAACTTCCCAATCTTCTACCATTCATCTTGACAAGATTGATTTCAACCGTCGATCTTTGCCAACTAGGATTTTACCTCCAAAAGTCTATAAATACAACCTCTTTGTGCTTTGAAAAGGACCCTGAATTTGATATAGCGTGAGAATTATAGTTGCATTGTTTAGCATTTAGCAATCTTATTATCCTAGATTTCTTGAGCATATCATAGCATTTTAGTTTACCATTTTTCAATCATGGTAGAATAATCTTGCAAAAGTTGTTTTAGTTTCATATCTTCGTTCAATCATCTCATATCATTTAGCATATAAATGCATATTGCATAATCTCATTCTCTAGGTTGTCATTTTGTCAAGCCACTGCTTACACAATCTGAGAGCCAACAACTTACAATGAATCCTTGGAGATAGAGGACAATGGGACATCATTAAATAAATTGTTGTATTTAGAGTTTGTTTGTCTTTAAATTAGATTTATTAATATAATGTTGTATTGGTGTGTTTTTTAATCTTATTAGTTTAGTCCACAAATTCACACACACAAAAATAACCCACACCCCCAACAAGCCACCTCGAAACTCCTACCATTACCCAATCCCATCTTACCTATGGCCCCTCATTTAAATTCACACCTTTGGGAATACAATCTCGTGGAACTTAAGAATACTCCCACCAAGATATCCCTTTGGGATCTTCTCCAGAATTCCCCCAACTATCATTATATGCTTCAAACGACATTGCAATAGATAGTGGTTCCTCCTGGTATGAATGTTGATGATGTGGCATCTCTAATACAAGAAATGAATACATTCGATGTAGACATTACCTTCTATCAACGTGAGCTCCCTCCAATATAATTACGCAAGAAAAATGAAGCCTTATGATAATATACCAATATGATCGAATAAGCATCAAACGGACCCCTTTGACAATGGCTTTGCCCTTAATGTGTGTAGTGTGAAGCTTCTTGATATATTATGTGTGGATAAACCACAAATCAAATTTGATTCCTTATCCATTAGAGGATTTGAAAATTTTACAAAGAAACCACTTGGTATCATTACTTTACCTATCACCATCGGAATGGTTACAGTACAAAATCTTATTCGTGTCATGCCTTGAGACCTTTCCTATAATCTCCTCTTGGGAAGACCATGGATTCATGAGATGCATGCGGTACCCTCAACCCTTCATTGTAAAATGAAATATGTCTATAATAACAATGTTTATCAAATTGGCATAGACCCCAAGCTTGAAAGTTGCTTACAACTTGAAAATGGTACAAGTCCTCTCACCACATTAATTCCCACCTCCAATATAGCACCTTTTGAGCAGAATCAACACAAAGAAGAATCAAAGTATAAATTACTTGTTGACGATTGGGGATCATTAGAATTCATACCTTCATTTATGGGTGAGTACATAATCACACAAAAAGAAGATGAAAAACAAGAACAATGAGCAATCCTCTCTACCCAGAATAAAGAAGAAATTTCCCCCACATCTACCTCATCTCCATTGGAACAAAATGCAATGTATACCACAAATTTTGATGAGATAGATTACCAACAACCACCTAACCCACAATAAATAGAAAAAATTTATGGACGAGGCTATGATCTTGTGAAGCAATTAGGATACAATGGTAAAGGATGTGGAAAACATGAACAAGGCATTTGAGTTCCCACTAAACCTAATACACAAGAGACTGAGACTGGCTTAGGGTTTTCATTTTTGAAAACTACAAAAACAAATCAACGACCATCATTCAACATCAACACTATCACATGTGCACCAAGAATCAATCTCACACTCAAACATCCCGGATTCCTTGATATGGATTCCCCACCATTCTACTATGTTAATGACGATGAAGCCTTGAAACACATGTTAGGTGCTCCAAATAAGACTGTTATCTCCAAGAGAAATTCCTCTTGTGCTATGATAAGTTTTGAGCTTAAAAAGATATGAAAAATGAACCCTAAGATAGCCCTCCATGTTAAAGGAGAACTTGAAAAACTCCTTGACGCAAGTTTCATTCGGCATATCGATTATTCTCCTTGGATGTCAAACATTGTCGCAATTGCTAAACCTGATAATCATGTTAGGATATATATGAATTTTTGTGACTTGAACAAAGCCTCTTTAAAGGATTATTTTCCCCTTCCTAATATTGACATGATCGTGGATTCAATTGTTGGACATGCTTTGTTGTCCTTTATGGATGGATTTTCAGGATATAATCAAATCTTCATCAACCCACAAGATCAATACAAGACAACCTTTACCTCTACTTGGGGAACATTTTGTTAGGTTATGATGCATTTTGGATTAAAGAACACATGATCCACTTATCAATGAGCAATGACATTAATATTTCATGATTACATACATAAAATCTTGGAAGATTATGTTGATGACATACTAGCTAAATCCTTAACTCGACAAGATAATGTGAATGTTCTTCGACAAATATTTGAACGAATGCTTAAGTATAACATGCGCTCAAATATAAAAAATTGTGTCTTTGGAGTAGATAGTGGTAAAATTTTAGGGTTTGTCATATCTCGTAGAGGCATTGAGGTGGAAATGAAGAAAATTGACACTATAATTAACATGCCACCTCCTCGCAACATTTCCCAATTACGCACATTACAAGGAAGGATTCAAGCCATCCATCGTTTTATCACTTTTATAGCTAATTAAACATTACCTTTTACACACCTCCTCAAAAAGGATCTGAATTTTGATTGGAATGATGATGATAAATAGAACTTTGAGATTTTGAAAGAATACCTTGCAACTCCGCCTATTTTACAACCCGCTATATCAAACAAACCATTCATCCTTTATATCATCGCTTTTTCCCACGCTCTTATTGCATCGTTGGCCCAACAAGATGAAAATGGAAAAGAGTTTCCTATTTATTACATCAGTCGAACTCTCATAGATTATGAAACGCGCTACACCACAATTGAAAAACAATGTTTGGCTCTTGTATTCGCTACTAGTAAGTTGCAACATTATTTTCTTAATGCAGAAATACAAGTAATGACCAAATTTGATCCTCTCAAATATCTTTTCAATAAAATAAACCTCTTAGGACATATTGCTAAATGGGTAATGTTGTTGACTGAGTTTGACCTTAATTTTGTTTCCAAAAAATTAATCAAAGGCCGAGCCTTAACCGACCACTTAGACGATGCTCCTTCGCCTTTAGTGTTACCTACCAATGATTCTTTTCTCGATGATAGTGTATTAACCATAGAGCTTCCTACATGGGAATTGTACTTTTATAGAACCAAGTGTTGAATAGGCTCTGGTGCTAGAGTTATATTGATTCCACTTGTAGGAAATCCTATCCCTTGTCGTATCGCTTAAACTTCCTATGTATGAATAACATAGCTGAGTATGAAGCATTAGTTACTAGATTATGTGCTACCTTAGTCATGGGAGTTAAAGATATTAAGATCTTTGTTGATTCACAATTAGTAATCAAACAAATCAATGGTCTATCAAACTAAATATGATAAATTATTGCAATATAAGGATTTTGTATTGATTTTTTTAGAACAGTTTGAATCGTTCACCATTGATAACATCCCCCGAAAATATAATCGACATGTGAATGCAATGGTTAATGTGACTTCTCTCATATCTCCTGCAAATCCTTTTGAAAATGTCAGGTTTACCATCCACCCAATCATGAAACCCTCCATCAGTGATACATCTTATGATGTACTCCCAAAATTCCTGGGTAATTCATGTGAATGGTATGATGCCATATATAACTATTTAAAAGATGGTACCATTCTCAAGCCTACAACTAGAAACACTCACATTCATCTCAAAAAGCTTGCAACCAAGTACATAATCCTTGGTAACACGTTGTATAGAAGATCCTTTGATGGAATTATCCTACAATGTCTCAAGGATTCTAAAAATCATATTACCCTTGAACAGGCCCATTCTGGCACTTGTGGAGGTCATTTTGGCGAAAAAACCTTGGTGCAAAAACTCCTTAGTATGGGTTACGACTGGAAAAATATGGAGAAATACTACTATGTGTATGTTAAGTTGTCACAAATTCCAAGAACATATAAATTTGATTCATGCTCCTACTTTTGAGCTATGTTCCCAAATCCCTATTTGGTTGTTCTTTATGTGGGGATTGGATCTAATTGGAAAAATTTCACCACATTCTTCCATTAGACATACATTTATCAACACTGCCACTGATTACTTCACCAAATGGGTAGAAGCTATTCCTCTCTAGTCTACAACTACAGATGTGATATGTCAATTCTTATTGGAACACATCATCACTCGCTTTGGACTTCCTTCCACACTCGTTTCAAACAATGGAACACCATTTAAAAATAATGATGTGAAGAAGTTCCTAGAGACCTTTCATATTCAACATCACTTTTCAACACCTTACTACCCACAATCTAATGGACAAGTTGAAAGCACTAATAGAATCCTTGAACAAATCCTCAAGAAGACTATTAATCTAAACCAAAAATATTGGCATAGCAATATGCGTTATGGGCCTATCGCACAAGTGTTCGCTCTTCTACGAGAAATATACCTTTCAACCTTGTTTATGGTACTGAGGCTATCATAATTTTGGATTTAGAAATCCCCACATTATAGATTTCTCTCCAAGGCCTTGTCGATAATGACACCTATAAGCAACAATGATTACATTAGCTTGAAATTCTTGATGAACAACGCATTAATGCTCTCAAGCATCTTACTACTTATACCAAACAATTACAATGCAAGAATGATATTGGTGTCATTCCTCAAAAATTTAACAAGGGTGATTTAGTTTTATATGAAAATCAATAGAACACTACTATTGACTACGCAAAAAAAGGAAAATTCAACCCTAATTGGTTAGGACCCTATGTAGTTAATACGAATTATGGATCCGGTGCTTACACATTAACAGAGTGAGATGGCACTCCTCTTAAAGACCCTATTAGTGTTGTGCATCTACACTTTTATTATTTCTATTCCCTTTGAGTGGTATGAATTATAAAGTAGTTTTGTTAGAGCTATTGGATTATATTATTTCCCATTGCTTCACTCTTGACAAATAGTTATGTATGTGTCTTGAACACTAAAGTGATTATTGAATTCATTTTATAATTTCTTTAGGTTTCATACTATTCAAAATTCCTCTTGTGTGTTACGTTACTTTAATTCATAATTTCATAACATACTTACTCTTCATGTTGTATCTAAATGAAACTCTAAGAAAGTTTTCATTAGATCACATAAATTTTTTTAAATCATGTAGACATTAATTAAATAATTTTGCAAAGGCTATTTAATTAATCATCTTATCATTTAACATTCACACATTTATATAAAACATATAACATCAAAATGCTTATATATATATATCAAAAAATTTATGTACATGTCATCAAAATATATAATTTCACCAAGGACTATGATTACTAGATCCCTCAGGATCTGGTACTCGTGTTACATCCATAGTTGGATGTCGGGAGATAATTGTGTGTGATCATGATCACTATCCACCGAATTTGATCGCAAACTCTAACCCCTCCATTTGTGCAAGAGTTTTCCAATGCTCTCTTGCTATGTGATCCCTCTATGTTTTTAGTCGTGTAATCTCTCTCTCTAGTCTCTCAAACTCTGTTGGAGTCTGCAATGTCTGTGTCTGTGACGTGGTCCCCACTCGATGGAATTATCTCCTCAAACTCTCATACATTGTTTGTAGTCTTGCGAATTGTCTAAGTGACTCTGGATCTCGCTCCAAAATAGGCGGGGGAACATAATTTGAATCGATATCATCCTCGTTGATAGACATTAGCACTATCTCTACAGATGTCTGACGGTAGAGATCTCGCTAATCCTTTGTGGGCCCTGCAAGATAGACACAAAACATAATCAGTAAAAATCATGATATATTCATATATACACAAATAGTAAACATGAAAGCACAAGGTACATACATCAAATAAAATATCATCACCTATATCTTCAGTAGGGTAAGCAATATCAACCTCATCCTGTACAGGGAGCATGGATGTTTCGCTAGTCTCTCCTCAACTTTGAGTAATGGTTCCTACTACTACCACTGCTCAGGATCTAGTCATATGAATGGAAGAGGTCTCTCCCCAATCATGTCGATCCTCGGTTGCTTCCTCATCACACTCACTTAAGGGTGGATCCTCATCCTCATCCTCCTCCTGGTCATCATCCTCCTCCTCCTCTCCCTCTTGTCCATCATAGTCTAGATCTACATCCTCATCATACTCCTCATCAATAATGTCAGTAAATATTTATGCAGCCCTGTAGGATGTCTCCTAGGCTCTATCATCTCTCTCATCTCCCTCATCTGGAAATGGTCTTGCATCTCCCACGGGCTCATCAATAGAAAACACAGGAGATGGTCGTGATACTATCCACCACTCCTCATGATCCCATATAGCACCGATGTTGTCTACGTCAAAGACCGATGGCTGATCGTGATCAGAGTAATCGGATTCACTCTGGACGATGTCATCTAGAGTGAATCGTGCTATATCACCAAGTCTTTGGGAACTCCACATTGATCTCCTAAAATATGGCCATGCCTTGGGTGGCCTTTGAATCTGTCCAAACTATCACATGACTCATTCATAGTAGAAAGGGTGTACTATGCGATCATGTCGACCAACTAGAAATCTATCAAACTAAAGTCTCCTCATTTGTCGCATCTGGTCTGACCATTGCAATTTAAGCTAATAAGGTCTCCATAAGATCTCATCCTCCTCTAGTCAGTTGAACCTCACTTCCAAAAGTGCAAATCTCCATACTGCCATAACCATTGTAGAGGATAGTTGAAGGCCTAAGGATACCCAACTATTGTAGGACATAGGAAGCCAGTAGGCCTAGTGCATGTGATATGCTCCAAGCACCAAACCTGTAGAAGTGATAGTGCACCATACTATCTACCTCCCAAAACACAAACCGCCCCAAATCATAATACAAGAGTGTGAAGATGTTGTATCCCCAGACATATATCATCATGTACTATTCCATACCCCATATCAAATGCACTAGCCTACCCTCAAGGTGTATTGCACATCCATCTGGGAGGAGTACTAATGCGGTGGTATGCATCATAATCCACCTAACCACTGGTGCTCGTGAATACAGTAACAGTGCCAAGTCAATCCATCCTTACACCCTCTCATCATGAACATACCCATCAAGGAAATACTACATATTATCTCGCTGCTTACAAAAGGTACGGTCTCTCTGGAAGCACTAGTAACTTGGAGTATATAGTGCACATCCTCTATAGTGACTATCATCTCTCTTGTAGGTAGGTGGAATGTGCATGTATATGCTCTCCATCGCTCACACAATGCCATCAACATCGCATCATGGTACCTCATGGGGCATGAGGTACACCGAGTAGATCCCCATCACCTGCAGATAATTTGTGTCTTTCATTGACAAATCAAGGGCTAAATCTCTCAAAAAGCTCAACTGTTTCAAACCCAGACGCTCCCATGATCGGGTGGGTACCTAACAAACACATCAAAATATGATCTATAAATCATCTAATATATTCAAGTTTACTCTAATTCATCATGAAAATATACTAATGTTGTTCTAGTGTGATTTATTTAAGGCCCTAGACACTTTATAACCCTTTTGGGACACTTCATGAAGAAACGAGACACTTCGCAAAAAAGTGTGACACTTTGCGAACAAAAGGGACACTCTACAAAAAAAGGGGTCACTTTGCAAAAAAAAAATCCAAGATCCTAAATTAACCTAGATATGCATATAAATAATTCAATAACTAAAAAATCACAAAGTGAAGGTAGCAGAATCGACTCAACTTGTGGTGTTGCTTGTTGCATGCCACCTGGTCCCCCAACACATCCAGTCTCGCATATGTAAAATCTCATCTACTTTGCATCTTTCGCTATCTCCTTGTCACTCTCACGCTAAAAAATGGTAAAATGAACAATTAAGTGATAAATTACCTCATTTTCATTCTTTTTACTCTTTCTCAATTTCATGTAAGTGCATTCGTACTTTTACTATCTTAGACATATTATAGTGCTTTTTCATTCAAAACAACATAACAGGTGCTAGTGGACTCCGTTTTTTATGTCGTTTGTTGCATCAAAATCATGTTTCTGCACCCTACATCATCAATCACCTATCATTATGTGGCATGGTACTTGGAAATTCCCTTTGATATGTGTGTCCTAATTTGATGTGGCTAGATTGCTACTTTGATTCCACCTTCATAAAGCAAGTGGAATCAAGGGGGCATACATCTACCCTCGAATTTGATTTCTAGGAATTAGATAAGATTATTTTTGGACTACTAATGAGTTTGTGTTGTAGGATGCAATTCCTAATGTTGTGGTTTTGTAGATAACTACACTGGGGGCTTCATTCTCCCACCTTTGAATGAGTATCCTTTTATGAAAAATAAATTGCATTATTTAGAGTCATTTAGCTTTCATATGCACGTAGTCATATGGGTGCTAAAGTGGGGGCTAAATGTGTCACCAAAAATTGTATACCTTTGAATAAAAGGACAATTTTGTGCCTAATTTGGTCCTACTTTAGACACCCTTGCATTAATCACCCTCCTAGAATAGTATTTATAGGCCCCTACGACTTGTTATCTTTGACTTTGAGGCCTATTTCACCTAAGAAATCATACAAATCCTGACAAACAGCATCAAAATCACTCAAATGTCATAAATCCCACCTCAAAAATCCCTGGTGGGACTAAGTCGCCCAAGTTGGCGACTTAGTGCCTTTTAGGGTTATTTGCATTTTTTAGAGGGAAAATCTCTAACTTGATAAAAATTCTCGATGGGTGTCGGCCTCTTAGGTCAAAATAACTGACAATTAGGTATTGTTTCTTATAACTACATGTTTTTAGGTCATATTTTAGGATCCCTTTAATCATTTTTCATAAGAAAACCCAAGAATCAAGTGTTGAACATCTTCCACAAGAAGATTCATTACTCTTTCTACAACAAAGTTGAAGCTTAGGGCAGTAAACTAAGGTTTTTTCAAGTCTTCAAGCTCACTTATCACTCAAGATCATGGATTTCTATGGATAATCATGGATAACTCTAGGTTGAGGAGATTCAACTAGCCATCAAATCAATCTAAAGACTGGTTTTCAAAGTGATTCCATCTTCCACTTTCTCTCTAACTTCAGCCTAAGGAAGGTTTACATGTCATTAAGATTCATCTCTAATGCGTTTAGATTCTCTTATAATGAGTCTTTCATTGTTTTAGTTTCATTTAGAGTAAGTGCATGGATTTGTGACACAATTTTGGCTCTAAAGATGCCACCTTTTTTTCTAAAATCAGAAAAATCTGATTTGCACAAGAAAATGAAGATGGTTAAGCTCAAAATTTCAAGATGTATCAAGAAAAAAATTTAAAGTGATCCTAGTCTAGTTTCTAAGCTACTAATTCTATTTTAAATTAATAAATATTAAGGGTCTCAAAAAGGGGGCCCAAAACAAGTCTTGTTTTTATCAAAAAAATAGCATAGCACTTAAGGGCTCCCCCCTTTTTGATTAACTTTTTTTTAGAATTTCAAAAATCCAAACAGTGAGAAATTTTCTAACACCATGTAGTTTATCCTCATTCCTTCAGATAATTTTTTAACAAATATATAATATTTTATGAATTTTCAAAGTGGACACATCATGAAAAGCTGAAATTTGAGTGTGCTCCCCCCTAAATTTTTTGAAAACTAATTGAAATTTTTTTTAAAAATCATCATGTTTATAATGGATTCTAGTTTCAAAAAATGTAATTTGTTTTGCGTTTTGATGAACAAGTAAAAATATATTCTAAAACTAGCACATGTTGGTTTTTGACCAAAAATAGAGGCATTTACAATAGAAGCTATGGATCAAAACCTTAACTAAATCAAAATGAAAAAGGAATTATATATTTATATTATAGCTAAGAGAGAGGTTAACTCTATCATTGTTTTTTTATAAACTTTCATTGAAAGACATGCAAATGAGACGAGGAGCACAAACGAAAATATGAGGAAATTTGACACCCTTTCAAAAAATCATGTCTTTTTCATGAAATGGTTGTCCAAACCTTTGGGTCAGATGCCCAATGCAAAATCCAACCCATTAGGTTGGTATTTCCCAATGCAACCTATTTGGCGCACACCAAATGGGTTGCTTCATTTGGCTAGAGCCAAATTCCATTCATGACTTTTGAAATGCATTTTTCTAAACTCTTTGATTTTCTATTTCTCTGCCAGGGAAACTATATACATGAAATAAACATTTAAGCATAAGTTGACATTTACATATGGACATTTAATTTCTTATAATTTAAGTTATATTTCATATATATAGGCAGGATGTTTGAGAGTGGTTTCAAATCTCTAAAAGCTATAATGAAAAATCTTGTTTTTGGAAGATCTTAAAAATGTCAGACTTAGTCAAATTTTAGTAATCAGCATGTCAAATTTTAGTAATCAGGAGGTCAAATTTCATCTTTCTCTCTCTATCTCACTCATTTTCATCCCTTATTCTCTATACCTCTCTCTCACTATCTCCATCCCTTTATCTGACACTCTCTCCCTTGAGCTCAAGAACTATGTCTCTACATGTTCATCTCCCTCTCCTTCCCTCTCCAATATCTATCTCCCTCCCTCCTCCCCTCTCTATATTTCTCTATCTCCCCTCCATCTCCTTTTATCTCTATATATCTCTCTCTACACTCTATATCACCTCTCTCTATACCCACCTTTCCCTCTCTCCCTCTCTCCCCTCTTTCTTACTCTCTCCTTCCCTCTCTCTCTCCTTCCCTCTCTACTCTCCATCTCACCATTCTCTCTCTCCTTCCCTCTCTAGTTCTCTCTATCTCACTTCTCTCTCCTTCCCTCCCTCCCTCTCTAATTTCCTCTATATCCCCCTCTCTCTCCTTCCCTTTCTACTTCTCTCTATCTCACCTCTCTCTCTCCCTCTCTCTTCCTTT